>OY720347.1:495671-1095671 GCA_963082975.1 Labia minor | reverse complement strand
TATTTATTCTGATAGAAACTCCTGAACAAAAGGATTGCATGAAATTTAAAAATGTTGTAATTTGAAATTAAAATTTTTATATAAGTTAAAGTTGTGTGTGACCGACTTTAATTTTTTTAAAAAGGTTTTTAGCTCCAATTAGCTTTAGTGGGATATTCTACCGACTAAGTTATTTTAAATTTCTATGATTAAAAGTATTTTTTACTTTTTTAGTTTTTTATTTATTGTAATAATTATATTAATTATTTTCAATTATATTTAATAAGGGAATGTGCTTATTAGCACGATTAAGCAGCAGATGAAGCAAATAGATAGCTGAAAAGTAATACAATATGATATAATTTAAAAAGAAGAATATAATTATATATAATTTAAATTTCAACATTTTATTATATTTTTTTATTTTATGCAATATTTGTCTAACAGTTTATGACATACCAATTTATATTTCTCCATTCGCTCATAGAAATGCATGCCTCTCATCAACCATCCTTTAACACCTTTTATTTTATTCTGTTTATTTTCGTTATGCTACTTTAACTAATTTCAATTCATTGAAGTTGGCTCAACTGGTTTCATTATTTCCCTGAATACAGCTCCCTCAGAAGTATTTTTCGGCAGATATTTTGCAAAAATATTGTTTCATGTGTGTATATATGGCCGCATCAATACATTTTTGAGGGGACCTTCCCCGTCTCCTCTTGCCATTGGATTGGATTTCCTGAATATGATCGTCTTTTCCAATACATCATTTTTTCGGGCGATGTATTGCAGAAATTTTAAGATTCGGTTAGCCCTTGTTCTGGATATTTCACCAACGATTGAGGCGTTTGTACAGTCTTAATAATTTGCACCAGCAGTACATTTCAAATGCTCTTTTTCTACTTTACTCGCTCTTCCTGACAGTTCAAAATTCAGCCGCGTTAAAAAAAGACTAAAAATAAAAAAACAAACAGTCTTCATAACCATCATGCTTCGGTCCAAATTGTAAACCACGACTTTTCCCACTTGGATTCTTTTGGAAATTTCCTTTTTACAGATTTCCAATTTCATTAGGAGCGAACCGAGATAGTTGAATTTTTCCACCATCCGCAGTTGCCGAACGAGGACTTTTCCTATACTCAGTCGATTTGGCATTATCATTTTTATATATTATATAAATAATTGATGTTATTGATTTTATTTTATTTTAAAAGGTGATGCGCATTGTTGAGAACGTACGCCCAGATAGACAAACGGTCATGTTTAGTGCAACATTCCCACGTCAAATGGAAGCCTTGGCACGAAGAATTTTACAAAGACCTGTAGAAATTCAGGTAGTTAAATTAGATATTTTTTTTTTATTTATGTTATATTATATAAAAAATTTATATATTATAAAAACAATTATTATATAATCCAAATTAAATAATGGAGGTGTCTGAATTGGAGAATTCATCTCGAATATAATTTAAAATTAAACTTATAAAGCAAATATATATATATATGTATATATTTTTTTTTTAAGGTTGGAGGCCGAAGTGTTGTTTGTAAAGATGTAGAACAACATGTCGTTGTTTTAGAAGAGGATCAAAAATTTTTAAAATTATTAGAATTATTAGGACATTTCCATTCAATGGGAAGTACAATTGTTTTTGTAGATAAACAAGAAAATGCTGATAGTTTATTAAAAGATCTAATGAAAGCATCCTATAATTGTTTATCTCTTCATGGAGGAATTGATCAATTTGATCGTGATTCTACAATTGTCGACTTTAAATCTGGAAAGGTAAGAGATTATATATATATATATATATATATATATATATAATTTTCATTTTTCTATTATTATTATTTTTTCTTTTTAAGGTGAAAATACTTGTTGCTACATCAGTAGCTGCTAGGGGTCTTGATGTTAAACAATTAACATTAGTTGTGAATTATGATTGTCCAAATCATTATGAAGATTATGTTCATCGATGTGGCCGAACAGGGCGTGCGGGTAATAAAGGCTATGCTTATACATTTATTACAACGGAACAAGAACGCTATGCTGGGGATATTGTCCGAGCTTTTGAACTTGCATTGGTAAATTATTTTATTTGTTTCGAACGTTTTTATAATAAATTATTGTAATTATTTTTAGAAATAAACTTTTTTATTTTTTTTTTTTTTTTTTTAATAAATCTTTGTGAATCTAAGGTGCCTGTACCAGATCAACTTCGTACATTATGGGATCGTTATAAAGCACGTCAAGCAGCTGAAGGGAAACGTGTCCATACAGGCGGTGGATTTAGTGGCAAGGGATTTAAATTTGATGAAGCTGAAGCTGCTCTCGTTAATGAAAAGAAAAAATTCCAAAAGGCAGCACTGGGATTGCAGGTAAAAACATCTCATTCCATTTTTATTAACTATTTTTTCAATGATAAATATAATTGATTAATTTTATCAGGATTCTGATGACGAAGATTTAGAACATGATATTGATCAACAAATTGAATCCATGTTGGCGCCGAAACGTATAGTAAAAGAAATTCGTGCGCCTGCCGGGCATTTGACTTCTGGGACAGGATCTGGTACAGCGGCAGGAGCATTAGCTGGGGTTCAAGCATCAGCAACTGACAAGGTAATTAATTAATAGACCCTGAAGATCACACTAACAATAAGCTTTAAAGAGAAATAATTAATTATTGACCTCGAGGCATCATTGTGGGGTCATTTATCGAATGGTGGTGAATAATGAAATGGAAGGAAATTTAGGAGTGAGAAAGAGACATTAAATGTAGTGTTGATTGTTTTATGGCAGGGATGAGTAACCCACCAAGTATAATAGTACAAAATATCATTTTATTGGTAATCTAAACCTTTTGCTGGCCACTTAATGATTAGTGATAAATTAAATATACATTATAATAATCGGTACAAAAATGAACCGATTTTTTGAGACCTTGAAACAGACATGTAATATGTGAATTGTTCATGAAATATTTAAGGTTTAATAATTTATTAAGTTGTTATTTTTTGTCTGCGGCCCGCCAAGAACTAACCACGTTGGAGCCTTTTATAAAAAGGTTGCTCACACTAGTTCTATGGACATTTAGAAATGATCTCATTTTGTTAGTTATAGTTGTCCTCCTTGCTTAAAAGTTCTTTACCACAACAATCCCATTCCCCCGACAATCAACCGGTCATCCTTCCATTGATCTCACCATACCCTAGTCACGTATTTATTTTAATAATTATGGTTGGAAATTTCTACAATTATTATTCATTTATTATCATTTATTAATTATAATTCATTTTTAGCTTGAATTGGCAAGAAGGCTCGCATCACGAATCAATATGGCGAAAAATCTTGGTACTGAAGCAAAAGGAGCTACTCAAGTAGCAGCTGAAGCTATTCTTAAAGGAGCCTCTGCACAACCACTTATTACCGCTAAAACTGTAGCTGAACAACTCGCGGCCAAACTTAATACAAAACTTAATTATCAACCGAAAGATGATGATGATAGATCAGATGACCCGGAACCAGAAACATTTAGAAAATATGAAGAGGAACTTGAAATTAATGATTTCCCACAAGTGAGTTTAATTATTATTATAATAATAATACAACCGGCAAAATAATTGTTTTATATATTTTAATTATTGATCCCCTTTGATAATATTTTTGATACTTCATGATAACAGGCGTTATCCGATTGCAACCTCGATTTAAATTCTTCTCGAATATTACGAAATTATCCTTCGTGATTACAGAACCTAAATATTTAAATTTTTCTACATTTTCAAATTTAATGTATTGTATATTACGATTTTGTGTGTTAATAATGTTTCTCTCTGTTACTATTCCATTTTATAATAATTTTGACGTGATAACCCCCTTTGCCTAGATCCCCAGGGCAAACATTCAATTCAAGACACAGTTGCCTCTAGAAATCCTTTCAATGGGATCAATCCATTTTGGCATTTCGAAATGAAAATCAACCATATAAAAAAAAACGTTATCTAGAAATTATTTACTTTTTATAATTTATTACTACTTATTTATATTGAATTTTTAATGATGATAATGATTTTTTCATAGGTTGCTCGATGGAGGGTTACATCGAAAGAGGCACTTGCACAAATTAGTGAATACAGTGAAGCTGGCATTACAGTTCGTGGCACATATTATCCAACTGGCAAAAATCCGCCAGAAGGGGAAAGAAAATTATATCTAGCAATTGAATCTACAAATGAACTTGCAGTTTCTAAGGTAAATGAATTTTTTTTTTTTTTTTTTTTTTTTATTACTATATATTCTATTTTTCTTGATTTTCAGGCTAAAATTGAAATCACGCGATTAATTAAAGAAGAATTATTGAAATTGCAAAGCTCTTCACATCACTTAATGAATAAAGCCCGATATAAAGTGCTTTAAATATTTTATTTAATATATTTCTAAATAAATGAAATAATTTTTGGAACTGATTGGAATTATTTAAAGATAAAATTTGCCAATTTTTATATTCAAATTATTATTGAAAATTTAATTAAATAAATAAACATTATATATTTTAATGAGAAATTGAGAAAATAAATGATCATAAAATGTATTTATTATAATTATAATTATTAATTAAAATTATTCGTATAAATAAATTAATAAATTGATTAGAGGCTATCTTAATTTCACACTTGTTGCTCAGACCGTCTTCGGTTCTCCCTACTGTCTACCCCCGAACTAATACGTATTATTTAGTTGAAAGTCTCTTGTATGTAATTGGTTTTCATTTTTAAAATCTGAAACTAACTTTTTGAACTTATTTAGTACCCCACAATCATACAATATTTAAATAAATTCAAATATTTTTAATTTAAATAGGATTTAATTTAAACTTGTGTCATAATAATCGGTCTATAGAAATATTCAATGTTTTTAGCGAGATTAGATTTTTATATAATGTTAGATTTGCCCTAATGCCCAACAAATTCAAATATTCTAATTTTTAAATTAATAAATTATAATAGAATATAATCATTTCGATTTTAAACAAACTTAAAAAATATACCCAATTTAAAAAAAAGACAAAAATTTAAAACAACTCCTTTATATAATATCATTTGTTTTCCTTGTCACGTGAGTAAAAACTATCAACTTGAAAAATGAAACTTTCTCAATTTTAAAATTCTTATTTAAATTAAAGATGTCAAATGGTCACTCGATTGTTTATGATTCAATCTCCTTTTCAATGACCAAATGATTTCAACTATTAATTTATTATCGGACATAAATTTGTTTTTTTAATTTAATTACTAGTAATTTAATATAAGAAATCGATTTAAATTAATTAAAGTAAATATAAGTTAAAATATTGTTTTTAATTGGTAATTAAAATTATATGAATTACTAAATATAATGGGATGGAAAGACATTTTTTTTTATATATATATTTATAAAAATTAATCATAGGAATATTGTTTTCGTTTAAGATAAAATTATAAGGGAGCGAAAAATTAACTTCAGGATTCAAATTCGAAAGGGGACAAAATAGGAATTACAATGGAATGTTATGGAATATTTTTAGTATACATAGAGAATACATTTTTTATATATAATAAAGGAAAAAAAGAGCAATATGATTAATTCTGCAAAAATTTCAATTATTTTTTTAATCATAATTTATTAAATAAATTAATGTGAAATAAAAACAATCTAAGAAAAAAATTATCAATTAGTTTCCTAGTTACAATAATAATAATAATAATAATATTAATCGCATCTTTTTTTTTATTTATGGCATCAGGCAAACTTTAATCGAATTAATATATATAAAATATAGATTTTGTTGGTTTATCAATTAATTAATAAACTTTTATTGATTTTTTTTTCTTTTGTCTTTTACATTAATCTTTTTTTTTTAAAAAAAAATATTAAAAATAAAAAGAAAAGAAATTAAAAAATACTTAAAGGAGAATCTTTTTCCACAGCCTTTTCTTATAATAAAATGTTTTAGTTCTTTTTTCTTTAATATCTCAACGGTTCAAAATTTCTTTCTCATTATCTTTCTATATTTTAATTTTTATTATCTAAAGAAAAATTTAGAATTTATAAAATAATTGTGTTATACTTTTAAGGAGTTATTTTAGCAATGTTTTATATATATATATTAAAGATATTTATATTTGTTGAACAGTTGATTGATAATTTACAATTATTAAGCTAAATTTCTTTTTTTTTTCATTTGTTTTCCCAAGATAGATCAAAATATTTATAATATTTATAATAATAATAATAATAATAATAATAATAATTAACGTAGTGGGCTTGATGAGATTGAAGTTAAAGAGCTGAGACTTCCTGGACCGCTATTAATTGGTAATTTATCAATCTCTTCTTCGGTTTGATTATTTTTCAAGTCTTGTAATGTGAATAAAAATTTATTCCAATCATCAATTCGTGGCTGTGCTAATTGTTCGCCGACATCGTACACCCATATTTTTCCCATATCATCACCTACTGTGACATGTTGTCCACTTGGCGTCCAACTGACTTGATTCAATGCTGGTGCACCTTCAACAACTAAACTAACAGCGGGCACCTCCGTATCCTGATTTAAATTCCAGAGATCGAGTCGACCTGTGCCATCAACAGCAGCAAATAGAGCCGGATGTACAGGCGACCATGCAATATCGTACACATAATCCCCGTTGTCCTCAAACGAGTATATTGGTTTATTATCCTAAAAATAAAATATTTATAAATTTAATAAATATTAGAGATAAAATCAAACATAAAATAAATAATATGTGTTTTTTTTTCATTTTTTAAACAAATTTCTTATAAACAAAATAATTGGAAATTCTTTCATATTTGAAAGAAATTATATTTACTAAAAAGATTATATAAAAATTTATTATTTTTTTTTTAAAAGTTAAAAGTTCATCTTTATTATTGTATTTTTTACATATCTAAATATAATCTATTTTATTTTTACTATTATATAAAATAAATAATTCATTTATTTCTTTTTATAAAAAGGCATGTTTATTTAACAGAATCGTCAAAAAGAGTGATTAATAGTAAAACTTGGCAAATAAAAACGGTAAATTATTCTTCTGATTTTCGGAAAGAAGGACAAATTAGGTGATGTCTACAGGGTCTCACATTGACATAAGAAGATTTTTCAAGAGCAAATCCTTCAATATATTGACTACATTGATTACCTTGGTGTCAGTCAACCATCGCCTTTTCTTCCTTTTTTGAACAATTTATACCAATCATAACACAGAATTGATAACAAATGATTAACTCTTTAACATCTTACACTCCTGTTTTGAAATTTAATTTGAAACATATGTTAATAAAAATAAAATTCCCTATAAATTGTTTCACATAAAATTTTCAATATTTTTTATAGTTTAGAAAATATGGCCATTTTACTTTTTTGATATTTATTTATCAATTAGTCAAAATGTTGCCAGGTCGTTAGCAACCCAAAGATGCCTTAATATAAAATTTGGTTATGATCAGTTTAAACGTTTGACGGGCATTTTGTTCACATGATTACTGCCACACACACACACCCGTACACACACATACGTCAACAGGAAAACCATTTTTTCCTAAAACCGCATATCCATAGTCAATCGGGATCACACAATACCTTTACTCTCCAAAAACTTGGGCAATTTTTTCGATTGAAAAGTAAAAAGACAAAAAAAAAAGTATTTACTTAAAAGGAGATGACAAGAATTGTAAAATCGATTTTTAAATGAGTCATAGTTCATAACGGAATTTTGTAAATTAAACCACATATTGATATTTGTTATTGTAAATTTATTCAAAAAATACCAGTCACTGGACGCTCGAATTTATTCAAAAAATACAAACATATACACAACGTTTCGATTGCTACTTCTGCAATCGTTATCAAGCGACTGCACTGTTCGAGCGTCCAGTGACTGGTATTTTTTGAATAAATTTACAATAACAAATATCAATATGTGGTTTAATTTACAAAATTCCGTTATAAATAAAAACAACCACCAAAGAGTCATAGTTCGTTCGATAGAGTAGGTTGAGGGGTGAAAATGTGTAAAGGGGTTTGTATGAATGGGCCCTAGTTTTCGCGAAATACGCAATTAAAGTTTCACGCGGACGTTAACTAATTCAACAGTAGTTGTAGTACTAATGGAAAGTATAACAGGATAAGGTGTGCGCTCTATTTTTGCCTCCACGGCCAGCAAAAGGCAAGAATTTGGATCTCTACCAAAGACAATTTTTTTTTTTAAATTGTTATATATTTTTTTACAAATTTATTAATTTTTATTATTATTTTAAAAGGCGATTTTAAAATACTTGCCATCTCCTTGTTAGTTAAACTATTTGTAATAATTTTAAATTTTTTCATTAAATAATTTATAATTAAAAGTATTCATCTGCAATAAAAATATCCTAAAAAACACTGCAGTATTGGATAATAAATAAATTTACAATTCGACAAAATACAAATCATTCCATATTTTTAAATTTAATGAAATCTGCAAACCTATCAATATTTACAAGATTTATTTATAACAAAAGTTAAAAATGAATTAGATACCTTTAAACTCCAAAGTTTCACTGTCCAATCAAAGGATGATGTTAAAAAGAGATGTGAGAAATCTACACCACCACTTTGAGTACAATGGGCCGAAATCCCTGTTACGGGCCCTTGATGACCCTGATGGGAGTCAAAAATATCGATAACGCCAGTTTTGCTCCCATGACGACAAGCTAAAACAATAATTGATATATTATATCCATCTAGGTCAGTGATTCTCAACTTTTTTTTTACCGCGGCACACTTTTAACGGTTTAAAAATTTGGCGGCACAGAGAAAAAAGATAAGGTTAAAAGTTTACCATATTGAAAAAAAGTGGTCCCAAAAACGTTTTACCATTTTTTTTTTTGGAACCAAATTGAAAAAATTTAGAAAAAAGTCGGAAATGTTTAAGAGCCTCATAATCTCGCGGCAAAGTGGTTGGGAATCAATAACCTAGGTATATTTATAAATAAATAAATAAACCTATCTATTTATATCTATATCTATATATATTTATAGATAGATAGATAGATAGATTTTGTCAATATATTGTTTAGAATTTAAAAAATTCAAGTATTAGGTTACGTAGACGACTTAAATATAATAGAAATACCAGGTGTACAAGCTTAAATCTGCAGTTTTTTGATGAGAAAAACCCATTTTTTTCAATGGAAAGCAAAAACAAATTTATTCAAAGTACTTGCCCTCGCTATCTATTTATTATATCTATTTCTATATCTATCTCGATCTCAACGAACTTTTTGGCAAAGGAAGTGTCCGTTTCAAATCAAAAATAATAAACGAAACCCCTACTTTTCACTGATGAAAAACGCCGGATAATTATGCATCAACCTATTAGATTATAACCTTTAGATCCCACCAAACACACAGCACATCAAAATCACCTTTTAAATTTTTTAAACCACTCAAAGCATTGAGTTTTGCCAAGAACATGTTCACCGTATGCTTCGACAAATGCATTCTAATCGATTCGCCAGCAGTTTTCTCCAAATGGTAGCAGGAAACCAATCCTGTCGGCAAATCATAGTTCGTAGGCACAAAACTCGACATGTTTGAGGTTATAGAAAAATATACCGCTGTATGAAACTTAAATTATTGTGTGCTGACAAACTTCTTCAATTGTTAAAGGGAGAAGATGGCGCTACAGTAGCGGTCTTATGGTCTTTAAACTGATAGCGAGCACTATCTATAAGGAAATTCCGATTTCATACTTTTACACCTGGTAAATAGAAAAGTTGAATCTCAATAAGGATGTAGGTGTGTATGCTTAGGACCTGGTACGGTTGCTTTCTATTAAAGATAATATTTATATTACCAGTATAGACGGCCCCTTCTTCTGATCCAAGTACAAAATTATTAACATCATTTTGTGGGAATGCCATGCAAGTAGCAGCGACCGGTTTACCCTGTCGCAGCTGCAATTCAAGTGTGTCCTGTGGTTGAGAGAGCATATCAAGACTCCACGAGCATAACCGTCCGTCCGTTGATACAGAAATTAAATTATGTGCATTTTGTGTACCAACTACACTTAAGCAATAGATAGGATGCTAAAACAAATAAATGAAAACAATTATTTGAACCATTAAAGGAAAAAAGAGAATTAGTTAATTGAATAAAAAAAGTCTCAAATATTATAAATATATTTCAATTTCATTACATATGAATAATATAATAATATAATAACGGCGCTGCGTAGTGTGCAGCAGCAAGGATTACAGCGCTGTGAAGAGGAGCAACTTGATTTGTGGTCGCTCCATGGTGTCTGTGTGGTAAAGCACACATGTTAACTTTTTTACTTTTAGATTTCAGAATTTATTGTTGTTGTTAGGACCCGTTCTACTGATCATACGACACCTCATTATTATAACCGACTTGATAGGCGTTGCCCTTGCGTAGGACGTACAAAAGTCAGGGTTTTTTTTTTTTATAAATATATTTATTTAAATTCTCCTTATCTTGTGCGACATAAATAAGTAGTTTAAATGAAGTTTAATATAACAATGTGATAATATGACTGTGATAATAAATCTTTTAATCACACACACAAATATAGAAACATAAAAATGTCAATAGAAATGTAAAGTAAGCAAATATATTACTAAGAAGAAAGAAAAGGACATTATATTGATAGTAAATCGAAATAAAATTTTACAGGTAGAATGACTAATTCAATTTTCAAAACATAAACTGATATTAGATATTTTTAGAAATTTGTCTTAAAAAATTAATTAATAAGTTTGTTTAAAAAAAGAAAAGAAAAAAAAAAGATTTTCAAATTACTGTATGTGCATTGGATGAGAGAGGTGTCCGTTGAATTGGTGTCCGTTTAGGTACACGATTATCCCAAAGTACAATTTGACCAGAATAAGTTCCTCCAAGAATTAAATTAGGATGAAATCTACAAAATTACAATAAAATTTTATTTCACTTAGAAATGGATAAAAAAATGAAAAAAAAAACAAACCGTGCAAATGTAGCAGACATAACAGGTGAGGCACAATGAAAAATGTCTTCAGGGGTGGTTTTTTTAAATTTTGTATTCCAAACAAGACAAACACCATCAGGTTCATTATGTGCCTCCCCATTATTATTATAACTAGCAACAAGAAGTTCTGGAAATTGTGGAGACCAATCTAATGATGTAATACATCGATTACGGGACCAACGTTCATCATAGAACCATCGATTTAATGATAAACGGAATCCAGATTTATCATCACTAAAACAACAAAAATTTCGTAATATTCAAAATATATAATAATAATAATAATAATAATAATAATAATAAAATACCCGGTTTCTTCGTCGTCGCATGTTCCAGTATAATCGGCATAAATATCAACCGTCTCGGATAAAGCACGTTCCATTAAACGACTTGCACGATCAAAGAATCGTTGAAAATCCTCTGTAAGAATTGTCATTTGCTTTTCCTCTTCAGATAATTCACGAACTTTTTTAAATATATAAAAAAAAAAAAAAAAAAAAAAAAAAAAAAAAAAAAAAAACAAGGATTAATGAATTACTTAATAAAAATAAAATTATTGATTATTTTGCCCGTCGGTCGTATGAATGGGAGAGAGACAAGGAATTTGTGATTTTGAGTTGAGGGGAGAATGGATTCGGGGTATTTTTGTAAAATAGATGATAAATTCATGGAACACGAAAAGATGAATGGCAAATGTACTCGGTTTGCGAGGAGAGGGGATTAGGGAAAATTAGTAAGAAGTAGAATTCTATGGGAACCACAATTGGAAAACGAATCAGGATAAATACTTAATATACAGTTGATGGAATGAGGTTGCCGTTATCCAATGTCCATTGTGGCATATTTTAATTATTAATTAATGATTATATGTCATCATTAAGAAGAACAAATTGATCAAGTAGTAAATGTGTAAAATGATTTTAGCTTTTCTTATGTTTTGTTTTTATTTGCCCTTTCCCTCCGCATTATTTTTATTAAAAGTTATTTATTAGATAAATAAGGAAATCAATTTTTTTTAACTTACTTTTATTTGGTTCTGGTAGTTTTTCTTGTTCAAGTGATGTTACAGCTGGTTGTACTTCTTTAACTTGTGGAAGTCCATGTGGAAGTATTCCTGGTGGTAGTTTACTCTGGAACATTCCTCCGCCGTCGAGATGTGGCAATGAGCTCTCCTCGTCTTCCGCTTGGTAATCATCATAAGTCAAAACTGTGGTGAATAAGTTTGTCCACCCCAAACAACAAGCAACTAAATGCCCCTAAACTATTTCATTATTATTATTATTATTATTATTTTCTTTATATATATAAATATAGATACTTTTTGTTTAAATAAAACAATAATGTTAATAAAAATTATAATGATAAACTAATAATAACACAATAATAATAATAATAATATAATGTTAAAAAGATACAAGTATTTCGTTTTTATTTTTATTTTTAAGCTCTCTCCACCCATAATGAAAATAAATTAATATTTTCAATAAAATTTACACCAAAACTATCTATCAATCTATTTATTTAAATATTAAAATATTAAAGAGAGAAAAAGAGAAATAGAAAGATTTTATATATAAAAATAAATTATACTTAAAATAATTTGAATACGTACATATTATAAATCATTATAAAAAAGGCTAATATAATATTTTCCATTATAAGCGGGCATGTATGCAATTTTATTTATTTACTAAAAACCCTCCCAAGGGAATAATAATAATTACTTGGAAAGAAGCGATTTTAAAAAATTAAATATTTGGATTAGTTAATTCTTTGTATAGAGGGACGTGTTAGACATATTTCTGTAATTCATATTTTAGAAGCTTTCAACGTAATGCATGTTTTTTTGCTGAAATTAAAAGAATTAGAAAAATTTTGGTTTTCTATTTAAAAAATAAAAGATTATTAAATGCAAGTTCACTAGCGATATATTTTTACATTTATCATCAAACTATCCTCTCTCTTTTCGATTCTATTTTCACTCGATTTATTTATTTGTGGGAGGGGTAGAAGTTAAATGAAGTAAATTTTAAAAAGAAAAACAAAATTTGTGTTTGAAATTTTATAAAATAATAAACAAAATTCAATAAGAAATGTTTTCTAATATAATCCTATAACTATTACCACCTTTTTAATAAAGGTAGCGCATTTATTTATTTATTTATATTACTTTGCTGAGTATATAGAACCTAGTAGTGACAGGACCAATAGATGTAAACCAAAAATGAGATGAAAAAATAATGTAAAATGAGATTTAAGGGAATTAAAAAAGTATTGTAGTTGGGGTGATGGAGGGTGTAAGTGGCTCAGGATAGACAGTTAGAAGAAAGTGGTTGCTGTGGCAAAAAAACTTTATAGATTTCAATAATTTGTGTTTGATTATATTTTATGGTATGTGTTTAGTCTAAAAATTTAGTAAATCTTTCATTTAAACTGAATAGCTTGCTGAAATATTCATTTATACAAATTCCCTATCAGGAAAGAATTAATTTTGTGCACCCCGTAAATCTAATTATTGTAAATAAATAAATGTTAGAAAAATGAATTTTAAGTTGAATTACAATGGGAAAAATTTCCTTCAATTGATGTATCATTTATAAACGAATAAATAAAATACATAATCAACATACCCGCTAAAAATGGGTTAATTACAATAATCCTTTTTTTTAAATAATTTCTATTTTATTTATTATCTTATATATCCGATTCATAATTAACGCAACTTCCTTAAATCTTTATTTTTATATTTAATATAAATTATATATATAAAAAGAGAGAAAATATGAAAAAATATAAGTAGGTATATGTAAATATTTAGAATGAAAATTCTCGATAAAAAGGTATATAAATAATTAAAATATCTAGAAATAATATGAATGTTATTGAAAGAAAAAATTTTGTTTTTACATTCTAAAAAAGATTACAATTTAGGTTGTTTTTAATTAACCTCTCTACTGTATATATAACGTATTAGGAAAGAGATTAACAATATATATATATATATATTGCGAATAGAAAGGCTATCCAAAGGATTTTTGAAAAAATGTTTATGAAATTTAAAAAAAAAAAATTTGGCAATCAGAACAATCAGAACAATTTTAAAATATCAATTCTTTCCAAGTTCAAAAAAAAAAAAAAAAAAATACGAAATCAACAGCAGATTAATTAAAATACTTCTAAATAAAAACTTAGTATTTACTTATCTCTCTCAATATATCATTCTATATGAGAATATACACTCGCGGACAAAAAAATCGAGCCGCCTAGTCGATTTTTCTAAAATTTCCTTTCTATCATATTTTAGGCATCGGATTAAAAAAAAACGGTGTCATTTATGTGTTTTAAATTTATTATACTTTAATAATATAATAATAATAATAATAATTGGATTCATTTTGTATACCAATTATTGATTAATGGAAAAACAATTTGAATAAAAGCAAACTTGGTTATTTTAGAAAAGAATAATTTTTATGTTTTTAAAATATTATCTTATTTTATATATTTTTTAATTTAATTTAAAACTAAAAATTGCAAACGAACATTAATTGGGTAGTCTTGATTTCCATCGTAAATATGGATACGGTGTTGTTTTTGGCCAAAAAATTACGAACAAGCAACGATGTGTGAGCTAGTGCATTCATGATTTGTTTTTCCACAATTCCGATCGTTTGAGCCGTATTGCTTCACGCTATCGTTGCATAACTTCCTTGTAGTATTCCTTATTAACAATACGACCAGTTGGCAAAAACTCACGATGCACAACGCCATTGTAATTGAAGAAAAGAGTGACAGCGAGGCAAACCTTCCCACTTGATCGAACTTGGCGTGCTTTTTAGACTTGGCTTTTCTGGCCGTTTCCATTGGGATGATTGGGTCTTTGGTTTCGACGTCATAACCATATATCCACGTTTATTACCTTTTTGAGCAAATCTGGATCGTCGTCGACATTATTCAACAACTCCTGAGCGATACTAATGCAACGTTGCTTTTGCTCAAAATTTAGCAATTTCGGAATAAACTTGGCTGCCACACGTTTCATGCCTAAAACATCCGAGAAAATTGCATGGCATGAACCAAAGGATATGCCAACATCCTCTGCAACTTCCCTAATAGTGATTCGACGATTTTCCAAAACCATTTTCTTCATTGTCTCGGTGTTTTCTTCGCTTGTTGACGTGGTTGCTTATCTTCTCCGTCTTCTGTAAAGCGCTTGTACCAGTTATAAACATTTTTTTGAGACAAAGTAGACTCGCTGAATGGCACAGTCAACATTTTAAGTGCGATGGAGCACTTTATTCCATTTTTAACGCAAAATTTAATACAGATTCTTTGATCCATTTTATTTTTGTTTTAATTAAAAAATCGAAGAACACACAAAAACGTGACTAACTTTCAGTTGTTCAAAAACAAACTACTAATCCAACATGGCTGATAATGTCAAACATATGTGTACCAACATAACACAAAATTTCTATAATCGAATGGACAGGGCCCACGAAAATTCAAAATTCAAATTTTTACATTAGATTATAATTTTTATGAATGATTCATGTCTATATTCTACCATCGTAGGTATCGTTTCTTCCTTTCTTTCATGTTCTCATGAAAGCGTTTCTTTATCATTATTCTTAACATGCTACATAAAATTACAGTTGTCCCAACTTGTTTAAATGATATTGAAGTGTCCTTAAAAGATCCTTTTAATACATCAATGATTCAAAGCTGAAATGGACTATTTATGGTTGAAATTCATGGGTAACTTTTTTGTTATTTTTTCGGAATCAACTCATAAAGAAAGCTATTGGTCTGTGTAATGGGAGAAGGTTAATTATTTAAAATATAAATTTAAAAAAAATAATAAATGTACTTTATGGTATAAAATATCCCTATTTTTATAGGTAAATAAAAGTAAAAAATGAAAATAAAAACTATTTTTTGACTTTAATATTTTAGATTAAACTTGTATTTCATCCATTCGAAATTTATTAAATAATTAAATTACAGGTGGATGGGATAGCTGAGAGGAATATAAAATTTCAATTTCATCAATCATGGGAAATCCAAACATGTAGATTTTTTTATAACCAGTTTTATGTAAATGGTTAGAAACCGTTTTGTAGGTAATTCCTAGTTCATTACCAGTATCGACTAATATGCTTATATTGCTTGACTTTTTTAAAAATTGCATCAACTTTTTTTAATGATTGGGCGTCGAGAGAGCGATTCATTCATCTTTCACATCAAAATTTCCAGAACGGAAGCGATTTCTTTGTGGTAGTTTATGAAGGAGTACTTTCACCGTACACTGCACAAATTTTTTCATATGCCTGTGAAGCGTTCTTGTCTCTGACATCCTAATATTGTAAATAAAGTGAATTTTTCATTATTTTTCTCCATAGTTATATATATATATTGTCGTATATTGGATGACTTAGGTATGGTGGTTTATGAGAAAAAATGGGTTGAAAATAAGATTAAATTAATTTGGTAGCACTCTGGATTAATTTTGAAGATTGAATGGGTATTGAATCCGCGAAGGTTGATAAGGGAAATGATAAAATTGAATTCGTTCAGATTAAAAATGCATATATAAAATTAAACTAAAATTATGTATTTAATAAAAATAGAAGAATTATTATTATAACAATAGATAACAAAGAAATTATAGAGTTGATATGGTACCGTTATAAATAGAAAGATGATAAATGAAATGAAATTGAGTTTCATTAAGTAATTGCAATTATTTAAATATGGGTCGACCACTTAGCTGTTATTTAATTAATAATGGGATACATTTTTATGAGTTTTTTAAAACAAGAATGCAAGAAATATCTTAACTTTTAATAGAAGATATTTCTATTGTCTCTGTCGGCTGGTTTATTTGATGGGTTACGCCAAAAGGTCCATCCCAACAACTGCTTTATATTCTCTCACATGTGTTCAAAAAATAACCTTCTAGACCAGCGGTTGCCAAAGTGGTGGTCCGCGAGAAAATTTCGCTGGTCCGCAGAAAAATGTGGAATATACTTACTCATCATGTTAAGTTATGTTTTAAGATGCATTAAAACATGATTCAATTCATAACAATACGTGATAAGTTATAAAAACTCAATGTTTATCTGTTCTTTGATCACAATTTTTATTTATAAATATATTTAACACTTAAAAAATCCTATTAGTGGTCCGCGGGATTTAAATTATGAATTAACTGGTCTTTGAGGTCAAAAAGTTTGGCGACCGCTGTTCTAGACGGTTGCCCCCACCATTGCATACCAAAATGCACCTTTATGCTTATATATTACGAATTATATATAAATTATGTATAAAAGAAAATCGCTTGCTGGCACATAATATTCATTTATTTGTTTTAAACGATAGAACTTATTATATCAACAAAACTATAAAAAGGATATTAATATTAATATATAATTTAATTATAAAAAGACAATTAAATCGAGTTAATTAAAAAAATATTTTACTATACATATACAATTTAGGTTTATAATTTTTATTTTCAAATGCAAAGAGAATTAATTTGACAATAGCTATTAAAAAAATATTGTCAATAAAATAGAATTATTAATTCCTTATGGGAGGCCGTCAAAAGTACGTATACTAATTTTAAAATTATTTAAGTATATGGTGATTTAAAATTGTTAATATAATAAATATATGAATCGTTGATTCTTCGTATATAATTATAATCAATAAATATTTTTAGAAAATAATTTTGCAAAAATTATTTGTATATTTATTTAAAGTATTTGTTTTATGTATTATTATACCTATAATTTAAAATATTTTCAACTATTGTTATATCTTATCATACGAAAGAGGTCTTTGAAGTTTTGCTTAAGGGAACTAAAAAGTGCGTCCATAACCTCCATCCATTTTTATAAATTCAAAATGATAGTGCCATTTGTGTAAATAGGTAGCCACTACAAACTGTTTAAGTTTTTCTTTACTTTGAAACACTCAAGGAGATAAGTGTGGCATTTAATTTCTAGCACGAATGAGAAAATGTAAATATGTAGAACTCAACAAATGTGGTATCGTAAGAGAAAATAATTTTTTCACTAAAAATTTTTTAAGTAATTTTTTTTGAATTGAGGTCTTTAAAATCCATAATTAACTTTGTTGGTTAGTGGCTATAAATTTCACACTACATTTTGGATTTAGATAAGATGAATGATAATTTTGATATTGTCATATTAGCATCACACTTGATGTTCCAGTAAGCAAAACTTAATCGATAACATTCGTATCATCATATCATTGATGCTTCTCTAGCATTAGGAAATAATTTACTTATTCATATAATTTCTTTAAAAAATTGATTATTAAAAATAACAACTAGATATTATAATTTAATAATAAATTTTGAAAATAAGGAATTATGACATTTCCTTTATATAATTAAATAAAGGAAAAATAAAGATGTATAAGTATGATTAAATAGAATATACAATAAAATAATTAAATTCAACATAAGAAAGATTTTATATTCTCCTTGTTAATTAAAGTCTTTAATATTTATTAAACTATAATTATATATATATATATATATATATATATATATATATATATATATATACGACACTATAGAATAAATTTAAGATTAAATTAAAAATTAGATATTCATGCTATATAATTTAAATTTTTTATGGACTAATTAGGATTACCTACCTGTAAATTCGTCTTCCCATTCTAACCCAGGATTTAGATTGTACTCGTCTTGAGAGAGAGAGAGAGAGACAGAGAGGGAGGGATGGAAAAAGAAAAATATTAAATTATTATACCATCTTATAAAATTTGTTAATTGGTTCTTATTAATTATTTTATAATAATATATATAATTATAAATATATCAGTGTGTGTGTGTCTTTGATGTAGATATGATTATCTATCTATCTATCTATCTATATCTATATATAGTTAGGTAGTTTTAGATAATTATATCCTATATATATATATTTAATCAAATTTATTTATAAAATTAATAAATATTGCTATAAAAGAATATGTGCAATATATATATATATATATATATATATTTGTGGGTGTGATAATAAAATATATAATACAAATATTAACATATTCACTTGGTTAGTTTTATATATATATATATATATATTGATAGTGCTCAATTATATATTATTTTTGTTTTAATTTAATAAAGATGAAAATTAGAGAAATTATATATATATATATATATATATATTGAAGAGTTTTGTTTTTATATTGATATTAAATAAATGCATTATCATGTCAAGATATCAAGTGGAAAGCTGGAAGCAAAGGAAGAAATAATGGAATGAAAATAATGAGGTCATCGTCATCTCTTGGCCTTTGATTTTATTTAAATGGTCCACCATGTGATATATGTAGCGAGGGGATGGGATTGCACCATAAGGTAGCCGATATATTGATTATAAGCAAATGATTTTTGTTCTTCAAGACAAAGTGGAGGGTTTTTATAAAAAAAGATATCAAAATAAAAGGAGGGGAAATGCAACCAGCAAGGCACCTAATTTACAAAAATTTTAAATAAAATAAAAATATTTCCAAGCTGCCATTACGATAAAAAAATTCAAATAATAAATATAATAATAGTAATAATCTAATTTAAATTAAACTATTATTAATAGTAATAATATAGAATATAAATCTATAAATCATTAACATTTTTCTACAAAATGCACCTTAATCAATACTTGCTTATTCTTTTTGTTTATTTTCTTTTTTATTTATTATATTTTTAAATTTTATGATATAAATTTTTGAAATAAAAAAAGAGGCACAAATTATTTAATAAGATAAATAATACATGCTTTCTTTGCATAATCCTTAGATAATATTTTATAATATATAGAATATATACATTCAATGAAAGAGAGAAACTAAAAAAAATTTATTATGCACATTTTTTTTTTAATAATTGGAATAGAATTTTAAAAAAAATCATGCAATAATCTAAAATAATATTATAGAAAATGTCCTTTAAAAGTCAATTTTTTTTTCTTTTTTGTTTCTATTTTGAATTTATAAACTGTCAGAACCAGCTCTAGACGTTTGTCTGAATGGGGGCAATTTTTTCTATTGCCCGGAAGTCGTAAATGCTAGAGTGGATTGCAGAAACTGTATTTACATTACATTGTAATAACAATACTTGTAAAATATAGAATATATATATAGTATAAATAATTACGTAGGATTCGAACACAAACATTAAATAAAAAAACAAATCTTATCTTATTATGCTAGCTAAAATTGTATCTATATATATATATTGGTTCTCAAAAACCGCTCTAAAGATTTTTTTCAAATTCACACTAGATATAGTATTTATAAAGAAAAATTGAGTTTTATTGATCACATCTCTTGAAACTTACAGCTTCATTATTAATTTCTTAATTAAAAATTATATATGGGTGACGTCAGAAATGGCATCCATTTTGAAATTTTACTCCGCCTTTTTTTAAAAAATTTTTTAAAGGATATTGTATTAATATTTTTTTATATTTAAAATATTTTAAAATTTATTATTTAATTTCGAAATAAAATTAAAAATATTTATTTTTAATAAAATATATATATATTTATTAATCTCTCTCAAAAAAAAAAACAACAAAACAAATAAATGTCTTTGAAAGATGGTAAAAATATCTTTTTAATTATCAAAATATCATAGACCAATGGTAAGAACAATTGTTTTTACTCCCCGAGTTCGAAGGATCGAAACTCGCCGCGTGCATTTTTTTTTTTATCTATTTTCGTGATTTATTTATTTATTGTTCTTTTATTAAATTTAATTTATTTTATTTTATTTTATTAATTAAAATGATGCAACATTTAATAATTGTAATATTGTAATAAAAAAACCGGAGGAAAATAATTTTTTTTTTTTTTTTTAATCTATTATTTTTTAATAAATTACTATTTTATATTTATTTATTCATTGTTCTTTTATTAAATTTAAATATTTATTAATATTATTTATTATTAATTTATATATCGATGACATATGACATTCATATTGAAATTTGACTCCCGCCTTTTTTTAAAAGATATATATTTTTTATATTTAAAATATTTTAAAATTGTTTATTTAATTTCGAAATAAAATTAAAAATATATATTTTAATAATATTTTATAATTATAAATTACGATTTATATTTATCATTCTTCCAATAAAAAAAAAATATTCATGCACTTAGATACATACCTACCCCAAGTTCCATTCATTTTAATCAGATTGATGCAATGATGCAACATTTAATAATTGTAATAAATATTTAAAGAATTGTATATCAGCTCGGTGTCCCAAGTATTAATATTACCAGCCAAACCCAATATAATAATGAATTATTTTTTTTTAACTTAATTACCGAGCCGAGGCTCGGGGTCCCGGTGTGATCTTAATATATTGTCAGAATTAGATAAATAATGTAGAGAGAAAAATTATTTAAAAATAGATATTTATTTAAATGAAATAAAATTATTTAATTTACAGAATGAAAATGACTATAATAATGTCCAAACATTTTTTCGAGCGACAGCTCGGTATCCCAGATATTAATATTACCAGCCAAACCCAATAATAATGAATCATTTTTTTTAACTTAAGTACCGAGCCGAGGCTCGGGGTCCCGGTACTAATAATAATAATAATAATAATAAGGTGTAATATGTATTGATATTTATTTATTTTCAAAATTAAAAGTAAATTTGAAAACAAATATAAACATTTTATTAAGTGATTTAAGAATTTTGAAATTGATTGATTTGAACATTTTTTATAAGCATTGAATAGAAGGAACTTGTCAAATGAGATTGTATTAGCTTCATAGAAATTATCTTTTTGAGTAGTTTTTTTTTAATATTGTCCCCCTTATAAATAATTTGTTTTTCTTTATAGATACTTGTCTTGTGATAAGGCCGAATATTACCAATTTCATATTTTCTACATCCATTATTTTTTGTTTGTTTGTTTTTTTTTTTTTTTGCTTATGAGTCATTTATCGACTTTCTTCTTTAAATGAATTTTGTACAGATATTTGTAGTTTAATTATAAGTGAGAATTTTATTTTAAGGAAATCTCTATTAAAAATGTAGAGAAGGGAGATCAGTTTATTTTAAATTAAAAAAAAAAACTTAATTAAATATTTAAAATTAGAAAACATTTCCTAATCAAAATAACCTAATTTTATTTATTAAATTTGCATTATTAAGAAATCACAAGGCAAATGATAATAGTATTAAGTTTTTCTTTTGGTAGATTTGATTTAGTATTTTTAAATAATTATCATAACTCGGACATTTTCTTAAATATTAATAATAAGATAAATATGAATTACATACAATTGAAATAAATAGAGGGAGGGAGAGAGAGAGAGAGAAATAATAATAATAATAATAAATAATACTAATAATAATAATAATAATAATATATGTGATAATATATATGCAATAGGAAGTTGCGTTAAATATATAAATATATACTAATAAAATGAAAAATAAAATGATAATATATAAAAAAAAATATAATAATGTAATAATTAAGATAATAAATAATAATATATAAATTAAATTAATATGGGTGGAGAGCATAGTATTTTTTGTTAAAACAAAAAGAACAAATAATAAATAATACTAATAATAATAAAACAAGCCCCTGTAAATAAAATAAGAAAAATTATATAAAATATAAGGTGGCTTGATTATAAGATATATTTCATATACGTATATAATAAATAATAATATAATAGTTCAATTAATAAATATAGAAAGAGAGAAAGAAAGAAAAAATTTGAAAAGATGAAAGAGATAGAGAGAGAGAGAGAGAGGAATGAGATATATATATATATATATATATATATATATATATATATTAGGTTTGGAAAGAGCCAAGAGAATCGTTTGACTTACCGTAATAGTCGGTTGCGTGTGCTAAATTTTTAAGGGAAAAAAAACAGAGAAAAAAAATCAATCAACATATATATTCATGCCAGCATGATAAAGAAGCTACAAATAAAAATAAAAATAACATGCGCTACATAATTTTCTTTTTCAATTTATTTTTATATTCCCTTTTCACAAATTGCAATATATATATATAATTAAAAACATCTAAGTATTATATTTGTGATAGAATGTGTTAATATATGTAAATTTATATTATATTTTATTGGTTACATGAATTAAAATCCCTTTTTTAAACAAACATTCATGAGAATTCTATTAAATCAATAGAGAAATTTTTCTTAAAGTTGAAATATATGTATAATGGGTTGACCGAGAATTAATGTTGTTTGTTTTTTTCTCATAGATAGCGTGAACTGCATATTTCATTTATTAGTCATTGCATGGCTAACATTCTTATATCTCGTCATAATTATTATCAAAATTAAAATATATAAAACAATTATTTTGTCTGTGAGGCATGGTCTATGACTCTGGAAGACGAGAGTAGATTTAGAGTATTTGAAAATAGGATTCTTGGCAGCATTTATGGGCCAAAGAAAGATAAGGTCATAACGAGGAATTGCTTAACCTATATGCCCTCCAGACATAATTAATGTCATAAAACTGAGAAGATTGCGATCAACAGGACACGTGGCAAGAATGGGAGAGGAAAGACTAGTGAAAAGTCTAATTCTGGAGAGACCGATTAGAAGACTATGAATAAGGACGCGGTGGGCAGACAATGTAGAAGGGGACGTAAGAGAGATGGGAGAGAATAAGATTTAGATGGGAGTGACTCAGGATAGGAACACTTGAAGAAAGGTGGTAGCTGCGGCTAAAAACTTTTGAGATCCGTAGTTAGATAGATACAGATATATAAATAAATATATATATATATATATATATATATAAACGGCGGAAAGTATTTTGACAAGGCGTTTTTTGAGGGTAGAACGCGGACCTACAGTTGTTGTTAGGCAAAACTTCTAAACATTCTGCAGCGGTGACAACATCTGTCTTGGTTGGGTGGATGTTTTGTTTCAGAGGCGCTGATTTTATCTTTAATTTGTAATACTTTTAATTTTGGCACACGAAGTTTTGTATAAAAAGTACACTCAAAGGTTCACGTAAGTTACTTTACTCAAGGATTTTTCTAACTTTATGTTTAGTGTACGTTGAGGAACTATTCCTAAACTAAAGAGATTCTCCGACCACATATAATCGGCTGTTATTGTAGCATTGAAAAAAAAAATTAAAAATCCCATACTCAAGTAGCGAGCTCAAATAGTCTCAGTTTGGAACCGTAAAAGCCAGTTCACAGGCTAGGGATAGCAACAAACAAAAGATGATCGACCGTCAAAACTCACTAACATCCACAGCAAATGATATTAAGAGAGATCTAAAAGCGAATCATAGCCTCGACATCAGCTCAACTACTGTTAAACAATGCTCTGGCTACGCGAATTTGTTTGGCAGACGCATCTACAAAAAGCAACTCATATTTGAAAAAAACAGAAAGGCGTGTTGGCCAAAAGTACAAACACTGGATTGGTAAGGAGAAGTGAGGAGTGGGTTCTCGTGTATTGTGGAGCAACGAAAGCAAGTTAAATATATTCTTATATGATTGCATAAGATATGTTCGATTAACACCGAATAAAACATGATCCCAAGTATCTGCTACCGACAGTCAAGTACGGTGGTAGCCATGCCATGTTGTGGGACTTCTTCTCCCATTCAGAAGTCGGTTGTTAGTCGAAGTGAAGGACACCAAGGACTGATTTCGTTACTGTGAAATACTACAGAATCACTTGCTCCTTCATTCTAAGAGCAACCTTGCCAGAAACTAGATTTTTCAGCAGGATAACTCATATAAAAGAGTTATTTACGTTAAAGAAGATTAAAGTTAAACAGTGGCAAAATCAGAGTCCCGACCTAAACCTGATAGAATATGAAAAGAATTAGATGGACGAAAAAAAAAAAATTTTATGAAAAGAAGACATGATGGTCTGTCTTACAGAAGAATGGAAGGAAATATTATTAAGTGTGATCTCCAAACTTACTATTAACTCTATGCCGGCAAGATGTGAAGCTGTAATCAAATCTAAGGCTTTGCCACTTAATATTAAGACATCTGGTATAGTCATATTAATTTTCGCTAGTTTTGTTGGGAATTCGAAACAGATATTAGTGTTGTCAAAATACTTTCTGTCTCCATTTGTTTAAAAAATGAAAACAATACCTCCCTTACTATCGTCGGTCGGTAAAAAATGTAAAAAAAATAAGTTTTGTTATTATTAGATCAAATTTTTTCACTTCTATTGAGGAGCCTTATTGCTTTTGTCAGATATTATAACTTTGTTTCAGATATAAAGATTTCTTTTCTATAAATTGTACTTTTCAAATATAGAGATCTGTAGATTTTTGTAACATAAAAAATAATAATATAATATATAAAACTTGAAAAATTTAAATAGATAAATAGCTACATAAATAATATATTACAGGGGTGGCCACACTTGGTGATACTTAGAGCTATATCCAAATCGGAAAAAAATTCTTTTTTTATTTTTAGAGCCATATTGAAAAATCGAAAATGTTACCTTTTTTGTGTCATGACTTTAAATTTTTTAATTGAGCCACAATAAACACGAAAAGAGCCACGATTTGGCCACCGTGGATATATGAGCCACTCAGAAGCCGAAGCGATTAACTCCACATATAAACAAACTGAGAAAATGAAGCCCAAAGTTCACAGTTTGTATTAAATTCAGGGTTATTGATTACAGAAAAATGTAAATTGCATTGCAATATTAAGATTATCAAGTTCAATATTCACTTCATATGTTGCAGATTACATTACTAGCAAAATTTTAAAAATTGGAGTTAAACGGTTTGGCTTCTGAGTGGTTCATATTATTCATTATACCATAATAAATAGTTGCACTTAATATGAATTTAAGACTATGGCATAATAATTTCCATAATATATAACAGAGAAGCTCGACATATCGAATTCAACCATTTACTTGTACTTACAACAACTTGGTTTCGTAAATGATGATAAATGGATTGTTAATGATAATGTAGTCAAAAAACGATCATAGACCAAGCAAAATGAGCTCCAAATCGACATTCAAAACCTTCTTTTGGTTCTTATGAATACAAAGGTATATAGTCTACTTTAAGAAACTAAACTATTGATTCGAATGTCTATAGTCGTCAACTATTGAAATTGAGCGAAGAAATTAGGAAAAAATGCTCTGAACTGGCCAATTGCAAAGGTGTGATGTTCCATTATGATAACGTCATATCCACCCCACACCTCTTTGGTAACCCGTAAAATATTAACAGAGCTCTATTGGAAAATGATGTCATATTCGCCCTATAGTCATGACTTAAATAAAAATGAGTAGGACCAATTCTTCGCTTCTAAAAACCAAGAATTCTTCGAACGTGGAATTTTTCAACAACCGAAAGATGACAATAGGTCCCCCAACAAAATGATCAATATTTATTGTTGATATAAATAACTTGCACTTGGAAAATATAAAAAAACGACATTAATTATCGAACAACCAATTATATATATACCAGGGGTGCAACTTTAAAACGACAGTTTTCTAATATATTGCAGTACGCGCGCATAATCCTTTGACATTAGTCAATAGTGAACAAAAGAGTCAGCAATTTTTAACAATAACGTGTTCTTTGACCTCGGAAAATGTGCCAGATAAAAGAAGGTGCATTTGCGGGGAGCACTGATGTTACCCTTCAATTGGAAGAAATCTTCTCGTGGAGGTCTTTGGCGACAATGCTCTAAGTGAAACTAGGTGCAATTTGTGGTTTCGGCAATTCAAAGACAGTATTTTAAACGTAACCGATGCTGTGTGTTTAATGGGACAAGAAGGGGGTGGTTTATTACGAATTGTTGAGACTTGGTGAAACGGTCAATATCTAACCCTACCAACAACAATTCATTAAATTGGGTCATAAATCGGACAAAGAAAGACAGGAATATGTAGATCGGCATGATGGTGTAATTTTCCAGTATAACAACGCATTATCACACACAGCAAGACGTTGGATACACTAGGCAGATAGTTGCTACTTCACCCGCCCTACTCTCCAGATCTGGCCCCTTCGGACTTGCCTTTGTTTGCGTCAATGGGACATGCGCTTGCTGGGCAGCACTTCAATTCATATTACGATGTGACAAAATGAATCGATGGATGGTTCCTGTCTAGAGGGAATGAATTCTTTTGGGATGGAATCCACAATCTTCCAAAAAGATAGATATAAATAATGACCATCATTTTTCAAGTTTCATTAAATTAAATTTTTGGCTGCAGCAATCATATTTCTCTAATCACCGCTATTCTAAGCAATCAGCAATTTTCTATTCTCTTTATCTGATTAAATAATTATTATTTTTTCATATTAGTCTTGGCTTAGCCACCCAATGTGCTGGTTGTTTTCCAATTGGTCTCCTCCTGCTCCAACTTAAGTAAAGTTTTCACTAAACTTTCATCTCCCATTCCTTCCTCTCGAAAAATATAGTATATAGATACTTAAAGGTGATAGAATTTTTTATTATTTATTGTAATGACCTTCATTGGTGATCTATGTCATCTATTTTAGGCCAGAAGAGTTTTATTATTTAATTTAATTTTAGTTTTAACTAGCTGCTCAGAGCGCCTTCGGCGCTCTTCACACCTAGACGGGGGCTCCGCCCCCTGTACCCCCGAGTTGTACATAGTATTTGGTGGTTGAAAGTATTAAAAGGTTTTCATCCATTTTGTTTCAATCAGTATATTACATAAAACAATCATTTCTTTTTGTGTTCTTATTTAAAAAATATATTTTAATTTAATCACTATATTAATTATATATATTATTATTGTATATGTTATATCTATCTACCTATGTGGCTCAAAGATACTCTAAAGTTCTTAGCCGCAACAACCACATTTCTCCAAGTGTCCCTATCCTGAGCCCTTATTCCATCTCTCTTACGTCCCTTCCTACGCGTCATTGGTTTTCCAAGCGGACGTTTTCCAATCGGTCTTCCCACCAATATCTTTTTCCTCTCCCATTCTTGCCACGTGCCCTGCCTATCGCAGCTTTTTCCCTTTTATAACCCTAACTATTTCTGAAGATGCAGAGAGGCCATGCAATTTCTTGTTATACAGTCTCCCTCATACCCGGTGACCTCATCTTTCTTTGGCCAATAAATGCAGGGAAGAATCCTATTCTCAAATACTCTGAATCTACTCTCATCTCCAAGGGTCATAGACCATGCCTCCCACCCATATAATGCAACAGGCAAAATAATCTTTTTATATATTCCCTTTGATAATAATTTTGAAGAGATAAGCCTCTTTATTGCAGATAACAGGCGTTTCCCGAAGGCAACCCCGATTTAAATTCTTCTCAAATATTATTATCCTTCGTGATTACATTCAATTTTTCTACATATTCAAATTCTACATTTTGTATCTTAAGATTTTGTATGTTAATACTCTTCCTCTTTGTTACTAAATATTTTTTCTTATCACTATTAATTTCAAACCTCCATTAAATTTTCCTCGCTATCTGTAATTGCAATTGCCGAATCTCCTATTATATTTAAGTCGTCTGAGTAACCTAATATTTTACAATTGATTTCCGCATCTTATTCTTTCTTTACTACCTTCAAGAGAAATTTGAAGATTGAAAATTTGAAAAAGTTTATCCGGATCTATTGAGTTATGCGTATGTTTTACTAAAGTCTACAAATAATTAGTGAACAGAAATATTGAATTCGCGGTTTTGTTCCTAATATCTGTCATAATGAAAATATCTTAATTAATGTTGGTCGATTTGGCCTGATCCCGCAATGATATCTCCTAATATTTCCTCCGCCTATAGTTTATAAGTATTGTATATGTTATAATAGAGTATAATATTTCTTGATCATTACATTTTGGTATTTTATTTTCATTGCTAGATTATTATTGAATATTTTTAATTATAATGAAACTTGAGAAAATGCAAAAATAGAGACTTGAGACAATTTATAAAAATTAACGGTATAAAACTATAGATAAATTATCAATATATACATTCATTAATAGTATTAATTTAAATTAATTGATTTATTTGTTTTTTTATTATTAAGTTCATTCATTAATTTTTTTAGATCATAGTTATTTTCCTTAAAAGAAACTTAAATTCTGTGGAGCTAGGGGATTTGAAAATTATTCGTCGCAATATGAAGATTTCGCTTACAGTTTCTGTCATGTCCGACCTCCATCCAACAGTTATTTTCTGTCAAGTTTTTTGCTTCTCTTAATCATGTGATCTATATATTTAATTTTTTTTGATTCATTATAATAAAATTTAAACAAATAAAAATTTTTACTTTGTTAATTTATATAAATTTCAATATAAACTGATTGTGAGTGATACGCTTAGCCAATACTCTGAATATTTTGTGTACAAAAATATTGAATGTTCTTAGCGAGATTTGATATAATGTTGTACGATTTGTCCTAAATCTGAATTAGAAGAAAATTATAAATTGCATTAAAATGAGACCTTTTAGAATAAATTATTTAATTGAAATGATATTTAAATATAAGAATTTAAAAAAATATTATATTCTTTGTTTGGCAATTGTTATTTAATTATGTGCAACATGATTCGACTTGCACAGAGCATCGTTATTTTTTATTAATATCACATAATAAAAATGAATCTTTTAAACATAATAAATAAAAAAGACATTTTAATAAATTTAAAAAATATACCCAATTTAAAAATGTCAAAAATTTAAAACAACTTTATATCATCATATTTTAATTTTTATATAATATATATATATTTAGTAATTAATAATAGAGTAATTAAATTAAAATAAAAAACAAAGATAATATAAAAATATGATCTAATAAATATTTTAATTAAATTGAGAACTTTTAGAATAAATTATTTAATTGAATTGATATTTGTATATTAGAATTTAAAATAAAAAGGGAAATATTATAATAATTCTTCGATTGGGAATCTCTATGATAATTCATTGTTTGAAATGATTCCGCTAGGCCGACAGTGAGCCGCGAGCTGCTCTTGAATGAACAACACGGAGAATTATATAAACTTTAAAAAATTAATTTCTGCGGTTATTGATAAGATATTAATAAAATTTATAGCCTATGTTACTCTAGAGGTATATAAGAATATTGTGATGTAATTTCAAAGAAATCGGTTCAGCCAATTCTGAGTCTATAAAATAGTAATTTTCCGGACAGACAGACAGACAGACAGACAGACAGACAGACAGACAGACAGACAGACAGACAGACAGACAGACGTGAAAAATTCTAAAGTCACTTTTGGATTCTAGAGGTCATGAAACGCGAAGATATGCAAAAATTTTTAAATTCTGAGCAATGTGCAGACAAAAACCTTTTTTTATATATATAGATTTACTTAAATGTAATAAAAACAATTATATATATAATATAATTGTTTAATTAATATTAATATTTTTTTCATTTGTATATATATATATTTATATATATATATATATATATTGCAAATATGAAAAGTAATTTGTTAAGAAAAAGTCGCATGTTTAATAGTATTTTTCATTAATATAAAAAAAGAAACATACATATTCTGTATTAAAATTTTTATTTTAATAATCTTATAATGTATTCTAAAATTATTATAATTATTTTTTGAATTTATAATTTTTATTTATATGCTTTATATATACTTATATATTTTTTACTTTTTATCCTTAATTTGCATTTTTACATTTTTTTTTTTATTTTTTGTATTATTTTATTTATTTTTTGTGGCAAGCTGGTTGTATTCCCCTATAAGACCATTTCTATATCTCTTTGACTCTGGTCAAAGCAAAATTAAGAAAGAGGACTTAACAAATAAGCAAAATTTGTTTTTAAGCGGATAGATTATTATAATTATCAAAATTAAAAAAAAATTATTAAAACTAAAGACATTCAATTTGGTATTTTGGGTTTAGAAGAGACATGAAGCAAATTAAATAAAATTAGAAAGATTTTTTTCCTTTAAAAATATTTTACCATTATCCAAAAGATTTGAAAATAAGAATAATTAACAAGAAAATTAAGGAACCTGCTAATTATGTGAAAAATTTCTCATTTTGAATTTTTATTTAATTTTCTATAATTAAATCAAAGGAGAAAAAATGTTTATATAGTTGTTAATTCAGTTCTATCATCATTTAACTTGCTTGATTTAGTTTGTCATTAAATTAATTTATTCTATTGAATCTTAGAACAAATGAAGTAGATATACTCGTATACCTATATTTTAAAATTTATTATTTTTCAAAGACCAGGAAAATAAAAATGTCAATATTTGAACGGAATAAGCAAGCAGAAATAAGTAAAAGATTTTAAAGTTAAATACTACGAACAGATTGCAAGCTCGGTTCGATCAACCAAGATCTGAGCCAACCTAAAGTAGTTCGTCAAAATATTGGCAGTTGATAATACTTTCTTTAATGTATTATATTTTATTTTTTCACACTACTATTATACAAAATATTATTCCTATATCAGTTTAAATGCTAAAAAAATAATAATATGTAATTGCAAATATATATATTTTTATAAATATAATATGAAATAAAAAAAAAAACAAAATGAGAAATTGTGCAAAGAACTTAGTTAAAAAAGGAATGAATAATGTAAGTGTATGTGTGTGTTAGAAAGAGAAAAAAGAGAAAGAGAGAGATAGTGTTTGAAGATTGTTTTATATTTATTTATTTTTTGAATAGTAACAGTGAAGAACCCACCTTTGCGTGGTCTCCACCAATCTTCAAAGTAGCCTTTAAGTGGGGAAGAACAAGATGAAGATGATCCTTATATTCAGGCAACAACAAGCACAACAAAAACCAACAGCAAAACAGAGTACTGTAGCCGCCCAAAATCTCTCTTTTATCAATGACATTTGATTATTCAATGTATATTTAAATAAAACTTAGTCATATATTTAGAACATTAACATAAAAATATGCGCAAATAAACATTACAATTTGATTATGTATGAAAATATATATTACTTATTTATTGTAAGAATATATATATATATACATATATATGATCGTTTAGGTTCCTGTGGATATTTTGTTTATGATTAATTGATTCAGGGCTTATACCACGTTGGTTAATGAGATTTGAATCACTGTCATGCAGTATTTTCGTTCATTTAATAGAAATGATAGTGCCAGAGATAATTTTAGGATTCAAAATACAATAAGTAAAACCTTATCCAACCATTCAAACCAAAACAAAACAGACTAGGACTAAGAATCCAAAAATTCCCTTCCCAAAACTTTCTAGGCGTCAAGATTAAAATCTCATTAGCCATTGAGGTATATATATAAAAGGACAAGAGATCTAATCTAAGAAAACAAAAAAATGTGCTTTATGATAAAAAAAATCTAAATGATGTGAATAAACCCATTATCAACTAAAAAAAAAATGACAAAAAAATTAGTTTAAATTAGGAATTTGACAACATTTTGGTCATCCTATAAGAATTAACCATCCTTCTCTCTGTGGATCTACGGATCTCGAAAGTTCTTGGTCGCAGAAAGCACAATCCTAGAATGAACTGCTATTCTCTCCCAACCCGCTTAAGTCTCTTAAGTCCTTGATTTACCAACCGGTTGCATATCAAGCAAGTTAAGTTCCTAGCCTTTTCTCCAATTCTAGCCCTGGTCATTATTTGTAATTATTATATTTAATAATAATAAAAATTAATAAAATTAAATTATTTTATAAACTCACATAATAATATTTATTTAATTAGATTATTCTTCTTATTTTATATTAAGAAAAAATAAGAAATCTAACAAATATATATAGAAAGATATACAAAAGAAATATATATATATACCAAGTTCTTATTAGTGACAGCCCAAGATCCAAATCCTGTTTTAGATATTCCTGTCTACGTATCATATAGACCAGTCAGAGCAGGGAATTTCAGTATTCATTGAGAACTGTGTCTTTAGGGGTTGGATTTTGTTTTTCAAATCTTATTAATCAACGTGAAAACAATCTGAAATTAACTACTCATATATACACATATCTACTCATATCTACTCATATATATAATCAATATAAACGTCCCTCTTTAATATTGAATTAGAAATTTCACTAAATGAATTGACATGTAATTTTCAATTCTCATCGTTATCTTAAAAAACTAGGATTGTTTTTAGTAAGTCAATAAGCATTATATTGTTTAAATGATATATTTTCTTTAGATTTAATTCAATAATTTCAAGGGATGGTGAAACTTAATAATAGAGAGAAGCTTAATCCTGTAGTAATTTGAAATAAAAAAAATATATTATTTTTATACCTATATTTATACGTAAATAAAAAAATTGTCATTGATATATGAGAGAGAACTCTGGTAAAATTTCTTTTCTTTTAACACTCAATTGTTTTTTTAATAAATGTATAAATTTTCTAAGTATATATACATATTTAATATATACTCGTATGTATATATATATAATAAAAAAATTTAAAAAACAATAAAATGAAAAATATATAATAAATCTAAGCAATTAAATGAAAGTTTTATTACAAGTAATACCCAAAACCAAAAAAATTATAAATTATTAATTATAAAAAAATAATAGTAAGAAGTAAGGACAATTTAAATAAAATTATAAGAGTAAAACTTAAAATAAAAAATTAATAAAATACTAAAAACATATTTCATTTTTGAAAAAAAACAAACAAACAAAAACAATATAATAATTTAATAATTATGTTAATATAAATTTAATAATAAAAAGAAATATACAGAATATGTAAGTTTTTCTAATAATAATAAATAATATGAAATAAAATAATAAATTATTAAATTATAAAAATTTTTAAAATATAATAAAATTATAAATCGAAAATAAATATATATTTTGGGCAAATTTAAATTAATTAATTAGTTAATTTTTTTCCGTAAAAAATAAAATATAATTTATATAATAAAAGAAAATTAAATCTTCTAATACATAAATATGATATATAGTTTTTTTTTTTTTTTTTAAAAAGATATATATTCATTTTTTTCAAATTTATTAATTGCATTTAAAAAAAAATGGCAAGGTACTCACCGTCACGTTCGGGGCCTGTATTCACGGTTTGTGTTTGTTTGGCATAAGTCACTGGCTCTTTTGGTGGAATATCAGTCGCCTGGACACTCACAACTGTCAACTGAGTTGTGTTTTTTTTTTTACTAAAAAAAAGGTTCATTTTAAAAAATAAAAATAATAGATTAATAAAATATTTTTTTTTAATGAAGAGTTTGAATTTCATCTATATTCATATTAATTTATTACAGGATTTGTCAAACTATTTTCTACATTTAACAATTGTAATAAATATTTAAAAAATTGTAAAATTATTAAAGTTTAAAATAATAAATTGTATAAATTTGTTAAAGGATCGAGCGATAGCTCGGTGATTTAGGTATTAATATAAAGACATACATTATTTATAAAAGTACCTATGAAGTAAAAAATTTAATAAATAGGCTTAAAAAAAAGAAACCTTTTAATAAAATATAATAGAATATAATAATTTATATATTTTTTCTGCCTACTCAACATTTCCCAATTGCTCCCAAGCAAGTTTCCAACTTTTTTTTATAAATGTAAACATAATCATATTATAAACACAAACTGGAATTCACATTAAAATTAAATTTTAAAAATAAAATTCGCAAAATATTGAATTATAGGCTTACCATTAATATAGGGTATCCCAACAAGAGTGCCAGATTTAAAGAAAAATAGTTTCGATTAAAAGTGAAATACGACATCATGGTCACAACGAAACTTCTGGCTCTTAGGTTTATTCTTTTGTTGAAATTTTGAATAACATTTGCACATCAATGTGTCTGTATTTCACCAAAAACGCACCGTATCTCTTAAGATATTTTTCATGGATAATGTAAAATTTTTATGAGCTTAATATAAATTTAAAAAAATTAATTTTCGACTTTTTTTTGTTAGATATTGATAAAACTTCTAGTCTATCTTCAAAATAGGTGTTTATATAAGAATATTCTGGTAAAATTTCTTTATTATCGTTTGAGCCAAGCGACCTACCGACGAGGTGGACAATGTAAGAAGGAACCTGAGAGAGATGCAAGAGGGTAGGAGTTGGATGGTTAAAGCTCAGGATAGGGGCACTTCGTGTGGACAAGAACTTTCGAGTTACGCAGAGCCAGGGCCAGAGAATAGATAGATGTAGCTCCGGATAGGAAAGAGTTATGTGGTTGAAGAGGACATAACGTTGTTAATTCGATGTTAATATCTTACCTATAGTTTCAGAACGAGAAGAAAAAGGACAAGTTGTGAATTAAATTTTGTATTTTTTTTAAACGTTTACCAGAGTTACTACAAAATTTACTTTTTTCCTATTTCACTCAGTACTAGTTTTTCATGGTTATTAGAACTACGCCCAACCCGATATATGCTCACTATGAGATAGATATGCTGTGAGTAGGCTATTTCACAAAAAATATGTAACGAGTTTCTTTTAAGTCTTTATACACTTTATGCAATCGGATTAAATGCTCAAGGGTTAACATGAAATTATTGATAGAAGTGGAGTACAAAGAAATTTTTCTAATTTCCTTTTCATAAATGTTGAAGAATAGAAATTTATTTTGAAAGTAATAACTTAAAAAATTTCCCCAACCGGAACACTAATTAATAATATATTTGGTAAAATTAAAAAAAAACATTTATATTATATTCTTTAAGAATTAGATTATGCAATGAATATTTATTTGTTTAAATTGTGCTTTTAAAGGGCAAGTTGGCCAATAAAGAAGTAATTTTATTTTAAGATCCGATAAAACATAAACCACATTTAAATGACTTAACTAAAACGTTATTATTATTATTTAATTGAAAATGAAAACTAGAAAAATAAAAAATATGTAAAGAATTTTATAAAAAAATTATGTGATGGAATGTATGTTTTATAAGAAATCGAACTGACAGTGTAAAAATAAAATATATCTTATATTTTATTAAAAAATAATAAATGATAAATATATATATATATAAATAAATTAATATAAACTTTTTTAAAATTATGAGTATATATTAAAAAAACAACTATATTTATTATTAAATTCTAATAATTTACAGACATTGAATACATAATTATTTATATAGAAGAGAAAAAATAGTGGATTATTTTAATTTCTATATATTTAAAGTTGTTTAAATTGATATTAAAGAAAAATAAAATAAATGTTTCGATTAAAAAAAATCCAAATTTGACAGATAAGTAATGATGATTGGAAGAAAAATATATATAATCATTTGTTGTGATTTTTAAAATCATATAGATTATTAAAAACAAATGCATTTAATAAATGTATGATTACATACTTTGCTTGGGCAGGCATATGCAAAAGACTATGTTCAGGTGTTGCATTTGTACTTTGATCTGGTGTCAATGAATTTAAACTTGAAAGACTTGATAATACTTCAGAAACAGGAGCAACACCAACGGCACTTAACATTTGATCTAATTCTTTTCGTGGATCTTTTTCTGTGCTGTTTGCCGCACGTAAAACCGCTTCTTCGACCTTTTTTTTAAAAAAATAATCAATATAATCATTTAAAATTCCAAATATTAACTAATAAATATATGAAATATATATACATCTTTTTGTTCCTTTTCACGTATTCTTTTAATTTTTTCTTCTCTTAATAATTGAAGTTTTGCCTTCTTTCTTTCAAGTTCTGCTTTTCGATCCGACATTTCGAAGACAAATGGATGCCTAGAATAATCAAATTTAAAATAAAAAATAAAAATAATATATTTATGAAAAACTGTTAATCATATAAAAATAATAATTATTTATATTCACTTTGAAAATTTTCCAAATAGTATTAATTAAATTAATCCTATAAAAAGATTTTGAAATAATAGTACATGCTAAATTTACAACTTTACAATCTAGCATGTAATGGAATATAGTGAATATAGAGTGCCAGTTTCAGAGTCAATGACGTCACTATTGAAATGACAAATTATTAGTAAATCAATTGCATGTTTAAAATATATTAAAAATATTATTAAATTATTTTTATATTTCATTTAAAATGATTAAAAATAAATAAGTATTTTATATTTAAGAAAAAAATAAAAATTAAATAGAAATAATTTAAAATCATTATTAATCAAATTATTTCTGTCACACGATCAGATTCAATCTTTCATAATTTTATAATTCAAGGGAAAATTAAATTAATTCAAATTCATCAAAATATATTTGTTTTTATATTTACATATGAAAGGTTAATTAATTTTAAACAATGGGTGTTCTAATCAGGTATATTTTTATACTTTTTTGACATAAATCTATTATATAATTGATTAATCTTTCATTATTTTATTTAGATTTGTAGTTAAGACATCAATTTGTGGTGGAGCAATATATTTAACAAATCAGCATGGTTTGTGGGGCAACGGAGAAGCATCACTTAAATTTTATAGAAAAATATATAGTCTAACTCAACCATATAAAAGTTATCTTCCATTTGAGGTAATTTTATATATAATTTAATTAATTGTCAATAATATTTCTAAATGTAAGATATATTTTTTTTATTTAAATTATTAAGAATTATCACTGGTTGTTTAACATAGATTCCTTTGAAACATCTAACCTATATCCAAGTTGCATAAATTTATATCAATATTTCTAAAAAAAATATACGTTAAAGTGAATAAAAATAAAATAATTTAGATTGTTACATTGACAGTACACTAGGGTGACCATACGTTCTGTTCTGAAGGGGACACTACCGTTTTTTCATATTTTTTGACCATGTCGTTTTAATAAAAATATCAATTTTGTAAATAAACTATAGTACTAAAATTATCTTATGGAATGAGAAGTTTTCTTAAGATAAGGTGTTGAAGATGGAAATTTGCTGTGAAGATAATCTTATCAGACAAAACACCCCATTACATTGAACTAAATTTTTGTATCGGTTCTGTCGCTTTATATAATTTTTTTTGTCATTTTACTTTTTCGAATTCTGTTTATTCAATTTCAAAAAATCTATGACCTTTCTTTCACCACATTGATAATAGAATTGTTAGGGTAAATAATTTCTTTTGTTAAACTTGAGAAAAGTTATTATTATTTAATCAATCAGTGTTCAATAAAACTGAAAGTCAATTTAGAATAGTTAAACTTAATCTTTATGAAAACAAAATGATAGATAACATGTTTGATTGAGAACTTGAGGTAGTGCCTCTATCTGGCTTCCAGGTCCTTTGATTCATCTTCCCTTCTCTTTCCTTATTATAAGTGATCATGACAAAAATATAAAAATATTTTTATACTCTGAAATAATAACATAACTAAATATCATAATTTATATTTTCAAATTAATTTAATCACATTCTATAATTACAATTGAAATATGTTTTTTTAAAGATTCCAGAAATGCCCCCTGTACCGGATGTAGTTGGTATATCAAGAAGTGGCTGGAATAAAGGAATTAAAGCATCCATCAATTTTCTATCAAATTTACCCGAAAATAGTAAAAAATGGACTATTGATGGATATAATCAAATTGAAAAACTTTTTCAAAACGCGAATCAACCAGTAACAAAGTAATTTTTTCCATAAAAAAAATGAATAGAAATTGAACTGTTTGTTAATAATTCCTAATTTCCTAAAATAATAATGTACAATGAATTGATTTTAGATACGAATAAAATTAATTTATGTAAATGAATGTTTTTTAATCAATTTTTTTTTTTTGTTAAAGTTAAAAAAAAATTTACAATGTTTTTCTTTAAATATCATATATTAAAAGGTGGTTATTTTATATTCCTTTTTTATAGAAATATAATTAATTTATAAAATATAATTTCAACAATAAAAGAGATATATAATATATTTTAAGTTGTGATTTATAAATTAAGAAAATTTAAAATAATAGTAAAATCTTCTGGTAGAAATCAATTGAAATCTTTATTTTTGATATTTTTGTAACGTATGAAAAATAAATTATTTCTAATTTTTAAGATTATCTCCGAAAATAATTTTTAAATTTTCCTAAAAACCAAATTATTTTTGTCGATAATTTAAAAAGGATTTAAGTGAGATGACATAATAGATAAAAAATTAAAAAAGTTTTAAATAATAACTAAAATATTATAAAATCTTGAAAATAGTTATTTTTATTATTAGATTTTTCATTATTATTGTTGATATTGTATGAATGTAAAGTCCAAGAAGACAATATTTGTTTTGTTTGTTTTTTTTTTGTTTTAAATTTGTAAAATGTTTCAAACATTAATTATGCTTGGCCTTCAACTTCCATAGGTGTTTCTTGGCCTACAATCGGTTTCTCGGCAGCCTTCTTCTTTTTCTTTTTTGCCTTTTTGCTTTTAGCAGATGAATTAAGCAATGTCTTAAAAAAAATAATAAAATAAATTATAAAAAAATAAATAAAATAAATTATTTGCAAGGAAAAATAATCAATTATAGAGAGAGAGAGAGAAAAAATGTTAAGAGAAATGACCAGAAGAAGGAAAATATTTTTAACATCGCTTGAATTTATTAAGAGAAAAAAAATATTTAATTCTTTGGTTGAGAATAGAAAATGAATGAATTAATGAAAAATAAAAATCGAAATATGAAAATATTAATTAATTAATCGTTTATTAAATCAAATTAATTAAAAATAAAATAGCATTTTTATATTAGTTAAATATAGAAAAAAATTTACCTTAAGTTCACTATCACTGATTTCGTATTCTGATTTAAAATGATCAACGTCTATTTGATGTCCAGTAATACGATGAGGTCCATTCGGCATCAAAAGTACAGTAAATTTAAAATGTGCTACATATTCTCCTGTTTTTTCATAGAGCACTTGGAATGGCTCTATCAATTTATTTTTCATACATTCAACAATTCCCATTTTAGCCTTTTTCTCATCTTCAAAAACACGGAGATTGAAAGGCATCAAGCCATATTTATTAGTTACTTCACTAATAAACATTCGTGATGTTTTTAATTTCAATTGATATTCTTCTTCTGTTTTTTTATAAATAGAAACTCGTGTTTCTTTTTCACGACCCTAAAAATAAGATCATAAATATATAACTTATTATATAAGATTCTTCTGATGAATATTGGAAAGTGAACTCATTCTATGATTGGATTGATTTTTATTGTATGTATTGAATGTGTCAACATGGGAGAAGTGAAAATGAGGACGATGAAGGGCAGACAGGTCTATGGGAGGTTGGGTAAGTTAATGAGAACAAAAGTAATCTCAAGAAAATCTAAAGAAAGAATCTATAGATCAATAATCCGACCTACAGTCATGTATGGGAGCGAGACCTGGGTACTAGGAAGAGCTGAAGAGGAAGTATTAGAAAGATGGGAAAGGAGTATCTTGAGGGGTATATATGGAGGGGTAAAGTCAGCTGAAGGATGGAGAAGAAGATCAAATGATGAATTGAAAGAGTTGTTCGCTGAACCTCTGACAGTGCCTCTGATAAAATCGCAAAGACTGAGATGGTTCGGGCATGTGCAGAGAATGGAGAATACAAGAATGCCTAAGCTGGTAACCAAAAGAAGACCGGTGGGAAAAAAAAGGAGAGGAAGACCAAGAAAAAGATGGTTCGATGAAGTGGCAAATGATCTGCGAAGAATGAAGATCGGATGCTGGAGAGAGAAGACAGAAGAAAGAGAAGAATGGAGAGAAATAGTGGGAAGAAGTAAACATGAACTAAACTAGTGAACTCAAACCGCCTTAGGTCTGCATGGCCTGTTGAGCACTTTAATAATAATAATTGAATGTGTCGGGTGAAGTTTAATTGAATTTAAGTTGATCTAATTAGTGAATATTTGTTGAATACTGAATAGATTGTTTACAACTACTGTAATAACTACGGTCCATGGGAGTTTAGCCCTCGGTAACATTAATATATATAAATAAAAAACTGAATTTAATACTGAATATGTTATTTTTAGATAAAATCATCCAATGTTAAGATTCATATATTATATTCTATTAAAAAAGTATATGATGTTATTTATTATATAGATAGATGACTCGTCTAAAAGTTTTTACTAAAATCATTAATTTAAATATTAATATAAATTTAATCATTGTTTTTAAAGTATAAGATGAATAAAATGTAATAAAATAAAATTTTATATTTAAAATATAGTTCATATAATTATCATAATTAAAAATGTTTTATAAATAATATTAAATAATAAATACTTACAACTCCTTCTCCTGAACTGATTAATACATCCATTGCATAAACTTCATGTGTAGCAATTTCATATTTTTCATGTTCTTTCTTTTGTGCATCATTAGGATTTTGAATAATTGTTTTTTCACCATCAATTTTAAATTGTTTCAATTGATGTGATAACATTCCCTCAATTGGTTTACATTTATATGATTCTGCTATTTTTTGGACAACATCTGTAATAGCATATGTCTAAAACCAAAATAAAAATGATTACTGATCAAAACTGAATATTAATAAGAATAAATACAATGGTGGATCAAATGTTTTTACTGATTAATTAAATATACAAATGTAACTTTAGTTCTTCCCTATCATCCTTTAAACAATTGTGTCCTTTTTGTTATTTTACTTTACTGTGCCATATCGAATGGAGCTATCTATAAATTATGTCTGTTTCATGGATATTTATAAAATAAATAGAAGCTTTAAAATCACTTAATAATATTTAAATATTAAATATTTTTTTCTATTTTACAATAGCTTGTCAAACTTAAATAACTTCTCTCATTATTAACTTTTAGAATAAACAAATAATATAGAGCCGAGAATCAAGATCTAAATTTTGATGAGATTAAATTTAAAAATCTCAATTAATTTTTTTAAATATACACTGCTGGTCAAAAAAAACATAACATTCAGCCACTTCTAGCCAATAAATAGTCAATGTTCTTCATAGGAGAGTAACAAATGTTTTTCAGCTGGTTAAGGGATTTCGAGTACTTAACACAAACCAGACGTGGTCAGGGTCAGGTCATCAGAGATAAACATTGTACAAATATGACCGTTTTAAATTTAAAATTATTTGTTTTTATTTTAAATTTTAAATAAAATGTTTTAAATTTATGTAGCCCTTATTAAGAAATGTTACAAACATATCATATTGAAAGTTTATTAAATTTCATTATAATAAAATATGATTTTATTAATTATTTTTAAAGAAATCTGAGTGTTACGTTTCTTTTTGGTCGCCAGTGTATTAGACAAATAGCAACTGTATTAGCCAATAAGAGGGTTGTTATTTATTGCTTTTTAAAATAATCTCAATCAAGATGAATATAGACTTTTTGCATGCATTTGAACCAATTTTCCAAGGACTCAAAAAATGATTTTTCTCATCTTAAAGAAGAAATAATTTTTAAATATTAGAAAATTTAATTTAAAAAGTATTTTTATTAGATTGATTCTCATTACTAAGTATGAAATTAAATAATAATTTTGATAGAGGATAATAACATTAAGTATAAAGGTTTATATAAATAGCTTTCTATTATACCGCCGAATTTTTCTACACTCATACTTTTTAATGTGAATTTAGCTAATAGAAATACATTTTTTTTTATTTGAATTTATTTGCATGTTTCATTTTTCCATAACGAATTAAAACTTCATAATTATGATGATGTTGACTTAAGAGTTAAGGGATAGAGATCATGTTTTTTTTATGATAGTGTAACACAGCGGTCGCCAAACTTTGACCCCACGGACCAGTTAATTCATAATTTAAATCCCGCGGACCACTAATAGGATTTTTTAAGTGTTAAATATATTTATAAATAAAAATTGTGATCAAAGAACACATAAACATTGAGTTTTTATAACTTATCACGTATTGTTATGTATTGAATCATGTTTTAATGCATCTTAAAACATAACTTAACATGATGAGTAAGTATATTCCACATTTTTCTGCGGACCACCACTTTGGCAACCGCTGGTGTAACAGATACAGTTGTCACTCTAGTAGTCATTGCGACCTTTTAGTTTAAGTTTAAAATAAAAGGTTCACGTAAACGAATTTGGCTGGGGAAGATGGGAAATGAATTCACAATGACTAGTACATAGTGGTATAGTGGCTACAATTGTATTTGTTACTCTACTACCCCCTTTATAGATATAAAAGGAATATTTATATTTACATCATTTCCGGGTTTCAGTAAACGCAAAGCTGCCTGACTTGCATAATGAGCTGCAAGAATAACATCGGCTTTTTTTCCTTCAATTGTTTTATCACCATCATCTCCTACAAGGATTGTATGAGCAACAACAGCAATGAAACCATCCACGTGAGCTCCTAAATCACTATAAATAATTGACAGATAATAATTAAAATAAATAATAAATGAATAATAATAAATTATCTTACAGGATAATTTAATAAATTTTTTTTAAGTAATAAATAATTTTAAAATCAACTTACATTTTTGCCATATCTCCTGATTTAAGTTCATAATCCGGTTCACTGGGAACTGGCGAGAAATGGCATATACAATTATTTACGGATATTGAAGTAGGGAAAGCAATTCCTAAAGGAATAACATATATATTTATTTTAATAAAAAATGCATTAATTCAAAAATATTTATTAAAGATTATAAACAAAAATAAACCTTTCTTCATTTCTTTTTCTTTCTTAAAGACTGCACTTGTAGCATCTGAAAGAAGTTTATCTCCATATTCACAAATTTCTCTTACAGAACTTCCAGAAACACATTTTTCTATTATATCCTTAAGAACCTCTGTGAAAAAATAAACAAAAATTAAAAATTAAATTGGTATGTATTTATAATTTAATTTTTAAAAAAATATGGTGACATCATTGTCAAAATGTTTATTTTATAAAAATAAATGAATATTTAAAAATTATAATGTAATTTAATATAAATATTTTTATATTAAATATCATATATTAAAAATTAAGAATAATTATTTATTTAGGATGTCCACATGGGCAGAAAATAGAGGCTTTGTATGGACTCCATATGGGCCCCTTGTGAGAATGTTCAAGACTATTTTTTTAAAAAAGTTACAATATAAATATATATTGGTTAAATAATGAAAAAGATAAATAATATAGATATGAAGATAAGCTCACTATTAACAATGTCACCAGCCATTTTATACTTGGTAACTACCAAGTCTTCTGCAATGGTCTTTTCATTTTCGTCTTTGTCAGCCATGTTTTCCGACAACTTAAAACTTATTAAAATCTTAACTCGTGGTGGCTTCAAGCTGCCGCGAGGCGGGCAACTGAAATGGTCACGTGGCCAAATAGAGGGCGCACCAAAAACAGCTTCCTGTCGCTAGTAAATAATATTTAAAAAATAAATAATAAAACTATATACTAAAAGTTAATTGAAAAATAAGATAAAAATTTGTTAAAACATATTTATGTATAATTTATATGTATTTATTTTATGAATTTTTATTTATTTATATACATTTATAAAATATATGTATAATTTATTATTTTAATTAATATTAAAGATTTAGATTTGGTAAAAAAGGATTAACAAATAAAAACATCAAAAACTCGACATCGAAAATTTTCGTGATCGCAATACTATCTCTGGCGAGATAGTAAAAAGCTAGAAATAAATCAATAAACAACGCAATAAATTATTTCAAAAAGAACAATGAAAAAGTAGATAAAAAAGAAATATTTTCAAAATTGAAGAAACAGATATATAGGGCGCGCTCCAAATTAGGTCCAAAGGCAATCAAAGATTTTTTTTATTTATCCATGTGTTATGACAAAAAAAAAACCGATATTTGCCTTTGGACCTAATTTAGAGCACGCCTATAGAAAAATGTAAGAAAATGAACAAAAAAAATTTAAGAAGTAAAGAAAAGGCCCCTTCCAAATTGTATATCGAATATCAAACTCAATTTATAACATTAAACATCAAGAGCTCGGAAGATCATTGCTGTTCCATAAAATAAACTAATCTCATGCCTCACAAATCCTTTTAGTGAACAAGGGAGATCAGAAAGATGTAAATTTGAATCCCGCACCAGACTGAAGATAGGAATATAAATAACAATCACAGACCATCAGTTATCCGATAACAATATAAAAGTGTGAGAGAATATAATTTACTATATATAAATTCATTTAATAAGGATTAATAAGACTTGCTTTATATTTAAATCTATTTCATTATACGATTCATGGAATTTAAATTTCTATTTACTTTTTTAAGGTAAATTTAAAGAATTATTCCTTATTATTGGGTTTGGCTGGCAATATTAATAACTGGTTCACCGAGCCACCGTTCCAAAAAGCATCCGTTAACATTTCACCGTTCAAATAATTTAAAAGAACATAAAATAGTCATGGTAAAATATTTTAAATTGCTCAGTAATTCATGCCTAGTAAAATAAATAAAATCGTTCAGTATTTGATGCTCAGTGTAAATATGACTGATTGCACCGTATAAAACACTGAATGTACAATAAATTTTCTGTATTATAATATTAATGAATTCCTCCATTTTATTTAAATATATTATTTTAATTTTTTTTTCTTAATTTACATTTTTAAAAAAATTATTTAAATATATAAATTAAATATATATTTAATCTGCTATTATATCGCTCAATAAAATAAAATGAATTTGTCATTATTTATTTTTTTATGTAGATTTATAATTTAATTTCATTTTGAAATTTTGATACAAGAAAATATTTCGGCTCACAAAAATGTTCAGTTCTAAAACAAAAAAATGTGAAATTAGAATAGCATTTTTACCGATATGTACAAGGCAATATGTATTGTAAGTATAGCCACTTTATAAAATAAAGGTAAGTAATTTTTCATTTTTATTAGAGTATTATATTATTATTATTATATTATATATAATTGATATTTTATATATTATAATTAATACAATATTTTTGATTTTAAAATTATTTAAAAATTTCCACCTTACTATTCACAACCTCATATAAACATATCTTTTTACTGACTATTTAGTTTTATACTCTGCAATTTTTTCCCCTACTGGGCATTTGAAAATATATTGGAAATGTGTACTGTGCGTATTATTGTAATACTGAGCAATATATTAATTGGTACCCTTTAATTTTCCACTTGTGCGAAAATGTTGACAATTATTAACTTGTAATTATTGAATTTACATTCCTAGATGAAACGAGCAATGTTCATGTAATATATAATATATAATCTTTTATATCTACAGTAGGGGGAGGGGGTGACTAGACGCTCTTCCTTCCTTTTGCGGTGCCTCCCCCCGCCTCTTCCCAGGATACGTGAAAAATCGAAATTCGATTTTTATATATATATTAATAAACAAATAAAAAAAAAATTCCCTTTTCATTTGTGAGATAAACTATTTCAATATTGACTTCTTCGCTATTCCTATTAATACAATCTGCTGTTTCTGAAGGTCCAGCTTCGCTAATTTAAAAAAAAATTTAAAATCTTACCTTCTTTCTTATTTTGAAAAAAATCTGCAATTAGTCTTCGCTTCATAATTTTTATGAAATTAGTCATTTATGTATTAATAATAAAAAATATTTAGAATTTGAGTAAGTAATATTTTTATTTAATTTATATTTAAAAAAATAGTCAAATTACCGGTTGTGCTCCTGCAGCGCCCTTTGCGGTGCAACAATGAGACATCATAAAAAAAAATTGGTTTAAGACATTTCTAAGAAGTTTGGGGGCCTGGATTGAATATATAATAATAGATTAATAGAATAGCGTAAAGTAATGAAATAAAAAAAAAAATTTTTTTATTCTCAATAAAATTGATTTAAATACATAAAAAATAATTTAAAATTTTTATAAACATAAGTATATTTATTAACTAATAATTACAATAATTGTCTTATGATTGGTACGAATATTTATTTTAGAAAATAATAATAAACTAAAATAAATTAATTTAATTTGGTAAATATATTTTTAATAAATTAAATTTATTAACTTATTTATTTTTCTTTACTCTTTATAAAATATCTATATTTTAGAAATATTTATAGATTCAGATATACGCACTGAATTCATTAATATTTCTAATAAAATAACAAATATAAATAATTATATATACATTAATTTCTATTTATTAAACAGCACTTTACTTAATATTATATATTATATGTTAGTAAAAATAATAATATAATTTCTTATTCCTTTTATTCATAGCAAAAATAAAATGTTTGTAATTTATTGTAAGTTATTATAGAAATTATTCAATTAAAATTTATTTCGTTAGATTAAAGAGTCTAAATATAAAAAAATATTAATAAATCTTTATAAATTTAAGTTTCTAGTATAATTTAATGTGTTTAAATTTTAAAAGCATTTTTATTAAATGAAATCAATTTAAATATAAAATCGTTTAGTTGTGATTGAGAGGAACTGAGAGGTGATACAATTATTTAATAAATAAATAAGGAAATCATTATAGATTAATGGTGTTTAAATTATACTTGAAGTAAAACATTCCATATATAGGTCACTATTTTATATTTATTTATTTATATATGCCCTTATAATCTTAAATAATCATGATTATTTTATTCTAAATTATAAAATATCTCTATAAGTATTAGCTACTTATTATAAAATATTTAATTCTAATATTCTATTTTTTTAGTATAATTTATTGATTTTCTACATTTGTTTATTTATCTTTTAACTCTTTGATAAATTTATATTAATTTCAATGCATTGAATTATATATATATATATATAAAACGCATTCCCAATATAATAATATTTTTTATTATATAAGTAGATACATTAACATATATGTCTAATTTATATTTTTATTCATTTCATTTATTTATATACATTAACAATATATTTTATCAACTTCTTATTAATCGATAATGAGATATAAGACAAAAATATTTATACATAAGAAATAATACTATATATATATAGATAAATAGATAGATTTTTACACAAAAAATTTGAATATTATTTTTAAGATTAAGTTAGAAAAAAGGGAATATTTTTTAACCTAGATAAGAGGGTGGATATTAAACTAACTAATTAATTGTGTTGTGAAATTTAAGTATGCTATTTTTTCTTAAAGGCTGATATAAGAGCATTTCTCATTTCTTGAACAAGCCTTTCCAATTCTTCAGCTTTAACACGTAATTTTAAATTTTCTTTTTCTAATAAAAGCAATTTTTCATTCATTTCCTCTTCGCGTGCTTTTCTATTCATACGTGATTTACGAGAGGCTTCATTATTTCGATCGCGTAATTCACGATATTTTGAACAGAGTGCTGTTGAATGAGATGATTGATTCGAATCTGTCGAAACAATGGATATAGTTCGTTTCCGTTTGTTCGGTATTACTGATGAAGATGATGATGGTTTTAAAACCCAATCGGAATCATCATCTGAATTGGAAAATGAGGATGCTTCCCGTTTTGGTGGTGGATTATTACGTCGACCAGGTGGACGACCACGGCGTGCAGCCGGTTTTACTGTTGTTATCGATGGGGTAACTTGTTTTTTACACAGAGAGCTATTTTTTGATGAAGTGGGTTGTTGTTCTTGGATTTCTTCACAGCTCGCTTCAACCTTAATTTTTTTCATGTTTTTCGAACTTGAAATCATTGTAAAACTATCATCTAATGTGATTAAAGGTGATGAATGCGTTGTGGTACTTTTGCTTGATTTCACAACAGCGACACTATTATTATTATTTGACAATTTTGAATTTTTAAAAAATGTTGCCCTTTTATTTGTCTTTGAAGTATGCATTAGACTACGATGTTTGTTTGATGATGTTTTTTCATCCTGTTAAAAAAATTAATATTTTATTAATATGTTTAAATCAATTATATTAAACACAAATATATTTTCATTTTTTAATATTATAATTATTAAATCAAAATTTTAAAAAATATTAGTTATAAATAAATGAAAGAGCGACTCACCTCAAAAACGTAAGACAACAAATCAAAATTCGTTTCGTGATTTAATATTTGTTGAACAACATCCGGTGTACTTAATACAGTGGTTTCTAATTGTGGTGGTGCCAAACTTAAATTTAATTTCAATTTTTTTTCATTTGCTCTAATTAGGGCATGATCATCAACATCATTATCATTATCATCAACAACATCATCATCATCATCATCATGTGTAATTTTGTTAAAATGTGTATTATTATTATCATTATTACTAATTTTCCCCTCTAAAGAATCTACTAATTCATTATTTGTCACAAGATTTGAAGTAATATTATCAGGGGTGAAATAAGCATTTGAATGAAGTGTTAAGCTTTCATTAGAAACATTAAAATCAGGATTAATTCCTTCCACCAATTGATGAACAATAATATCATTTTCTTCATTTTTCGGCGATAAAAATGTTGATTCGTCTAAATATTTAGATTCCATTTTCATGTTTGGAGAAATCAATCCAGCTGATTCATTAAAAGGAGAGTCAATCCCCCAAATGTCTGATTCATCAGTCATTGGCACTAATACATCAGATGAGCTGGTGAAGTCAAATTCATTTTTTTTTTCTTCTAGAAAAAAACACCAAAGAAACATAATAATTAATATAGATTAGATAATCAATCATGATATATAGTAAAATAAATATAAATCTATTATCTGATTAGTTATTATGTGAATAAATAAGAGATTAACATCTGTTTCTTTCTCAACCATTTTTTTTTTCTTATCATTTTTATTTAAACTTCAACATTTTCTATTAATACGTGCATTATATATCTTATACAATATATTATAAAAAAAATTGATAAGAGACACATTATAGAGATAATAAGGCTTATAATACATATCCATTCGAAAAAGGATAATTTGAACAACTATCATAGATAATAATAGAACATCAAATAAATTATTATATACAAATTCTTGATTCTTTGGTCATGATTAATATTACAATATAAAACATTAACAAAATATCTATTCACTATTTAAATCTAAACACAATAATATAATATATTATAGTTTTTAATATATATTTTGCTGTTGTCGGATTTATAATTTTTATTTAAAAATTTGTTTTTCTTTTTCTTGACCTAATAAGAATAAATTTCTTTAAAATATGATTATAAAGTTTGAAAAATTATTATTAATATAATTATAAGTGAATTAGTTTATTTTTTAAATTAATTTTACAATTATACTTTTAGCGTAAAAATAAATAAAAATCTTAAATCTTATGTATGATCAATTATATAAAATGGATAAATATATTTTATGAGTGCATCCACAAATGAACCAAGAAAACATATTTTTGTTTATTTAATAGAAAATATATAAAATTATGTTGATTACCTATGATTGGGGTATTAAGTTCATCGCATTCTTTGTTTGTGTCCATTTTGATTAAGAAGCCACTCAGATCGAGGTAACTTGCGTCCGGCTCCATCGCCGAGTACATTGTTGTGGGCGGGTCGTTTGTTGAAAGACTTTCTTCCAAAATAACTAGATAGGGAAAAAAATTGGGAGAAAATAAAACAAAATAAAAAAAGTAATGATCATGCGGATCACAAGATTCTTACCAGCGTTGTTGGCTATTGTGGTTGTTGGTGATGTGTTGTTGCTGTCGAGCTCGTTGGATATCGAGATGCACTCTTGGTAATCGAGAAGCCAGGGGTCGGCCGCCGACAAGACAATCGGGGGGGCCGCCTCGGGTGAATTCACTTTCACGCAGAGAGAAGCAGAGGAAGGTGGACTCAGCAGCAGCACGCATTTTGCACGGGACTAATTAAACAGTCCATGAAAAAACAAAAGCATCAACAAAAAGAAAAAACACCTAACAAATTATTCTAACAATTCATGAATGTTTCTTTTATTTGTAATCTTTTTAAATATTTTTTTATTATTTATAATATTAATATATATAAAAAGAAAAAGAAAAGATGCTTACAGTTAATTCTCCGTGTTTATCTAATGAAATGGTGAATAAATATAAAGACCCTGCTCAAGGGGAAAGTTGAGTTCTTCTCAACCTGAAATTTAAACAAATAAACAAATAAATATAATAAATGTTTAATTTAACCATAATATTTAAGATGAAAATATTTATTTGATAGTTTTTCAGAATCTATAATCATTTAATAAAAATAATCTTAAATGATATCGCTTAATATTCACCTATTTTGTAAAATTGGGAGCTTTGAAATTTCGTTCTATCTCGTTCTAAAGTTGTATAAATCTATCTATTTATATAGGAATATATAATATATTGAAAATAAATTATTTATTAATGATATCTAAATGTATATTTAATTTAATATGTAAAATATTTACATTTAATTAAAGAATAATATAATTATAAATAATAAAAATAATCTAAAATTTTTTGAACAGTTAAATAAAATTATTTATGGATATATATATATAATAAACATATATTAGAATAAAGTTAATTAAATTTAAAAAAATTATAAAATGAATAAATTATATGATAACTTTTTCTTTACCTTCCCAGTAGTTAATTAATCAAAAAGAAATGCGGTCGATTTGATGACGCGGCCACAAAAATCTTATGGTTTTTTTCTCTTTTTTTTTGTTAAAAAAGATAAACTTAAAACCAAAAGAAAAAGAAGAATAAACTTTGTTTTTTCTTTTTTAATTAAAACAGCACTTGATTATTTTTTTTAACTAATAAACTATGAAATTATTAAGATGTAAATGGAAGAACGGTAAAACAATTTCTAGAAGAATTAAAGGAGTGAACGTTTCTTTTATAAACTTCTACTTTGACGTCAATAAGATGACATCATAGGTGACCAATCGTCATGGCTGTTACATGTCAGCCAATAGGAGTACAGAATTCATGGGGATTCCCCACCAGTTATAAAGGGAGAGTCACGTGATATACGATTGGGGAAGGGGGAGAAGCGTCTGGAGGTGGGCGTCAGGGAGGCGACGACGCCAACAGCAATGAGCATGATTTGCATTTTACGAATTCAATTACTACTATCATTATTATTATTATTATTATTAGTCCTCAATATCTCTATCTATTTATCTATATATAAATTTTATATGATTTAAATAAATAAATAATTATTTATAATTATTATTATTATAAAAAATAAATAAATAAAATATTTTTCTCTTACATGATTATTCTTCTTTTATTTATATTTTTGTATTTGTCTTACTATATAGAATCTATCTATATATATTATATATATATATATATATATATATATATATAAATTGACTGAGAATGTTTGCAATGGGCCGTTTGATACTCAACTGAACATATTCACTGACTAATCAATTGTTTTTATAAAAGTGACACGTGGGCGAATCCAACATTGAAGGTGATGCAACATAAAAGTATCATTAATGATTCTTAAAATATATCCTATCTCCATCCAAAAAGCAAATAGAACAATATTTGTTTATAAAATATTAATAAGATATTAAACTTAATATTAACATTCAATTTCTAAATGATAGATTAAAAGAATACCAATCATATATCATCTATCTATTTATTTACTTTCATTTAAATAATTTTGTTAAAAAATCTTACAAAAATGTTAATATTTAATTTTTCAACTATATATATAAATCTATAAATATAACAAATGTTTTTGTCTGCAACTTGCTCAGAATTTAAAATTTTTTGCATATCTTCGCGTTTCATGACCTCTAGAATCCAATAGTGACTTTAGAATTTTTCATGTCTGTCTGTCTGTCCGGAAAATAAGGAAATTATAGACACAAAATTGGCTAAACCAATTTCTATGAAATTACACGAAAATATTCTTATATCTCTACTATTTGAACATAGGCTATATATTATATCAATATCTATTGAATAACCGCAGAAATTAATTTTTAAAAATTTTTATTTTAATTTCTAATATATTCAAATATCATTTCAATTATTTAATTTATTCTAAAAGTTCGATTTACTGATTATATTTATAAAAATTAAAATATGATTTTTTAGACAAATGATATAAAGGAGATGTTTTAATTTTTTTTTCCTTTTTAAAATTAGGTAATAAAAAATAATATTAATATCAAATTGTATATCAAATTAAAAATTAGAATATTTGAATTTCTATAAATTTTAATTAATAATTATAATACTTTAAAATTTGTATATTTAATAATATTAAAATGCAACATGAATGGGTAAATGAATTGGGCTGTGAGAGGAGACAATTTTTAAGTTTCTTCTAATCTTAGAAGAGAATTTCATTAGGTCAATTTTAATCTCGCTAATAATATTCAATATTTCTGTTCACAAAGCCTATGACTCAGTTTTAATGAAAAAGTATATAAATTAATAAAATGAAAAATTAGTTAAAAATGGAAAATCAGGAATATCGCGTCTTGATAAACTGTTCTTCTCGAAGGAGCAGATGTGGGATAACATTCCTGCAACCACTGCAATGATTGTTCACAAGTATTTCCCATTAAAAAACAATGTTTAATCAAGACGCGATATTCCTGTTTTTCTATTCTTCTTATGAAGGCGAAAGTAGCGTCACTCATACAACTGTAGCTGTAACTGACATTTGAATTTATAGAATTGACTTGAAAGACTTTTAAGTAATACTTATAAATTGAAAAAAGGGAAAACTTTAAATGAACAAAATCAATATATTTTTGACATAACTTTTAATAAATAAATTAAAACTAAAATAAGGAAAAGTTAAAAATATAAATAAATATAAAAATAGATTAGTAAAAAAAAAAATAGTGATATCTAGATATATCATCCTACGCACCTATATTAATTTATTAAATAATATATATAAATTTATATAAAGATACATAAAACCACTAAACTCTCCATGTTCAAGTAAAACAACAGAGTTTCTTTTGATAATCCAGATTATTGCACGTTGATAAAATTGCATATTTGATAAATTAAAAGGACATATTTAAATAAACTAAAATAAAAGGATTTAGATCATTCCCTTTTTCTTTAAACATATTTAAATGAAAATAAAAAATTGAGAAAATTGTTTTAAACCTATTACGTATATTCAAGAACAAAGTAAAAATATAATTTCAATTTATCTAATGTTTTACACAAATAAAAATTAAAATGAAACTAAGTATTTTTTTTTCCGTACTAATATAATAAAAAGATGATTAAATGACTAAATTTATGACTCATACATCGACGAATATAAGGATGGAAATAATTTTCCTGTCCAACTCCAATAATTAGGTAGTTATTATCTGAATAAATCCTTTTTACTATCTCGCCATATATATATATATATATATATATTTAGATTCATCAAAAATACAATTTTATTTAATAATATATATATTAAAATATATATTATAAATATAATATATTTTATAATTTATTTATTTTATTTAATAAATATCTGATTCTTAGTAAATGATTATCAGTCAATATTCATTTTTAAATTATTTTTTTAATAATTATATTATAATAAATTATTATTAGAATATACATTAGATAATATTATTTTGTTTTAAATAAAAAGTAATAGGGTGCAATTCTAGTAATTATTTTTTTTCCTAATCGTGCGATAAGCCACTCAGACAAATTTAATGGAAAAACAGAATATAAATAAAAATAAGATTAGAATTTATTTATTTTAATAAAATCTTTTAGTTTCCATTGCAAAGTGAATATGATCGGTTGGTCCGCTGTGTGTCCGTCCACCTTGCCAGGTAATTCATTAATAAGTATTAAGTATTTTATTCATTCTCTTTAATTAGAAATATTATTTTATTTGTTTGTTTTCTATCCACACTTTCTATTCAAATGAATATTTTAATTAATTATTTATTTATTTATTTATTTTTTTTTTTGGATGAAATTATTTGATTTTTACGACTAAACGTTATCTACTTTTAGATCATTGATTTCATTTTTCATTTTTTAATGCTCTCATCATCATCATCTTTGGAATATATTAATTAATTAATTACAAATATCCATCAACATGCGCTGGTTTAATAAATCTTATTTATTAATTTTAATTTATAATTAATTTAATTAATTTAATATAAATATAATATATTATGTTATTTAATCCAATTCAAATTGCAAGATAGTCGAGTGGAGACACTCCAGCTTATTTTTTTAGTTGAACATGTCAATTTATATTATAATAAAATAAATTTATTTTAACTTTGATAAAACATAGTTTAAAAAAATAAAATATTTAAATTAGCACACAAATTTTGTGTGTTGTTGAGATAATAATATTTTATTCTTTTTTATTATAAAAACCCTTGAAAAGAATTTATATTAAACATCAACCGATGGCTACTTTTACTCGGAGAATCTGTCCATACCATCATTTGTCAAAAAATAATTATATAAAAATATGATTAAATTATTTATAATAATTCTAGCACACTAAAATTAGACAAATATTTTGTATAATATATGTTTTTATTTTTACTTCCAATGTCTATTATCATTTAATTTACATTCTATTCTAAGAGTTATCATTTTCAAGTTAATCATAATATATCAAGAGAAGAAATAAAAAAAGAATAGTATTAAAAACTCTCATACTCTTATTATATATGTATTATTTATATACTATGAAGTTTTACTAGAATGTATGTTATATCAAAAGCAAATTTGCTTAGAATATATAACACAATAATTTTTTTTACATATCATTACGACTTCACATTTCATCAATTAGACAATCAAAATATGTCTTTGAAATGTTACATGTCTGTATTTTCAAAACATATCTATATCAATTTAATTAAGAAAACATCCTCAAACATAATTCGTTAATAGATAGATAAGTTTAGTTATAGTTTGATAAAATGTTAAAAAAGTTCAATTTGTTTTTGTTAATGTCTCATTCATGTCTCTTTGTTTAGATTTCCTTTCATTCAATTCAAAATTTCAATTTTATTAACAAAAATTTATTTTAAAAAAAACAACAACAACATTTAAGTATATATCTATATCTATATTAAAAGAAATTTAATTTATAATTAATTTTCATAAATTTTAAAATTTAAAATCGATTAAAAAAAAAAGGATGAATTTTCGTTCCATTTTAATTATTTTTCTTAAATATCATAAAAATTATCTTTTTGACATGGAGAAAAAGAGAGAATAGAAGAGATTTGGAAGGAAATATATAAATATACTTAGTATTCTTTTAATTTCGAATTTAATGAATTTATTTTAACGATTGATTTATTATAATTATGTACTAGATAACTAGATATTACTTATATAATCTTGTTTAAAGTATTAATGAAATATAATGCATATAATTTAATGATATGAAAATCTTAGCTTTTTTTGTTGTAGTGCATAAAGTTTCTAATTTTTCTCGTTTACTCCCTGCATTTTTCTTCCAAAAACAAACTCTTCTCTTCCCCCACCCCAACATCCCCACCACAACTGTCCAAATTTCTCCTTCATTCTTTCTTTAGTACTCCCACTTCTCACCAAAATAATTCACCTATTGAGATTAAAAATGGCCGGTAATGATGTTAGGTAGGATGAAAGGAAACACACATACACACACAAAAAAGAAACTTTTTTCCAGGAAAAATTTTCTGATTGTGAGACCAAGTAGTACATCGAACTCTATTATATTATTATTATTATTATTATTTGAATAATTATTATACTAAAAAAAGTAAATTACAAAAACAAATAAATTAAAATAAATAATAATTTATAACAAATGTCTGAATTGTGTGTATATTCCATTAAATTAGTGGTATAGAAAAAAATGTGTTATTTCTAAAAGATACGAATAAAGAATTTTTTTTTTTTTTAATTATCTTCTCTTTATTTTTTTACCGAACGACGATAGTAAGGGAAGGTATTGTGTTTTCACACTAAATTTCACATGTGGAGATTTTTACATATTTTCACGAATCATGTATGTATTTTGTTAACAGAAGAAAGTCCGTCTGTCCTTCTGTGTGTCCGTATAGATGTGTACAGCTTGAACGGCTGAACGAATTTTGATAAAATTTAGTATATTTACTTAATGGATCCGTATGATGAATGGATCAACTTTTGGTGTATATCCATGAACCGGAAGTGGCAGTTTACAAAGTATTAATTTTATATTCATTGTCCCAAAATATTTCACTTAAAATATAGTAGTAATTAATTATTGAGTAATTAAACTAAAAATAAAAACCAAGATAATATAATTTAGTCATTTTAATTCAAGTTTTTTTTTTTTTTTTTTTTTTTTTGATACTTTAAATATATATACTTGGGGCAACTAAATCGACTCAACCCATAAGCGTGTTTACAAAGTCTTATTTTTTTGAAATGGCTAAGCCGATATTTATAAAATGCATATATTTTTAAAGCTTATTTATTTAGCTTTACATCGATATTAATTAATATCAAGCAAATTGGTTGATTACATTTTAAATTATGTGATCTGAATGACTGAACTGGAAAAAATGATGTTCCTAGCTGTTACTAACTGCTACTACAACTAAGCATCCCTGGTTTAAAAGAATTCACGGGCAAAATATGGAGAAAACCAAAGATTTAGATTTTTTTTTTCTATAATAAAATAATTCTAAAACTGTAAATGTTTGAAAATATTATTTGTAAAATTATTAGCCGACCATTTTGTTTTCATGTTTTATTAAATTACTTTTAGTTATTTAGAAGTTTGATTTGAAAATTGGATTACATATTATATTAATACATTTGATATGGATTTCTTATTGCAATAAAAATAATTTTTGTTGATTTAAAAAGTTGTATAATTTTTGTCAATAATACGTATTTAATTCATCATATTAACCACTTCACACTCCAAAGTTAACTAATAAAAAGTTGTTAATAAATTTTTATAGAATTTTATTTCAACTATCAAGTTGTGTAAAACTCATATTAAAAACCACAATTATTATATTATTAGATTAAATCATATCAAGTTTATGTTTTTAAGTGTCTATAATCGTATTTTATATTTCATTGTAAATATAAATTCTTATCTAAATAAATCTAAATAAAAAAGAAAATCTTCTATTCAAATTGAACATTTATTAAAAGAGATAAGAATTAATAAAATATATACTAGTATATATAATTATTATAATTATCAATAGAGATATGACGGATGTACTATTTAATAGTTATTGTTTTGTTGTTTTGCTTGTTTGCAGATTAAGGCAGGCAGGGTGGGAGGGTGGGAGGAGTGGGGCATATAAGGCATATAGACAGACAGAGGTCATTGCGTCCTTGTCCCGCTTCTATTTTGCCTCTCTCCTCTTGAAATCTTTTAAGCAAAATCTCACTCACTCTAGATCAGCTGCCAGTCGAGTGACTCACACAACGAGTTTCAACCTGTCTTTTCCTTGTTGTATAATTTATTAACATCAACAAATAAATAAATAAATACCGATAGAGAGCAAATAAGGAATTCCATTTAACATTTTTACCAACATTGAATATCACCACCGAGAGTTCGGTTCTTTACAATTATGTACAAACAAATAAGAGTACTGCAGGTCTATCCAGGTTTAATCAAAATTGTCTAATTCTTATGAATTCTTATGAATAGGTATCCTCTACATTTTATTTTTCTTATCATATAATCATTTACTTAAAGGTATTTGTATATATATATATATATATATATATATATAAAGGTTTTTGTCTGCCCATTGATTCAAATTTAATTTTTGCATATCTTCGCGTTTCATAATCTCTAGAATCCAAAAGTGACTTTAAAATTTTTCATGTCCGTCTGTGTGTCTGTATATCTGTCCGGAAAATTGTGAAGTTATAGACTCAAAATTGGCTGAATTGATTTCTATGAAATTATTTACATCACAATATTCTTATACGAGTATACCTCTACTATTTAAACATAGGCTATAAATTATAGTAAAATCTATTCAATCAATTTGTAAAAAAAAAAATTGTTATAGAATTTATACCCTTCATTCTCTTTTAAATAGAAAAGAAGAAATATTCAAATAAAATAAGAATAAATAAATAATAATTTAAAATAAATATTATTTATTAAATTAATTAAAATGAAAACTTTTAGAATAAATTAAATAATTGAAATGATATAATTGAATATTTGAAATTAAAATAAAAATTTAAATATTATAAAGACTTTTTGTATGAAAATTGCTACACAATTATTAATTTTATATTTCTATTCACTATTGGAAATGAATCAATTGACTTCTTAACTGAGCCACCAGAGGAGTTGAATGACAACATGAAGTATTATATAAATTTTAAAAAAATTAATTTCTACGGTTATTGAATCGATTTTGCTATAATTTATAGCCTATGTTCAAATAGTAGAGGTATTTTGAAATTTTGAGACTATAACTTCACAATTTTCCGGACAGACATACAGAGACACAGACAGATATGAAAAATTCTAAAGTCACTTTTGGATACTAGAGCTAGAGGTCATGAAACCTAAAGATGTGCAAAAAATGTTAAAATCTGAGCCTTGTGCAGACAAAAACGTTTTTTTTTATACAAAGATTAAAAGTGCTTTGTATTTTAAAGCATTCTCCTTGATTATTTCGTTCACTGGTTTAACTTTCAAATTCAAGAGCAGTCGATCAGTTCTCAAGAATCTTGATAGTCTATGATTGATCTCAATATTTTAAAAAATTTGCAATTAAGGAATATGTGTTTTTTGCACATTCCCATTATTCCACGCTGGGTTTAAAATTTGATTATATATTAATACTTTATTTTCAATATTAACCCTCCCCCCCTCTACCAATCAATACAAATTTCTAAACTCGATATTGAATTCATTTATTTTTAATTTAATATACTTTTTCCTTCTAAGTTTACAATATAAAGTCATAATTAAATATTTTGCTCTATTAGATGATGGAATCAGCAGTTTATTAATATATATACTTTTATATTAGTAAATCTTTTCTTAGTAAAATTAATAAATTGTGATTTGTGTTTTCATTAATTTTAATTCTCCATCATTTTGTCGAGACGATGAATTTTTCTATTGAATTTGGAGTTTTTAAATCCTTTCTTCCGTGGTTTTTCTGGTTAAGAGAAAAGCAGTATCATCTGTGCGAATGTAGCCAATGTTATATCTTTAGATACTGATATGTCAAAATGTGTACAAAAGATATCGTGTGAGGCCCAAGATGCTTCACTGAGGTTCATCCAAATTTATTTAGCTCCTCTTAATTTATCAGTTTAGTTATCGTTGCTACCTCAACCATTTTCCAGAATTTTGGTACATATTTTAATCTAATTGCAGCTTTAATTAAACCTGTTATTTTTTAATATTGTCATTTTGGTAGTTCTTGGAATATTTTCCCAGTTATCAAGTTGAAACTAAGAGCTTTTCTATTATAGTTTTTATATTTGTGTCAATTTCGCTTTGAACTTTTCTAGGAGAAACATATTTTATTGTATAAATATCTTCATAATCTGCAATAAAATAGTTATTAATTTCTTCAAATATTTTTCTTAGTAGAGGCAGGAAAAACTTTTCTAAGTGTTCAGCACACCTTTTTTTTAATTGTACGACTCCAGGTTCCATCCTATTTTCTTAATAGTGAATTTTGTTTTATAAGGCGTCTTCTTTTTGGTTGCCTTCCAGAGGGAGTAATCAGTTGATTTCTTTGCTGTAAGCTGTAAGCTGTAAGTTTTTTAAAATAAAACAGAGCAAAATCAAATACCAATGAGATATTCTGAGGTTTGAAACAGGAAAATGGACAAGTACCTATACTCTTGAATATGATATTGGTAAAAGTAAAATTCTAGAGATATCTATTTGGAATTAGGAATCAGAGATGGCTGGGGCATCATGTACGATTATCGGAAGATTGATAAATGCTATCACAAGGTTTTTATATGAAATTGAAAATAAAAATATTTTCAGTTTATTAGATGATTCTGAAAATTTCAAAAGAAAAGATATATATTTTCTATAAAATAAGAAACAATATTTATAAATATATAATATTCATATATTATTGTATTATATTTTTATAATCATGTCTGTCTCTGTAAATAAGTATAGATAAGTATTATGTGTGTGTGTGTTTTGTAATTAAATTGGCAGGAGATAGGCCAGCTGTTTCTCATCCTGACAAACCAAGGTCAATTCATCTTTAGTCGAATGTTTTTCATTTAGATTATACATAGGCACATAGACACGCTTAGATGCACTTGTATTAGTGAATTCAGAGAAAAACATGTTCCAACTTGTTCTACTCTATTTACTATCTAAATCTAAATGATAATGAATTGTTTATCATCGATATATCAAATAAATATCTTTTAAATAAAATCTCTCACAAAAAATACATAAAATAAATTAAAAATGTTTAAAAATTAAATAAAAATTCAATTTAATTTAATTATTTAACTTTAATAAAAAAAATTTTTTGTTCTTAATTTGATTCTTAATTATTAGTAAGTGATCATTTGATCATTGGATTTCGACTCTATTTTGTTACAAACTATAATTGTCCTGTAATTATTGAAACAAGACGAAGAGATATTTCATATTTAGCCAGTTTTTCATTTGACAAATCGCATTTCATACATTACCCGTTAGTTTTTCGTATTAAATACAACAAGTATGAATAATACTATCTTAGCCCAGATTGACAATTTTCATAATCAGAAATATAAATTTATATATCAAATAGGCAAGATTAAATATTACAAAGATTTGCAAAAAGTCAACAACCACAAATCCTATCTCATAAAATAAATGAATTTTTATCGCAAGTTAATATCATGAGAATTATAATATAAAAATAGCTAATTTTAATTTTTGTTATGTAATAATTTGTTTATATATATTTATATAATATGGTAGATATTCCATTCAAAAAATTTTCAAGGCTATTTGTTATTGATTCGCCTGGAGTATATGCAACCAAATTAGCTTTAGGAAAAATATTTATTTCTTATTATAATATTAAATTGCTTATACGATATACATCTATTTTTAAATAGAATACCTATTCATAGAATTTTAATCATTATGGGTAGGAGCATCCATCAATCAAAAATGGTTGCTATAAATTTTTACTTAAAGTTGTTTTTCTTAGGTGAATGAATGAATACGTATATAGTAGTAGATTGGGAATTAAAGTATTTGCTTAAGTTCAATTGAATCAAAATGTAAAGATAATTTCAAGTAAATAAATTCTAGTTTGAAATTTTTCATTTTATTCTTGGTCAATTCATCTAATAACTGGTCCACTTATTCATTATTTTTTTTATTCGAATTAAATGTCTTAATTAATATGTACAATATAATAATAATAATAATAATAATACGTCATTTGGACTAGGATGAACTTCATTTCATTCGACCGAGCCTAATCTCACTCCATCTCAGGGATAGATGAAATTTTTCCAAAGTGCAATAAAATCAAATAATAATAATAATAATAATAATAATAATATAAGCGCTATCCAATTATAAATGGTATTCTATTTATTCTATTCCATATTAAAAAAAATATTTTTTAATGTTTGATAATAATTTTATTAATAGTATGTAAATGTTTAACTAAATTAAAATTCCTATAATAGATTTAAAAAAAATAATAGGATTATTTATTTATTTAATCTTTTTAAATGTTAAGTAACAAATAACCCCATCATAATAGGTTAATTTAACAATATAAATAAATAAATGTGAACAAATAGAATGTAGGTAAGTAGTATATAATACCTATGTATATATATATATAGTATATTTTAAATTTTACATATTTTATATTTCTTTTTAAATATATTTATGTTGCAAAATTCTCACTATTTTTAAAGAATAAATAAATAAATTGTTTTATATACTACATACCCCTACATATAGATATTTATATTATATAAGTGAGATCATAATAGATAGTATATGAAAGGAGAGAGAGAGAGAGAGAGAGAGAGAGAGAAAGGAATTAGAGAGTGTGGCCTCCCATTGGGAACCCCATAAATGTGGCAAATGGTTACTCAATTAGAATCAACCCATTCTTAAGTTTTAAAAATCATTCAAATGATATCTTTTAAAAAAGTTATACTAGAGATATTTAATATTTTATTTTTTATAATTAACAAATAAATAATATGATGTGGCTCTCTAGTTCCATGGGTAAATATTAATAATTATATTATTTTATTTTCAAAACTCAAATTATAATGCAAAAAAAAAAAAAGTCGAATTGGCAGTCGTGGGACTGGCCGACAGAAGTGAAAACTTGTGCGTAAGAAATTTGAAAGCAGACGGAATGCGCACCAGCTTCACGAGAAAAATGAAATTTATATACGTATATATATATATATATAAAATTCATAATTATTTTTTTCAGCAAACTGATTATTATTACAAAAATATTAAAAATACGATGTGTATGAATATATATATATATATGTCTGTCTGTCTGTCTGTCTGTGTGTGTGTCTGTCAAATACTCAAAAACTACCCGTCCGATTGCGATGAAACTTTCAGGGATTGTTGTGGGCGTCACAGGGAAGGTTTTAGTGTAGTTAAATCCAAAATTAATTTATCCAAAATTAATTTAAATAGTAATATTTTGGTAAAAGTCTATTTATGGTTACCATGGTTACATTGAAAAATTTACAATAAATAAATAAAAATAATTGGAAATCTTTTCAACTTATTATTTTGATAAATTTTATTAATATTTTTAATTTTTTTTAAACTGCCAAAAATAACATACCCATAATAATAGTTGTAATAAAAATAAAAATATAAATCACAATGTAAGTAAAATATTGAATCGTTTTATTTATATTGTTTCAATTATTGTTTGAATATTTATTAAATTTATATATAGATTAATTTACATGTTTAAATGTATATTTAATAAATTTATTTATTGATTATTAATATTAATAATTCCAATTACTTTCTTGAAATTTTTTTTTATTTAAAAGCATATTCAGCATATCTCGCAAATTTGAATTGGATTAAATAACATGTATTAATTTAAATTAAATTAAATTAATTCAATTATAAATTAAAATTAATAAATAATATTTATTAAACCAGCGCAAGTTTGGCTCTTTTTTGATGGCACCACGTCACGTGTTGGCGCGTGAGATTTCCAGTGTTAAAGCGATTTATCAAGCTGAAATTCTATATATAGCAGTTTTATACAATTATTAATCATGTGAAAAATTATCAAACATATATCTTTATTTTTACGGTCACACACACACACACACACACACACACACACACACATATTTAAAAATTAATTTATTAAAATATATATTATATAATATATTATATATAGTATATAATTTAATATATATATATATATTCTGAAATTAATTTTAAATTATATAAATATATTAGAAATTAATTTAATATAATTTAACACATAATAATATATTAAAATATTTTATTTTATATATACATAATTTAGTAATACTGATTATTAATGTAAATATAAATAATAATATTTAATATGGCAAATATGTAAAATTTTGTAAAGAATGTATCAGAAGGTTAGTGTCTAACATTCTGGCGTATTGCGCATGCGTATATCGGTCGGGTCGGTCGGTCGGGTCGTTTTGGAACGGTCGGTCGTTTTGGAATCTCACGCGAAATCTATATTTTTTCCCCATCCCGCAAAAGTGCTCAACGCCGCTAAAGAAGTTTTCACTTCAAAAAAATACTGCAAACATGATAACAACACTCACGGAGACCGGTTTATTAAGTTAATTGAAATCAAAAATAAAATCTATTCCATCTACCCAAATCCTATTTAAATACTATAATATTGAGAATATTGAGAATCTCCATGGAAAATGACTAGCATAAAAATAGTTCCAATTGTAAACTCGTTAGAAGGAATATCTCCAGCAAACTTTAAAGGCAATTTAAAGGGATTAGGACTAACTAATTGGGATAAACTTTCCATCATTATCCAGAAAGTAGTTATTCTACAAACTTGGTATATTCTCCGAAATGTATTAACGCCATATAGGAAATATAATATAATATAATAGAAAGGTTGTAATATAATAGATTAGGGTGAATTTGCTCTCCACCGCAGTGTTGAGCCTGATCCTCAGGAAAATTTTTAGATAGAAGAAAAAAGTTGACTGACACTAAAAAGTGTTGACGATTTCTAAATGTCAATAATAATAATAATAATAATAATAATAATCCCCAAAAAAAAGACCAAAAGGGGATAGGTGAAAATTTACCAGCATTACATGCTGAGTAAGTGCAAAAAATCGAATAATAATAATAATAATAATATCTCGTTATAAGGTTTGTTTTTATCATATCACGATGAGTCAGCATAGCTTTCAATGATTATCAAGGGCACGAATTGTGCACATGAATGGTTACAGCCAGATTAGAATGATATCCAACCTCTCCACTTTTAAATTTATATTACATATACATAGGAGTAGAAGTATGAATCCGAAGTTTCCCTATAGATGGCGCTCCCTATCAGTTAAAAGACCGTAAGACCGCTTCTGTAGAGCCATCTTCTCTCTATAACAGCTGACGAGGTTTGTCAACACACAATAAACTATGTTTCATACACCGGTGTATTTATCTATAACCTCAAACATGTCGAGTATTGTGCCTACGAATTATGATCTGCGGACACCATTGGTTTTCTGCTATCATTTGAAGAAAACTGCTGGCGAATCGATTAGAATGCATTTGTCGAAGTATACTCTTGGCCAAACTCAATGCTTTGAGTGGTTTAAAAAATTTAAAAGTGGTGATTTTGACGTGAGAAACGAGGAGCGTGGGAAATCAACGCAAAAGTGTATAATATATTATGTGAATGTGGACAAGATTACGCTAAAACGGTTTGAGCTAGAATAATGAAATTTGGTACACGGGCATTATTCATAATGACCAAAAAGTGGTGTCCTTGGTTTGGTCCTGCATAGTCAATGTGTATGCGTTGCCAATTACCATCTGGTTCTTCCCATGGATGTAGGGGTGCTCTCGGAGGATTATTTTGATATTTTGGCATGCCCTACACGCACGCACAAGACGTTCAATATCCCTGTCGATATTTTTCCAATAAACGTAACGACGGGCGAGCTGTTTCATTTTTGATATCCCAATATGGGTGCGATGAAGTTCTTGTAATATTGGAACTTGTAATTTTTCGGGAATGACAATTCGATGTCCCCTGAATATAATATTATTGTTGATGGTGAACTCTAATTCAGAGGAGTTGTCTTCTTGTAATTGTTGTAAGATTTGTGAGAGGTAATCATCCTGCCTTGTTTCTTCACGAATGGACTCGAAATTGATTTCTGGAGTGGATATGGTTAAAATTGATTCTTCACAAAGTAGATTTACTTCCTCATTCATAGCAGTGTCAATGCCAGGAAGAGATTTGATTGGAGCTCTTGATAGACAATCGGCATTAGTATTATCTGAGCCCTTCTTGAACACAATTTTATAATTGAATCCAGATAGGAATACTGCATATTGCTGTAGCCTAGCTGACGTCATTTTCGGAAGCTTTGAATTTAGATGGAAAATTCGTGCCAGAGGTTGGTTATCTGTGTAGAGTTTGAATGGGCAGGCGAATAAATATTGATAAAATGGTCTACTGCAAAAATAATAGCCAGGGCTTCTCTGTCTAGTTGTAAATAATTTTGTTCTGACTGAGTTAAAGAATGAGAGGCAAAAGCGATCGGCCGTTCTTGACCGTCAATTATGTGAGATAAAATACCCGCAATACCGGTAGGGCTTGCGTCACAAGCAAGTTGAACTTCAAGTTCGCGATTGAATGGCATCAGCACACGGTCACTTTAAATTTCTTCTATTAAACGAAGAAATGCTGCTTCACAGGCCTCTGTCCATTTGAATTTAATATTCTTTTTCAGGAGTTGTCGAAGTGGGGATGTTATCGTTGAAGAGTTAGGTATAAAACGTGAGTAATAAGCTACGAGACCTAGAAAGGATCGGACATCTTCGATTGATTTTGGACTTGGAATCTCTTTGATAGCGGCCACTTTTGCAGGAGATTTTGAAATTTTATTGAGTTCTATAACATGTCCCAAAAATTCGATTTTATTTTGAAATAATAGACACTTGCGTTTATTAAGATGTAGATCATATTTACGCATTTGTTCCAGGCATTTTATATGGTTTGACTTGCATTCTTGTAATGTTTCTCCATGGATTACTATATCGTCAAAGTAAGCTTCGGTTTTAGGAATGTCTTGTAAAATTTGATTAATGATTCGATTAAATTCGGAGGGGGCTGTTTTAATTCCAAAAGAGAGACGGTTCATTTTGTACGTTCCTCGATGCGTTGTTATCGTTTGTATTTCACTGGACTCTTCGTCGACAGGAATATGAAGATACGCTTTGTAGATGTCGAGTCGGCAAAAATAACGCGAGTTGAAAATGTCTTCTATTTTTCGAATAGGGTAATGTGAACTTATTATTCGTTCATTGACTCCTACTTTATAGTCGACACACAATCGTATTCCATCAACTGCTTTTGGAATGACGACTAATGGTGAACCCCAGTCGCTGGTTTCTGTTTTGGTGATGATACCTGCGGTTTCGAGCGAATCAAGTTCTTTCTCTACACGGTTGGAGAGTGCGTATGGAATTTCTCGTTCTCGATGAAATATAGGTTTCGCGTTATTTCGAAGTTTTAAGGAGACTGTGAAGTTGGGAACGCATCCGATTTTTTCTTCGAATACGTTGGCGTACTCTTTTGATATTTGTTCGATATCATTAATTTTCTTGATTGATGGAGCAGATGTTATTACTGCTTTTTGTTTATCGATTTCGTCTAAACTGATTTTTAGACCCCGAATCCAAGCTCGGCCTAGGAGCGCTGCATATTCTTCAGGGACGACATAAATATCGCCCTCCATAGAGCGTCCATGGTAAGTCACGTTAACCCGAATCTTCCCGTCCGGAATAAATACATCTTGTGTATAAGATCTAAATCCTATGGTAGCCGGTTGAAGTTCTACGTCGAGGTTCAACTTGGCGAATTGATCACGCGGTAGGAAGGTATATCCTGGCCCTGAGTCAACCTCAAACTTTACTGGTTTCCCCTCTACTATGATCTCCGTTTTATAGTGTTCTATGTTTGATGATGACGACTCGTTACTGTGATAAATGTCTACAATAAGAAACACACCGTATTGTTTTGTAGTGTTTTTCTCTTGAATACAATTTGTTGATTGTTTTTTTTCCATTAATGTACAAATGCATACCTTGATTACATGGCCATTTTTCTTGCATCCGGCACATTTGAGATTGGATTTCTCCGTACGGCAGTCCCTTGATAAATGATTGTCTCTACCACACCGGAGACACAACCCATTGATGCCTAGCTCGTCATAATTTATTTTTGGCCTTGATTGAGATTGAGCTCTTGTTTTGAACTGATTTTTTGTTAATCGCCGTTGACTTCGAAAACGATTTTTGTCATTTTTCTTCTTTTGATATACCTGATTGATATCAGTTGATGGAGTTGACACCAGCGATTTTCTTAACAGTTGTTTCGCGTCTAATTTGGATTTTTCAAGCGCGATAGCCTTGGACACAATGTCATTGAAGGATAATTTTTCAGACTGCAACAGTTGTTCCCTGATGGAGTTGTCCAATATTCCTCGAATGAATTGTGCACGAAAAAAAACATCGGCAATTGAGGTTCTGCAGGCACATGGAGACACAAATTCACAATCTGTCATGTCAGTTCTAAGAGCAGCGACAAATTCCGCTACTGATTGTTGATCATTTTGATATTTTGATAAGAACTGGTGTTGGGCCACAAGAATGTTCTTCTTGGGAGACAAATGTTTTTCGAGCTGTGTTATTATTAGTTCTGTATATTTGAGTTCATTGGGTGTCTTGGGAGCGGCCAATGCTGCAACCATGTTAAAATATTTTGCACCTATTGAGTTAAGAAGTAGCTTTGCACTGTATTCTTTATTGTCGATTATGTTTTTCATTTCGAGATAGTTTTCAAAACGTTGGCGATAATTTCTGAATGGCTCCTTTTGTGTATCGAAAGATTCAAAATTAGGAAGAAGTGCAGTGTTTACTTTACCAGATTCATTCGATGTCGATGGAGTTGATAAAGTTACATTTTGTTGATGTTCGAGTAGTTTTGTTAACATTGAATGTTGAAATTGCATGAACTGTTGAAATTGATCTTTGTCCATCTTGTTTACCTCGTAGCCAATTTGTTATAATCTTATTTGATGGTTGATATGGACGGGAGATTATAATATAATTGATATTACAGGATGGAGATGTTCGAAGTTAGAAATAGATATAATTTAATAATGTACATTAAAACATACTAATATTTATTTATATAAAAAGATAACAATAACATTTGGATAGAATAAATAAGATAATCTGGTGGTAAACTCTTTTGAAGCTAAATTTGAATGTGTTGAATAAATTTTTTTTTATTATATTAAAAAATAATATTAATATCAAATTGTATATAAATTTAAAAATTAGAATATTTCAATTTGTATTTCAAATTTTTTTTTAATTTAATTTTATAAAAATTGTAAATTTGTAGCTAACTTCATAATATTCTAAACATTTCATACATACATAGATAAGACATTTTATATATGAATAGTAATATTTTAAATTATTATAAAGAACAAATCAATGATATTTTATGATAAGTTTTTTTTTTATAAATGAACAAAGTTAAAGATTAGTAGAAATATTATAATATTAAAATTATTTTTTAAAGTTCTTTCTTCTTTGTCGTTTCTAAATAATCTTCGAATTTTGTTTTATTTCTATTCCATTTATATTTTGAATAAAGTTTCTTTTTTAATTTAAAAATGAAACTATAATAAAAAGTACGAGTTGAATTAAAAGATGATGATGATGATGATGGTGACAATGTTGATGATAATTTTGAGAAGGACTGAGTCGATGATCGTCCTCTATTAATTGATATTAAATCTAAAGCGTAGAACATAATCACAAAGATAGAAAAAAGGTGTAATAAATTTTATAGAATTAATTCAAGAAATAGGATTTAATTACCTCGTCCAGAAGCAATTGTTTTATAAGGATTTGAGTATTGATAAATCAATTGATTCGAATCATCACATCGATAACCAAATACATCTGAACTAAACTGGATGGGGCTCTCTGTTTAAAAAATAAATGTTGAACAATTACTAGATAGGTTGATAAGTGGAGTCCAATTTAGTCGAGTATACAGGCTCTTTGATTTAGTTTTGTTGAGTATTTAAGAAAGTCTTCAATTTCTCCTAATGCAAAGTTTTAGCAGGAAGAAGGATTTCTATTTTATATTATCATTTTATTATACTACCTATTAAATGATTCAAGCTTTCTAATTATATTTCCAATTTTACTATTTCATTTACGTATAGCTTATATAGATAGTGTGCCTTTATTATCAGTTGACACCTTAAATCTGACATTCCCAATACATAGGACACAATTTTTCTTGTCTGTCTTTCCGAGTAATTGTATTTGTAGAATATTATATATACACAAAATCTCAAAATCATCTGACCTTTTTTTTAGAATCATTTTGAAAAAAATTGAAAAATAATCGAAAATGTTCAAAAGTTTGCCCACAAAATCATCTTCCTTTTTTTTTAGAACTACATTGAAAAAGAATCGGGAATTTTCTCTTGGATATGATCGCGCCCCCCTCCCCCTCCCTATTTCAATGTATGTATATGGGACAAGTACGATATTTCTTAATAATAAGAAAGATGACTGCACACATACATATAATGAATGAAATGTACGTAAAATATAAAGAATTTTATTTAAATACTATTGGAGTATCTATATCTTAACTTATCTTATTATACTAGAAAAATTGTATATATACTTGGAACTAATACGTGCAACTAAATGGACTCAACCCATAAGCGCGTATACAAAGTCTTATTTTTTTTGAAATGGCTAAGCCGATATTTATAAAATGCATATATTTTTAAAGCTTATTTATTTAGCTTTACATCGATATTAATTAATATCAAGCAAATTGGTTGATTACTTTTTAAATTATGTGATCTGAATGGCTGAAATTAACCACAGCCCACCGTAAAGTTCGACTTAAATTTGCTCGAGAGCATCTCATTTGGAATATCGACCAATGAAGGGTAGTTCTATTCAGCTGATGAGTGTAGAGAGTGCATTTATGGTAGTGACAGGAGAAGTCGGATGTAAAAGCGTTCCCAATGCTGTTTTACTGAAACAGTCTCTTTTGGTGGTGGTGGTGGGGTGGTTCCTGCATGATTTGGGGTGGAATTTCCTTGGAAGGAAAAACAGACTTTACGTTGAGCTGTGGTTAATTTCAGGCCAGTGGCAGGTCTTTTGCAAGTGAGGTTGGCTTCCTTCACTGTTCACTGACTGACAGCCACACCTCGAACTTCTCTCGTCTACATCGTAACGATAAAGCGGTCATCCCTCTCAGACGTGGACCGGCAACAGCGGGTATTTGGTCTACGAGTAATGTCACCAGTTTGCTGAAACCTCCTGAAGACTGACTTAAAGTTCAACAGACGAGTGTCTTCTCTTTGGCAATGACCCTGCTCTATCAAAACAACAACTTGAGCGGCAACCTCTGGCTTTGTATCCATGATTTTCTAATAAAAATGGTATCAATTTGTGTAAATTTAATCCAATCAACATTTGAAATGCGATTAATAAGAATAATTGGTTGTATGGAATTTTATAAGGCAATTGCAAATAAACAGTAGCGACAGCTAGGAACTACATTTTTTCCAGTTCAGCCATTCAGATCACATAATTTAAAAAGTAATCAACCAATTTGCTTGATATTAATTAATATCGATGTAAAGCTAAATAAATAAGCTTTAAAAATATATGCATTTTATAAATATCGGCTTAGCCATTTCAAAAAAAATAAGACTTTGTATACGCGCTTATGGGTTGAGTCCATTTAGCTGCACCCAAGATATGTATATTTGTATATTTTTGAGATAATAAACCTCTCTAAGGATTTTTTTTGAAATTCACATCAAAGATAATATTTATAAAGAAAATTTGATTTGTATTGGTTTCAGTTTCGAAAATAATCAACCTCATAGTATCTTCTTAATTTAAAATAGTAAATTTAAATATTATTATATTATTAATTTTAATATATTAATTAAAAAATTTTTTAGATTAAATTATAAATAATATAAATGATATTTGATTATTATAAATAAAAAGGAAAAATATATAACCTTCTTTATTAATTCTCCTTTCTTAATTAAAATATAGACAAGTGTCAATATAATTTCAGAATTTATATTATTATCAGTAGTAATCCTTGGTCGAAACATTCAATAAGATATTGTTACTTTGAAAAATATAAAGCTGAAGCCATCTAATTATAACAACATACATATATAATATAGGATCAAATATTTTATCAAATAAATTTGAATATATTTTTCATCTTGAAATGAAAATCAAGTTATTTTAATTAATTTGTACCATTTTAAGAAGTAAATTTTTGATGTGTCATTTTTAGAAAATCCATTTAACAATTTAATAATTTAATAAATAATTAAAAAATCTGGAGTGTCTCCACTCGACTATCTCACAAATTTGAAATGAATTTTAACACATATTATATTTAAATTAAATAAATAAATAAATTTGTTAAAGGGCTGAGTGATTGAGTGAGTGAGTTCCAGGCAATAGTATTATTATTATTTTACATTAAAACGAAAACGAAAGCTAAACTTATTTTATTAATTAATCATATTTTTTTATTGATAAATATACGAATAGATTTAATATTATATATTATTAGAAGTTATTATTTTATATCGAATATTATATTCTGTATTAAATTCAGTTTTTTTTTATATTATACCTATATATATATATTATTCTATGATAATATGTATATATGGTAATATGCCAAATAATATATATGTATATTTAATATATAAATTATTAAGCTTTTGAAAGATCTAAAAAATTATTAAAATAGAATATTCTAATAACAGATATAAGAGAACATACTCTGAATTTCATTTTCACAAACAACTTCACCAGGTAATGTTAAATACTTATTATTATTTGGAAAGTATATCAACTCTTTCCTATACATTGGTTCAATACCATTATTAATCTTATATAAATTAATATCTAAAAAATCTTTTCAAATATTAATTAATTATCATAAAAAATATAATTCATATATATAAATCTATAAATTCACCTTGATTTATTTTATTATTATAATCATCCATATTAATATTATTATTCCAATAAAATTCACAAAAATGAACGATTGGTTTTGACATGATCTAATATTATATTTTCATTTAATATTATAATTTATTATGATTTTATAATTTATTTAAAACAAAACAAAATAAATAAACAAATATTCAGAGAGCAATGTTGAAAAATTATGATAATGAATTAATTGATCTTATCGTTTCTACATGAAATTGTCATGTAGCCATCATAGATGAGAAGTTAAAACATGATTTGTAGAAATGACGGACAATATGTAAGTATGGATATTTTAAACAGATGGATAGATAATAATTAATGGGTTATTTGTTCTTTATTAAAAATATTTTTTTTTTTAAAAAAAAAAGAATTTTATTTAAGAATGTATAAAATAAAAAAAAAACCATGCAGACTTTCTGTATTTTTCAAAGGAGAAAAAAGAAGATTCGGATAAAAATAGTAGTCATATGCTAGAATAAAATAAAGTTATAATTTAAAATTTTAGAATTTCATAATTATATAGTTTAGCATGAGCCATCTTGGATTTCAATGAAATTTTACCTGTAGATTCCTTGCTTAATTTCAAAAAACTTATTTTAATAACAAAGTCGACGGTCTCTTGAACTTGACTCTTTTTAATATTAAAAGTCAAATTCTGTTGACATCTTTATTAATTATTAGAATAGGATTGGTTGATTTGAAGCAGTAGGTACCAAATGGTAAAAAAAACACATACAAGACAATTTAAATTAATATTTTTTTTAATGAGAAAATCAACTTCACTTCTAATTACTATCTCGCCAGAAAATTTTCGATGTCGAAATTTTGATGTTTTTATACGTTTTGAACGTCCCTGAGTAATTTTCACTAAAGTTCAGTTAATGTGTTTAATAAAATTTTTATTATTACAAAAATTTTGACTTGATGTTTCATAAAAATATATAAGACTAAATGCGCCCAATGTTTTTCGTTGTATATGAAGAAATACGATATTTTAAAAACAATTTCTTTCTTTAATTATAATAATATTCATTTAAAATGATAATATATTTAAAGAAAATATTATTCAAAATAAATTTTTGAATAAATATGATCTAATAATATAAATTATTTATTTTAATTACAGTGACAACTTTTACAATAAATTATATTAAATAATTTAAATGATATTTGATTATTATAAATAAAATGAAAAAAAAAATTATATAGGTATATGAATAATTTTGTTTGTCAATTGCTAAAATTAATATTAATAATTTTGTATTCATTGTGTTGAACATGTATAAATAAATGGAGAGAAAATAATCTCATTTGAACAGCGCACAGCTTTAAATAAATATTTATAAAATGTTTTATACACATAAATTAAAACAAAGAAATTGATTGATAGTTTCTATGTATAAATGGAGACAAAAGTGAGATTATAAGATAAGAATAATAGAAAAGGGGATTAGAATTATATATATATAAAACGCCTCAACGAATTTTGATTAATATTATCAGCCAAACCCGATAATAAGGAATATTTTTTTTTATTGACCGAGCAGATGCTTGATGAACCAGGTACTAAATATTTATAACACAAATATAAAAAATAAATATTGATATACTCACCTGTTTCACATGTAAACTGGCTACTATAAAGAGTGTAGTAGATATACTCGAAAAATATCCTATAAACAATACTTACTTATATTATAATATTTTCTCTCCTCTCTCTCTCACTTTTCTACTTTGAATTACACATTGATTGCACCACATCAACAAATCCATATATAAATAGGAAAGTTGAATAACCGATAGAAATATTCAAGAGCATAAGAAAAATGATCATGAATTGTAATATTAATTCATTATAGTATTAATAATTATATTATATTATTATTATTAATTATAGTATTATATATTATTATGGTATCTACATAAATATCTACATATATACAACAGGCACCTGTAATATGTAATTTTGGAATATGACATTTTATTTTTATTTGTTTTAAAAAATAATTGGATGTACTTACATAAAAATGTACTTATCATGATTCTCATTAAAATTATCATGAAATGGAAGAAAACTTTAAATATTTAGTGATAGTAATAAATAATATTAAATTAAGAATATTAGTTAGAAATATATAGAATAGAAAAAATAACATTGTTGATTGATTGATTCATTCATTTGTTCATTCATTCATTATAAGTATTAATAATAATAATAATAATAATAATTACAATGTGTCATGAAATGATTATATCAACCATTATTATTGATTTCTAACAAAACAAAATAAAATATCGACTATTATTATGTATATAATATATATACAATTGTTTTTGTTTTTGTTTTTTGTTTTATAGTAACAAATTGCTTTATTGATATTATAAGAAAAAAATAATAATAATAATTTGTAGAGTATTGCATGCAAAGACATAATGTCGAGTGCCCATTTAAAGGTGACCTTTCATTTTAACATTTTATATTAGTATATAACATAAGTCTTTGCGTTTCGTGACCTCTAGCTCTAGTATCCACAAAAGTGATTTTAGAATTTTTCATATGTCTGTGTGTCTGTATGTCTGTCCGGAAAATTGTGAAGTTATACATAACTAGACTCAAAATTGGCTGAATTGAAATGAAATTGCTATGAAATTATTTCTTATACGAGTCTACCTCTACTATTTGAACATAGGCTATAAATTATAGCAAAATCGATTCAATAACCGTAGAAATTTAATTTTTTTAAAATTTATATAATACTTCATGTTGTCATTCAACTCCTCTGGTGGCTCAGTTAAGAAGTCAATTGATTCATTTCCAATAGTGAATAGAAATATAAAATTAATAATTGTGTAGCAATTTTCATACAAAAAGTCTTTATAATATTTAAATTTTTATTTTAATTTCAAATATTCAATTATATCATTTCAATTATTTAATTTATTCTAAAAGTTTTCATTTTAATTAATTTAATAAATAATATTTATTTTAAATTATTATTTATTTATTCTTATTTTATTTGAATATTTCTTCTTTTCTATTTAAAAGAGAGTGAAGGGTATAAGTTTCATCCATGTTTAATAAAATAAAACAGAAGTTATTTTTTTTAGTGTTTTATGAAGACAAAAATATTTTTAAAACATCTAAATTATTGTATATTATTTTTTTTATTGTTTTTTAGTTTAATTACTCAAGTCAAGTATAAATTACTACTATATTTTAGGAGTATTTTGTTTTTCTTACTGTTTTGTTTTTCTTTTCTTTACTGTATATATATCTAAAAAGATGGAAAACTGAAACTCTGAGTCTGTGATTATGTATTAAAGACATTTATGATCGTTGATTACAGAGTTTAGTTATTATGTAAATATATAAATATGTTTTACTTTTTTTTTGTTTTTGATTGCTTTTTGGATGTTTTTTTTTTTTTTTTTTTTTTTTTTTTTTTGTCACCACCCAAAAAGGTGGACTGAAATAACATACAGAATGATTGTATATATATTTCTTGAATAAATAAATAATAATATTTATTTATTTATCAAAAAATATAATTATGTCTTTACCTTACTCGCTCTCAACGACAGCTTATTTATATTAATTTAAGTTAAGGGGCAGGTGATGGAGAGGGGTTACTTTCAAGGGTGTGAGGAGAAGTGCTCTCTTTCCAAATGGTCAAGTGCAATAGAATAAAAAAAAAAATATGCCAATTTCTATTACACGTGCAAACATATAACTATATATATACACAAAAAAGTTAAATACAAAATAATTTGGCAATGGCAACTGCCGTCTGCCAGAGTTCATTGTAAAAAAAAACTCAAAAAATAGAAAAATTATAAAAAAAATTAAAGGGAAAAGGGAAATAAAAAATTTATAATTTTCCCGGGAATTCCCGGGAATAACCCTCTAAATATAAACGAGTTGTTTTAAATTGAGTAATTTTTTTAAATTTGTTTTAAATCCAAATAATTATATTCTATTATTATTATTATTCTATTAAATTGTTTCTTTTTTTTTATTTTAAATTTTTTATTAAATTCTCTTTTTTGATGTGACATTAATAAAAAATAATATTAAATTGTATATAAATTTAAAAATTACGATATTTGAAATTGTTTGAATTTTAACACATGTAATCAATCAATCATATTCAAATCAAATAGAAAATTTTGAAAATCAACTTGGTATTAAATTCAGAAATATAAGTGTAATTATAATATTTTAAATTATAATATTAAAATAGGAGTATTATCTAAGAATATATTTAAAATAAATGTATGTTTATATTGATAATTAAAAAAAAAAATAAAAATACATATATTAATAATATATAGAATATAATTATGGAAGACTCCTCCTCTCTCTCTCTCTCTCTCTCTTTACCTCTCTTTTATAAATTTTAAAACAAACGACAAGTGTTCTAGTAAAATTAAGAAATGTAGATGCCCCATGTAACATGGATGGGTAAATGAATTGGGCTGGAAGAGGAGACAATTTATATGTTTCTTCTAATTCAGATTAAGGACAGTTCGGACAATATTAGATTCAATCTTATCTCGCTAACAGTATTCCATATTTCTGCACATCAATTATTATGACTCATATAATCAGTTCAAATTAAAAAATAAATATTTCAATCTAATTAAATTTAATGTGGTTTTAGAGAGACCAAATGAGCTAAAAAAGGTTAGTTTTAGATTTATAAAATGTTCACACAACAAGTCTCTCTAACTCTCTTAGATTCCCCTAAATTTCATTATAATAAAAATTATTCAATAAACGATAAATGATAATAAAAAATGAATAACAAAATAAATATTAAGGAATATTATAATTCATTATAACATATAAAATCAAATATATGCATAATTAATTTACGGATTAAATTAATTAAAACATAAATAAGAACACGAAAAAGAAATGAATGTTATAATATACTAATCTATGGATTGAAATAAAATTTTATGAAAACTATAACTAAGCTACTATATACAGACTTTCAACCCAATACTATGTTTCACTTCGTAGGTACAGGAGAAGTGAACATTTATTTTCTTAACTAACTAACTACTAACTAAAGATTAAACATTAACATTAACATTAAATGAAAAAGAAAAAGTTTCTGTCTTTTTATCTTGTCGATTCTTACATCATAAACAACAAGTACTGATATAATTCTAAAATGGATGGAGTGGGTTGTAAAAATGACGTCATAGACGTTTTATTTTTTTTTACATCTCCACCCCCATGCTTTCACCACCCATTCCAATCCACTTGCTTGCAGGGTTGTTTCTCTATGACGATAGTGAGTGGGCGGCGTAGGAGTAGCAATCGATAGCGTTGCTAAGGTCAACAACCAACCACCAATGCCACCATATCATATAGTATATTAATGGAAAAGGAGGGGTCAACGAGGAAAACATTGGCATTTCTCTTCTCCTGTCATCCTTGGTTCGTTGTGTTGTTGGCTGACAGCAATGATGACTCATAAACATTCCATTAATGAAAAAAAAAAAAAAAAAAATTCATAACTAATTATTATAAAATAATAATTTTATAATTATAAATGCTAATTAATCAAATTGTATCCAACCAAAAGGCGGTAATGATTTTTTTTTTATTGATTGATTGATGGATAGGATTAAGTTAAATTCAATTAAATTCAAAAGAGAAGAATTGTCTTTCATTTAATTTCATTCATTAGAATTCCAATCCAATAAAATCGAATAGGAGAAAAGGAGAAATGGGTTTAATGGAAATTGGGCATTTGATAATTAAGAATAAATGAACAAATATCTAAAGTACTTAGTAAGGAGATTAAAATAAAATCAAAATAATAAAAATGTTAACCGTTTCAAAGATTTACAAGAGATTTATAGAGAGATGGAAGGAGGCTGTGTAATATGACAAGGATCTGGAAGTAAACTCACATCGAAATCGACACCTATACAGCCGTTGCTGTTCAACAGTAACTAGGGCAAGGGGTTGCTGTTAGTGAAGAATGGACAGTCAGAAGTCAGAAGAACTGAACTCACTGTAAATCATGGATCTTTTGCTCGCGAGCATATCCATTGGAATGTTGATAAATAGAAGATCACTCTGTTCTCGTATGTGTGCAAAATGTATTTATAAGATCAGGAGAAAGATAGAATGCTATTTCACGAGGATGGTTCTTGTATGATGTGGGCCTACATTTCTATTGGTGGAGAAACGGATTTTGTTTTTGTGCCTGTTGGAGGCTGAGGAGGGGGTTGACATCCAAAAAATGAATCAGAGATACATTCTTCTTGAACATCTCCTATGCATATGCTTTATTGGAGATCATTTTATGCTGATGGAGAATAATGCCCGCTGCCTCACAAGAGACCTGCTCAACTTTTTCGTCCATATACCACCAAAGAGTCCAGACTTAAAATCATTTTGATCACTTTGGAGATGAACTCAAACAAAGAACAGAAGGGCAAAATCCTCATTATATACTCTTCTCTGTATCTATTTCCACTCCGGTTTTTATACTTTTTCAGGTATCTACAAACAATCTTTTTTTGTAATCTAATTTTGCCATTTTGTCGACTTTTGTTCCTTATTATCATTTTCGATTCTTTTGCTGCATTCTCCCATATTTTTACTAAGCTTTCATAAATTCCCTCTAATTTCCTTTCCCCTATCATTTTTTCTTCTTCTTTTTTTAGTACTTGTTCAAATTTTTTCTTATTGTTTTCATTCCATCTACATTTTTTATTTATCTTCATATTGTTTACTTTGCATTTAATTGCAACACTAATGGCATATGATCTGAAAATAATAATTTCTGTTTTTTTAAATTAGACATTGATAAAATTTATACCCTTCACTTTTAAATAGAAAAGAATAAATATTCAAATATAGAAAGAATAAATAAAAAATAATTTAATTTAAAGATGATTGAAATATTTTATTAAATTATCAATTGAAATAAGAATTTTTAGAATAAATTATTTAATTGAAATGATATTTAAATATAAGAATTTAAAATGAAAAATTATATTAATTCTTTGTTTGGGAATTGCTAGAATAATTATTTATATTCATTGTGAAAATGATTCCGCTTGAACAGTGAGCCGCGAGAGCACGCGAGAGGCTCTTGAATGAACAACACGAAGCATTATATAAATATTAAAAAAATAATTTCTGCAGTTATTTATTGGATATTAATAAAATTTATCGCCTATTTTACAATCGTAGAGGTATATAAGAATATTGTGATGTAATTTCATGGAAATCGGTAACAACCTTATTTACCGGACAGACAGACAGACAGACATCAAAAATTCTTAAGTCAATATTGGATTCTAGGGGTCATGAAATGCGAAGATATGCAAAAATTTTTAAATTCTGAGCAATGTGCAGACTAAAACCTTTTTTGATATAAATATTTATATAGAAGAAGATTTATAAATAAATATATATTTAATTATTTAAATTAAATTGTTTTCTATTATATAATTCTACTTACCTATATTATTTATAAATCAATAAATCAATATTCTTATATTTTTTTAATTGAATAACAAAAAAAATCTGGAGTGTCTCCACTCGACTATCTCGCAAATTTGATTTGGATAATCAAGCTTTTTTCTATATTTGAAAATTAATTAAAATTGTATACTATCCGATCATAGGATTTAAGGTTATTAACCCTTTGCACTCCGAGCAATTTTTAATATGGGCTAGCAGCAACTCCGAGTCTTTTTCACTATGGGCTATCAGCTACTCCAGGCTATTTTTAATGGCGCGAGCGCGCCTCAGTTGAATATTGAAAATTGCTTTGTCATTAAAAAAAAACTGAATAAACTAAAAAAATATGCTTTATTAATACAATATAATTACGAAAATATAAAAATACAATATATTTTATAAAAATCACTTTTTGAATTTCTTAATTTTATGGTATCTTGCAAAACAATCCCCAAGGTGCATTCTTGGCTTATCAGGACTAGTATCACAGTATTCACTCGTTTCTCGTCTTTCACCTTTTTTCTGTCTATTGGAGCAAACAACGCAATCCCTTTTTTTACCTTTGCGCATTTCATGAAGTTTTCCGTTTAACCTGAACTCAGATGAAGAGGTAGAGGCTCTAGATTTTTCTTGTCAAAAATTATTAACCAGTTGATCGACTAACAGTTTCACATATTTCAAATGTGTCAATGGTTTTTCGTTTCGTTTTGTTTTTTCAATTTTATATAAGATATATGAATTAATTACAGACACTTCCATGCCCCAAAAAAATATTTTTTTCCACCACTTAAGAGATTTTCTCAAAAAACAATAGGTAGATGCATATTGATCAGCTCGATCTACACCGCCCATAGAATTTGTGTAACTGACGACTACATTAGGCTTTCTAATATCTATTTCCGTACCCCCTCGAAGAATTCTTTTTGAATTTATCATTCCAGCATCATTCCATTTGCTCAAAAGTGAGACAATCCTTTTGTCTTTCCAGGCAAAGAACATAATTTTTCCTATTTTACTAACAAAAGTTTTCTTATCCGAAAACTTGGGTTTTTTTCAGAAAGGTCGGGATGCCTTTTCTGTTAGCTTTTATAGTACCAGTCAAGTGGCATTTCAATTTCATTAATTCTTCTGCAGAAGATATGCTGGTATAATATCTATCAGTAAACATATGGTAACCCTGTGCTTCCGGGATTTTATCTAGCAGCTTTTGATATAAATGCAGCGGAATTCTAGTGGTGACTGGTAAATCTGAACGAATAAGACTTTCTGATGTAATACTTCCATAATAAGGTAAGATGGAATAGATATATCCTGTTTCCGAATCCGCCATTGCATAGATTCTTATACCCCATTTTGTTGGCTTGATGGAGTTGTAAGTAATGAAAGAAATTTTTCCTTTAAATTTTACAATGGATTCGTCTACGCAAATATTTTTACCAGGAATAAAGTGTTCAGAAAATTTTGAGTCTATATAATCTAAAAAAATACTAGCTTGTTGTATACGAGTTTTGAGATGTTTGCTTTCCGAGTCAGGTGTTTTTAAATGGAGCATCCAAAATATTTGATTAAATCGAGCTCTTGTAAATACATCAGAAAATAAGCTGGAGTGTCTCCACTCGCAATTTGAATTGGATCAAATAACATAATATATTATATAATAAATATTATATAAATATAATAAATAAATAAATAAATAAAAATAAATATAATATATATTATATAATAAATAAATAAATTTATAAATTATAAATAATAAATATTAAACCAGCGCATGTTTGGCTTTTTATTGATGGCACCATGGCAAGTGTTGGCGCGTGAGATTTGCAGTGTTGAAAAATTAATTCTGGTACTTTCAGCGATTCAATCAAGCTGAAATTCTATATATAGCAGTTTTATACAATTCTTAATCATGTGAAAAATTATCAAACATATATCTTTATTTTTACGGTCACTTTAGAGGAAAAAAATCAAAACGTTGTAGGTAATGACCCTCTTCCGGTTGAGCTACATTTCTCAAAAGTCGATAGAAAACTATGAATTTTGAATAATGCCCATGTACCAAATTTCATCATTTTAGCTCAAACCGTTTTTGCGTAATCTTGGTTACATACATTCACACACACACACAGACATTTTTCTCAACCTTAGTGAAAATGATTCAGGAACCTTCAAAACGTATAAAAACATCAAAATCTCAACATCGAAAATTTTCGTGATCGCAATACTATCTCTTACGAGATAGTAAAAAAGGGATTCTACTGTTATGTCTAGTCGACCAATATTCTTGCATGTTAGAAACAGGCATTGTACCCATATTTAGGATAAGTCCAATGAAAGCCCAGAATTCATCTTTATTTACATCGCGCCATGTTTGCCATATAGAGTCTTTAGATATATTCTTTGATTTCAACAAGGATTTTGCATAGCTGTTTGTTTCTTTTATTATTTCATTTACAAGTTGTTGTGAGAAAAATAGTTTGAAAAACTGAATCGGTTCAAAAATATTAGAGGGAATTTGGGGGCCTGTTACTTTTTCCCTTATTGAAAAATTTACTCTTTTGGGCATATATCCATTCTCTGTAATACTGACCCAATCATCTTCTTCTGAGGAGATGCTTGCATTGTCATCGGTGTCACTATCATTAGGTCGTGCTTTTCGACTTCGATGGACATCACTGCCAGAAGTATCAATATCACTATAATCTTCATTTATATTAATTTCAGACAAATTGTCGCTGAATAATTCAAATTCGAATTCATCTTCACTTTCGGAGAATTCATCAATTGCATTGAAATTATTTTCTTCTATTTTGAGGAAAAATATAAAAAAATGATTATAATTTTAACGGAATTATTTGTAAAATCCAAGAGTATAGGTTTTGATGAAGAATTATAGAATATTTGAATTAAATATTTATATTATATTTAAAATAAAAACAATCTTTCTTTTCCATGTCGCTGCTGCGGCGACAACGGAGTAGGAGGTTAACTTACAAAGTCGCCACAGCGGCGACACCGGAGCTATATGATTGCCCTACACTGTCGCCGCTGTGGCGACAACGGAGTGCAAAGGGTTAATATAATTTTCAATGATAACATTTTATTGAAATAAGAAGGCTATCAAGTAATATCAACAATGTTTGGATTGTTTTTTCAACGTAAATAAATCCTAAACCTTCATTTTTAAGTCAAAACTTCCTTTCAGCGATTCAATTAAATTGAAATTCTAATATATAGCAGTTTTATACACTTTCCAATAATCATGTGATAAACTATCAAACATAGATCTTTATTTTTATGGACAGTTTAGAGTTTAGAGGAAAAAAAAAATGAAAACGTCGTTCTTTTTGAATAATGTCCGTGTATCAAATTTCATTATTCTAGCTCAAACCGTTTTTGCGTAATCTTGTTTACATACACCCCCCCCCCCCTCTCCTGTGTGTGAATTTCATTTTTGCAGTATTTTGCAGTGTAATAATATATTAACTTCAAACAAACAGTATACTTATGTATTATAATTAAAATACCATTATGTGTATAATTTTGTATTCAAATTATTAAAAAAACAAGCAAAAAACAAAATAATTTAAAAATTATTATTATTATTTATTAAATAGGTGAATGAATGTATCATAGATAATAAATAATTCATTTGAAATTATTCGAGGCCCGTTTTGGGTTAGTCTCATTTGGTATCGGACCTCTTGTTTCCTGGCAACCAACAGTACACTTAACCCCTCCTAACCCCTTCTATCCCCTCCGCTCTTTTACCAATCCATTTAACTACGTACCTACATACGTCACACTATTGTATATATGAAATAGTCCGTCTCTCCCATCATTAATTAATATCACATAATCAAAATATATATATATATATATATATATTAATGTAAAATAAAGCATGTATTTGTACTCTTCTCTCTCTCTCTCTCTCTCGTTCTATTTATTTTAATTTATAGTTATTTTAATTTATATTTAATTATTTTTTAAAGCATTAAATAATATTATTCAATTAAAAATATTTCTCTCACTTATCGTGGATTACCTATATACACATCATTTGAATGATGTATATGATATTAAATTTCATTATTTAATTGTAATTAATTAATATTATTATAGGAAGGGAAACGATGAAAATATATAATTAATTTCTCTGCTTCATTATGACTTGTGCAGATTGGATAATATTATATTAGAAAAATAATGAATGAAGAATAAACGAATAGAAAGATGTAGCTATTTGATTTCAAATATCAATTCAAAATTTTTATCTTAAAATATTATTTTAGATAATAAGATAAATTATTAATATTTTTTTTATTAATAAATATTATATAATTATATTATAAATATATAAATAAATTTATATATATATATATATATATATATATATATTATATTTATATTATTAAAAAAAATTTTAGTTTATATCACTGACCACAGGTGTATATATTGTATAAGGATCTACATATTCCTGACATCTATCGACAAATTAAAGAAATATATTTATTTATTCATGTTTTTTCAATAGATGAGGTGAAAATTAAAAACACGTAAATTACTATTACTTCTCTTTCATTCTCATCCCATACACTAATTTAAATTTATTTGCTAAAATAAATAATTAATTGTACATCTTTCATATAATACTTTAATTACATAAAGCTTGTAACTTATCAGCGGCGGATAAAAGAGCCCAGCGTCTGTCCGGAACACCAAATTTTGAGGGGCGCCGATTTAAGAGGGTCATTACCTACCACGTTTTCATTTTTATCCCTCTAAACTGACCATAAAAATAAAGATCTATGTTTGAAAGTTTTTCAAGTTTTGACTTAAAAATGAACGTAAAGGTTTTATTTACGTTGAAAACAATCCAAACAATGTTGATATTATTTGATTGCTTTCTTATTTCAATAAAATGTTATCACTGAAAATTATGTTAAAAACCTTAAAACCTATGATCGGATAGTATACAATTTTAATTAATTTTCAAATATAGAAATTTGCGAGATAGTCGAGTGGAGACACTCCAGATTTTTTTTTTTTTTTTAATGCAATTAAAAAAATATAAGAATATTGATTTATTGATTTATAAATAATATATAGGTAAGTATAATTATATAATAAAAAACAATTTAATTTAAATAATTAAATATATATTTATCTATATATATATAAAAATGTTTTTGTCTGCTCATTGCTCAAAACTTAAAATTTTTTGCATATCTTCGCGTTTCATGTGCTCTAGAATCCAAAAGTGACATTAGAATTAATTCATGTCTGTTTGTGTCTGTCTGTCTGGAAATTGTGATGTTATAGACTCAAAATTGACTGAACCGATTTCCATGAAATTACATTACAGTATTCTTAAATATCTCTATTATTTGAATATAAGCTATATATTATATCAATATCTATTCAATATAACCGCAGAAATTAATTTTTTAAAGTTTATATAATGACCCGTGTTGTCATTCAGTGCCTTATTGATTCATATGCGACAATGACTAAAAAATTAATAATTATAGAAATTTTCATACAAAGAATGTTTATAATATTTAAATATTTATTTTTATTTCTAATATTCAGATATTTAAAGGTTCAGTGTTTAAAAGATCGATTTATTGATTATATAAAAATTAAAAAATGATTTTTTAGACAAATGACATAAAGAATTTGTTTTAAATCCAAATGATAATATTCTTTTATAATTTATTAATAGGTTTTTTGTTTAATAAATCTTATCTTATTATACCAACAAAAATTGTATATATATAATTTGTATATTTTTGAGATATTAAACCGCTCGATGGATTTTTTTGAAATTCACACCATAGATAATTTTCACATAGAAAAATCGATATGTATTGGTTTCAGCCTCGGGAAAAATCATCCTTTTTAGTTTTTTCTTAATTTAAATTTATATGACGTCACTATAGTACGGGGATGAGAGTTGGTGCACGAGCCGACCCCCACCCTCGGCCAACCAGTTGTTCCCGCGCTTGTCCCCACCATTCCAACAAAACCACACCGAGCAACTCTGTTGCGCATAACACATTTTTTTATATTTATAGGAGTAGTAATCATTTTCATTTTATTTATATATTTGTTTTATTCTTTAAATTTAACCCCTCATTTTTATTTTTTATTTATTTAATTTATTTAATATATAATTTTTATAAAATTATAAAAATATAGATTATCTGGAGCGTAAGAGGTGGGTGAATCTCAATTAATGAGATGTCTAATTCCAAAAAAAATAAATAAATTTTATTTGTCACAATTATTTTTTTATCAGCCGGAACGTTTGAGAGATTAGAAGACTATGGTGGAGAGGAAATCACTTTAGGCGGAGGGGTAGACCCGCCAATCCTGGGCGCCACCACTCATGCACCAACTCTCATCTCCCGGACTATAACTACGTCATCCATATTTACCTCTTACCATTCTAATTTAATTGATATTGTCTTAATATATTTTTATATTTAAAATATTTTTAAAATTTTTATTTAATTATTTTAGAATCAAATTACGAAATATATTTATTAATCTTTCACCAAAAAAAATCTAAAAGTTATACATATTATTTGTCTTGCAAACATTGTAAGTATAAATAATATTTTTGTGTTTCTCTATCTTGAAAACATATTATCTTATCTTCTTATGAGAGTAAAAATTGTTTGTTTCACTGTCTGTTTCTCTGTTTCTTTGTTCTCAAAAACCGCTCTAACGATTTTTTTGAAATTCACACCAGAGATAGTATTTATAAAGAAAAATTGAGTTTTATTGATCACATCTCAGGAAAACTACATCTTTATTAGTTTTTTTCTTCTAAATTTAAATGTATATATGTGACGTCACAACCACCGCCTGTGAGATATATACATATCTATTCTTAAAATAAAATTAAAAATATTTATATTATATTCATATATTTGATTTTTTAATTTCATTAATAGATATACATTTAAATTATTTGAAATTGTTTCACACAACGTTTAAAAGAAGATTTATCTTTATATTCGATTCGATATATAGTAGGAGAATTAAATGTCGTTATCAATTTATTATACTCCGGTAAATATTATAAAATATATTATAAAATATATATTATTAGTATATATTAGATAAAACATTTATTTGTTTTTGTGTTCTTACTTTTAATACATTTTAATTTAATCAGTAAATTAATTATATATATTATTATTGTAAATGTTATCTTATCTTATTATGCTAGCTAAAATTGTATATATCTATCTATAGCCATTGGTTCTCAAAAACCGCTCTAACGATTTTTTTCAAATACACACTAGATATAGTATTTATAAAGAAAAATTAAGTTTTATTGATCATATCTCTTGAAACATACAGCTTCATTATTTATTTCTTAATTAAAAATTATATATGGGTGACGTCATTTGGAATTTTACTCCCGCCTTTTTTTAAAGGATATTATATTAATATTTTTTTTATATTTAAAATATTTTAAAATTTATTATTTAATTTCGAAATAAAATTAAAAATATTTATTTTTAATAATATATATATATATATTTATTAATCTCTCTCAAAAAAAAAATAAACAAAAACATCAAAAAGAATACGGCTTTCTAATATAGTAAAAAAATGTATTTGTTAGTATCTAAATATATTAGTCTAGGGGTAGAGGGACTGTTTTGACGTGTCAACTTCGCAGGATCGAAACCGGCGGAAAAAATTTTTTTTTTTTTTAATCTATTATTTTTTAATAAATTACTATTTTATATTTATTTATTCATTGTTCTTTTATTAAATTTAATATTTATTAATATTATTTATTATTAATTTATATATGGACAAATGACACTCATATTGAAATTTGACTCCCGCCTTTTTTTAAAAGATATTGTATTAATATTTTTTTTATATTTAAAATAATTTAAAATTTTTTATTTAATTTCGAAATAAAATTAAAAATATATATTTTAATAATATTTTATAATTATAAATTACGATATATATTTATCATTCTTCCAATAAAAAAAAAATATTCATGCACTTAGAAACATACCTAATAATACATATTTATGTATTATTAAGGACCCCAAGTTCCATTCCTTTTAATCAGATTGATGCAATGATGCAACATTTAATAATTGTAATAAATAATTAAAGAATTGTATATCAGCTCGGTGTCTCAAGTATTAATATTACCAGCCAAACCCAATATAATAATGAATTATTTTTTTTTAACTTAATTACCTAGCCGAGGCTCGGGGTCCCGGTGTGATCTTAATATATTGTCAGAATTAGATAAATAATGTAGAGAGAAAAATTATTTAAAAATAGATATTTATTTAAATGAAATAAAATTATTTAATTTACACAATGAAAATGTCTATAATAATGTCTAAACATTTTTTCTTTATAATTTTACATTATAATAATACTAATTACAGTAGTTATAATATATGGGGAATTTTCAACTTTGACTGCCGATTTGACCATGTTTCCAAACGAATTTTAAAAAACCAAGACCACTTTATATTTACACATTTTAAGCTCTAATCGAATCCAAAATCAAAATTTAAAAAATCGAAAAACAGACACACAGATATATAGATTTTATAAATGAACATTTATACAATTTATTTTAATTAATTTGAAACATTTTAGGAAACAAATTTTTAATGGGTCATTTTTAGAAATCCCATTTAACAATTATAATAAATAATTAAAAAATTATAAAATTTTTAAAGTATACAAAAATAAATTGTATAAATTGGTTAAAGGGTCGAGTGATAGTTCGGTGTCCCAGGCAGGGCCGGCCCTAGAGCCGAGCCAGTAAGGCCATGGCTCGAGGCGCTTGGCTGGCAGGGGCGCCATTATGAAAAAAAAAATTAATCCTTCGCAAGATATCAGGGCTTATAAGACTTAATAGTAAATAAAAAATTATGGTACGCAATAAAAAAATTGCGTTTATTTAAAATAAGTAGTAAATTATTACATTTTTAAAAATATAATGTTGATATCATACCAAGATATCTCCTTTTTAGGAAGATAAATAAAAATATTTTTTTAATAACAAACAAAAATTTTTTAGTTGATTCTTTTTTTTTTTGCTTGTTAAAACATATGGGGCGAACTTTAGACCCTTGGCCTAGGGCGCCATAAGAGCTCGGGCCGTGTCTGGTCCCAGGTATATATTTTATATTAACACGCCCACTTTTCTGTATAATAAAGTTATAAAGAATAATATTTTAATTTTTATATAACCAAGAAATCATTTTTTCACTTAAAATATAGTTGTAAAGCCCAAATCTCCGATCCATATAACATCATCGACTGGGCCGCTACCTTAAGGAGTCTTCTCTTGCTCTGATTAGGGCCACCGGTATTTGCCATTAGTCTCGAAAAAATAATATTAAATTATATATAAATTTAAAAATTAGAATATTTGAATTTGTTTAAATTTTAACACATGTAATCAATCATATGCATAAAGAATAGAAAATTTTGAAAATCAACTTGGTATTAAATTCAGAAAACAAATACTGATATATAGAATATATCGACTATTCGAATATAATTTAAACTCTTTCTCTCCCTCTATTTTAAATTTTAAAAAAGGGAGTGTTAAGACATTATTTTGCCTTATGTAACATGGATGGTTAAATGAATTGGGCTCCCTACCTCCCTGAGAAATTTCCACTAGAAATGTTTATAATATTTTATTTTAGTTTATTAAATCAAACTATTATTTTTTATTTCAATATTTTTAATGTTAATACAATAATTTTTATTTTATAATCTTTAAAATAATTTAATTATTTTAAAAAACGGCGGTGTTCAATTACAATTTTTTTACTCTCTACTAACTGAAAATAGTGTCGAATAGAAATAGACGATATTACTTGGATTAATCTTATTATGCTAGCTAAAATTGTTTGTTTGTATTATTGAGGTCCCCAGTTCAATTCATTTTAATCAGATTGATGCAATGATGCAACATTTAATAATTGTAATAAATAATTAAAGAATTATATATTAATATTTTTTAAAGGGTCGAGCGACAGCTCGGTATCTCAAGTATTAATATTACCAGCCAAACCCAATAATAATGAATCATTTTTTTTAACTTAAGTACCGAGCCGAGGCTCGGGGTCCCGGTACTATCTATCTATATTATATAATGTGTCCCTTCATACATTTTGAATTCACCCATAATATATCTTATATTCTTATATACTTACTTGAAAATAATTTAAAAAGTTTTAAAAGTTTTTTTTTAATATTTTATGAATTCAAATCGTCAATTGAAAATGAAAATCCAATTATGAGATCAATTATTCATATAATTTTAAATGTTTTCGTGTTTTATAAATAAAATATTAAAAAAATAAAATTATAAACAAAATATTCTTTGATAGGCGCTCTGACCAGCTGGTACATTTTATTTATAATATTTTAAAAACAATTTCTTTCTTTAATTTATATTCTTTTAAAATGATTATTAAATAATATTTCATTCATTCAAATAAACTATTGAATAAATATGATCTAATAATATAGAAATTGAAAAGCATAAAAAATAATTTTTTAATTTCAAAAATATTTGAAATTTTTTCATTTATTTTTTTAATTATTAGTTAATATTTATTTTATTAATTAGTTAATATACTTTTTATTTATTTTTTTTTCTTTAAAATATTTGAAATTTTTTTAATTTATTTTGTCTTTTAATTTTTTGTTAATTCTTATGAATTTTTATTAGTTAATTACTTATATATGTTGTTGTTTTTTTATCCATTTTCGTGTTTATTTTATATTAAATTACTAAATTATATTTATTTATTCATCATTCTTTTATTAATTAAATTTTAGATAGTTTTATAATTTTTAATTTTTTCACTATAACATCATTTAAATTTTATTAACATTATTTATTATTATTGAGGACTCCAAGTTCCATTCATTTTAATCAGATTGATGCAATGATGTAACATTTAATAATTGTAATAAATAATTAAAGAATTGTATATCAATATTTTTTAGATCGGTGTTCCGGGTACACTTCTCTTTTATAATGTGAAATTAATAAATATAATATGAATATCAAATTATATATAATTTTGTATAATTTTAATACTTATTGATAATTATAATACTTTAACATTTGTATATTTAATTATAATATTAAAATCAAGGTATTATATTTGAGAATATTTAAAATAAATGTATGTATATATTGATAAATTTATAAGAAAAAAATACTTATATTAATAATATACTAGTATATTACTATTCGATTATAATTAGAACCTCTCTCTCTCTCCCCCTATTTTAAATTTTAAAAAAAACGACAAGTTTTCTTGCAAAATTAAGAAATTTAGATGCCTCATGCAATATGGATGGGTAAACGAATGGGAGAGGAGACAAGGAGAATATTTGGTGTGAACTAATAAATATGATTTTTCTCGAGGATAAAACCAATACAAAGTGCATGATTCATGGTGATATATAAAAAAATCTTCTTTGGTGTGAAAATAACCCTTTCCTTCCTATCCTCGATCGCTAATACTACCACTTCCGGTTTCCGGAATTGCACCAAAAGTTGATCAATTCATCCCACTGATGCATTAAGTAAATATACCAAATTTCATCAAAATCGGTTGAGCCGTTCAGGCTGTACACATCTATACGGACGGACGGACGGACAGACATCATGCTAAAAATACTTTTTTCTGTTTAGAAAATGCATGATTCGTGGAGATATGTAAAAATCTCCACATGTGAAATTTGGTGTGAAAACAATACCTCCCTTACTATCGTCGGTCGGTAAAAATCAACCAATGAAATTAAAATATCTAAATCTAAATGATTAAGAAATATTATACTCTGTTATAACATATTATTAAAAATAATATTTTTAATTTTATTCCGAAATTAAATAATAAATTTTAAAATATTTTAAATAAAAAAAAATATTAATACAATTTCAGTTAAAAAATAAAAATGGATGCCATTTTTGACGTCATCCATATATAATTTTAAATTAAGAAATAAATAATGAAGATGTACTTTTCCAGAGATATGATCAATAAAACTTAATTTTTCTTTATAAATACTATATCTAGTGTGAATTTGAAAAAAAATCGTTAGAGCGGTTTTTGAGAACCCATGGCTAAATATATATAGACAGATATATATACAAACAATTTTAGCTAGCATAATAAGATAAGATGTACAATAATCCTTTATAATAATGAAATTATATAATATTATTAATTATTTATTAATTAAATATTATACATAATAATGTATAATATTAAAAATAAAATATATAAAACCAAAAAGGGAGGCAAATTCGAAAATTGCCAAAACATGTTGGTTCCACGTACCAACATTACTTAGAATTATGTAAAAGTCCTTCTCTCTCTTTTATATTTTACTATGTATAATAAAAACCAAAAGTAAAACGAATGAATAATTTCTTATAGTAACAATCTTACGTTATTGTAGCAACCCCCCCCCCCCCCAAACCCGCGCTTTCCAACTTGTAAAATGAAGGAAATGAGCATTTAACATTTTCATTTTTTTTATTTTTAAATGAAAGTCACAATCAAATTTATCCAATTTATAATAGTAACATAATAATTAAATTTTAACCGAAATATTATTATTTAAAAATAAAATATAGTCAAATTCTATAAAAATGCAATTGCAATTTTAATAAAATTAACCATCTTCAATATGAGCATAGACGTCACGGGTTGCCTATCCCTTAACAAATTGTAAGACTGAAGATGTATTAAATATAATATGTATAATAAGGCATCAAGAGCACTACAGAAATCTTGTTTTATTTAATAAATGTAGGCCATACGTATAAAACAAAAGCGACTAAAATATAACTTTGACGAATGTCATTATACTTGAATTTTCAAAAAATAATTTTATTTTGATTCCTTCTAAATACATACCTACGTATCTTATCTATTCATAGTTTACGGATTACCTTCATTTTCATTAAACTTTTTACCCCCCCCCCCACACACACACACACACTCAAAATAAAAAAGATTATCTAGAAAAAAATAAATATCTTACAATTCGATTGATGCACCTGCCAAAAAGTTATTTTCAAAATTTGAAAAATAAATATATTCATTCCTTGGTTAAATTTACGTATAATAATATTTCAAATATTATTATATAATGTATAAAGTCAATAACCAGTTACTATTGAAAGTCTCTTCCTCCTCCTCCTCCTCCTCCTCCTATTTCACTTCCTACTTCAAAAATAAAAACTATTAGTCTCTCACTTTTTTACCCTGAAAACTGCCAATGTTTCTTAATATTATATATAATTTCAATTTCTTCTCTATGAATGAATGAATGAATCAACATAACATTTAAGAGGAGAGAGGCTCCTTCAGAATAGTAGAAGAGAGAGAGAAGGGAGGGGGTGGGGGGTAAGTGGGAGGAGTGAGAGAGGAGAGGGGTGTCTTTTGCCTGACCCAGTGACTTCCAGTCCAGTTGAGTTCAATCTTCCTTACAAATAAGCATAGCGCTGAGATAGAGGGAGAGCGAAAGAACAATTGGAAGAAAATTAAATTATAAAAAATACAAAAACGAAACGTTTTGTCATTGAAGAATGTTTGCCTTTTTTGTTACTACTCCACCTTTAATCTTCATCCCCTTGTGCACTGCTACTACTACCAAAACAACCACATCCAGACTCTTGGTAATATTTCTAACCATCTTCTTTACGTTAACCATCGCAGAGGGACAATATATTAAATGGGGCAAATGTCCAAAAGTAGCCGCCCTACAAGATTTTAATATGACTGCTGTAAGTATTAACATTTCAAATTATTGTGTTATTTTCTTATTCTTCTTCTTTTGGATTATTATTAATTATATAAAATTTCAATTTTAAATAAGGAAGCTTAAAATCTGCTGTTTTTCGATGAGAAAAACACATTTTTTTTTTCAATCGAGCGCGAAAACAGATTTATTCAAAGTACTTGCCCTTGCTATCTATACATTTTTTTCCATCTTTCGGACAATTTATGAATACCATGCCAATCAAATTCTTTTTCTTTTGAGGCAAACCAATCTTCAAGCCATTTTCGGATGTCTTCGTAAGAATCGAAGTGCTGCTCAGCAAGCGAGTGGCCCATTGATGAAAATAGATGATAGTCAGACGGGGCCAGGTCCGGTGAATAAGGGGGTGTGGTAGCACCTCCCAGTTGAGTGTTTTCAAATAGTTTTTTACTTTTTTCGACGTGTGAGACGGAGCATTATCATGAAGAAAAATCAGATTTTCATGTCTTTGCTGATAATTCGGCCTTTTTTCAAGGAGAGCACAGTTCAATTTGATTCATTGTTGATGATAACGGTGAGCATCGACAGTTTCACTAGATTTCGTGGTCTTCAACTTTCCTAGGCCGATTTTCATGTTTCTTGTCGAAATTGCCATCTTTAAACTTACAAAACCAAACTCGGTACGTGGTTACCGAAAGAGTTTTGTCACCGTACGCCTCCACTAGCATCCAATGCGATTCAGCGGCTGATTTCTTTAAATTGAAACAAAAAAGCAGAGCTTTTGTTTTGGCACAAAATTATTCATAAATAAAAATTTATAAAAAAGTAATGTTTCTAACATCTACTTTGTCTCAAAAAAATGTTTATAATTGGTACAAGCGCTTTGAAAAATGTTGGATCAAATGTGAAGGTTTTACTCACTGTTTTCTTCGATTACAATGGCGTGGTGCATCATGAGTTCTTGTCAACAGGTCGTACTGTTAATAAGGAATATTATAAGGAAGATATGTAACGTTTGCGTGAAGCAATACGGCTCAAACGATCGGAATTGTGAGAAAACAAATCAAGAATAATGCACCAGCTCACACATCACTGCTTGTTCGTGATTGTTTGGTCAAAAACAACACCGTAATCATGCCTCAACCACCGTATTCACCAGATTTGTTTCCCTGCGACTTTTTCCTATTTCCAAAACTGAAATGAATGAAGAGAATGAAAAAAAAAAAAAACAATGAAAGGAAAGCGTTTTGCCACAATTGATGTTATAAAGTCGGAATCGAAGAACGAGCTGATGGCCATACCGAAAAGCGCATTTCAGAAGTGCTTCGACGATTGGAAGAAGCACTGGCATAAGTGCATTCTATCTGAGGGGAATCACTTTGAAGGGGACAAAATGGATATTGATAAATAAATAAATACTTTTCAGATAATTCGAAAATACCTTTTCTTTTGAACAAACCTCGTAAAACATCTTCACACCACCATAAATTTAATTGTATTAGATACTAACAACTGTTGAGTTTTTTTTTGTATTTTATCATATACTTATTTATTTCTTTATTCAATGGCTCGATCAATGGATTATACATATTATACTAATACTATGAAAATAATATTAATCATTCGTGTTATACTAACTAGTAAGTCTTTTACATATAAAAAAGAAAGACTTATGGTATATACTGTTATATTTTATTAGATATATCCAATTATATAATATTTGTGATATTATGATAATTGATTTTCTAAATATCAATGTATTAACATAAATTTAAACAAAAAAACAATTGAATTAGTTTAAATTATCATAGAATCTATTGGTCAACTCATTAAATATTATAATATTATACATTAATATTTATTATTATCATTTAGATTATTGGTAATTTAAAAAAAAATACATGTTGCAATTTTATTTTTATTTTTTTTTTTCATTTAAATTTTATACACAAATGAGATTTCCTGTACCTATAATACCTTGAAGTATAATAGATTCGTTAATATTCTTAAATATAAAACCGATACCTGTTAATTAATTAATAAAAAAATGTCTAATAGAAAATACTTATAATAGAAAGAAATACATATTGTATGTATACGAATAAATAAATTATTTACCTATTGTATTGTATAATAATATTAATAATGCCATTAATATTTAAAAAACAAACTTTCTTTTAGGAAATAGTAAATAGATTTAAATTGTACTACCTATGTATATATTACGTTAATTATTTCCTTATCATAATAATCATGATCAATATTAATTAAATAGTAATTAATATGAAAAAAAAAACATTTATTATTATCTCCATATAATATAAAATAATGTATTAATAAAAAAAAAATTATTACATTTTGTTAGGATTTCTTTTTGCTAGACAACCATCATATATATTTTTAACAATCTTGGTTAAAAAATATAATAATCTGAATTTATTAATATATAAAAATCCTCCAAGGACAAAATTATGTTTTTCTCCACTTCATTTAATATGAAAATGAGCATCAAACGTAACGTAACGTCAAAACATAATTATTTTGAATTATTTATAAAAATTGGACTACATTCTAATTAAAAATTTAGGTCTTTAAAGATTAAGTAAGAAATCTACATTTATAAAAAAAAAAAATTTAAGTATACCCCTTTCTGAAAAAATTGACCTTTGACTAATGAAAGTTTCATTGTCATTGTCAAAGGTATGTGAAGGGATTGAGATTAGTAGGCCAACAGAACAAACAAATAAAAATATAAATATAGGCCCTTTCTAAGATCAAAAACATACACAATCCATATTTTGATGCTCACTTAAAAAAAAAAAAAATGTATAATTGTTATATTTATATAATAACAAAAAAGAATATTCATTGATAATGAATTAGACATATACATATATTACATAAATTAAGTGCTCTAATAAATTTTCAATTATAATTGTATATATAATTATACAAATTTTAAATATGTAATTAAACAGCTATCATATTTTTTTACATAATTGGAGTATTTCAAATTTTTTATATTTACCGACCCGAAATATTCTATAACACTATAGATTTAGAATTATATCTAATTTTATTAATCTATCAAAAACTTTATATAAGATACATATATCTATGTAATTATATAGCTTTCTGTTCTTAGAAAAAAAATAATTTTAAATTAGATTATAGAGATTATTAATTATTTATATATTATTATTGTGTATATGTTCTATCTATCTCTGTGACTCGCTCCACCGTACTCGAAAGTTCTTAGCCGCAGCAACCACATTTCTCCAAATGTCCCTATCCTGAGCTATAACCATCCAACTCCTACCCTCTCCCATCTCTCCCACGTTCCTTCCTACATTTGTCTTCCAAGAGGACGTTTTCCCACTCGGTCTCCCCACCTGCCATTCTAATGGCATCTTTTCCTTATGCCAGTTCGTAAGAACTTATTTGTGCATACACTCTACTAAAGGTTAAATGTTTTCCTCCATATTTGAATAATTCTGCCAAAATCCCAACTATTTCGCCATTAGATTCAAACTTAATAATTTTTCAAAATAGTTCCTCCATATATTTTTAATATCGCCCACGTCTGTTTTTATCATGTATTATTAACATCTCTAATTAGGTCTAATCGTGCCTGATAACACTTTTTAATATTTTTAATACCCTACTATTCTCTTGTTGCAGTTACTTTCCTCTATTTCGAATATTTTACTTTTTAGACTTTCTCTTTTTTTTGTTCTTAATGACTTTCGTTACTATTTTCCTGCTATTAATATATTCTAATCAATCCTCTTGGCGTTTACTATTAAGCCATTGTAATTTTGCTTTTTTCCTAATCTATATTACTTCCAAACATATTGATATATATATATAGTTATATTTTCTTCAAAATATAATTAAATTTTTTTATTTATTTATTTAGTATTACTGTGTTATCTCTTAAGGCAATTTTTTTTAGAAAGAAAATTAAATTAATCTTAGAGTTAAATAAATAATTTCAAAATGTAATTTATTTAAATTATTTTCTTTTTTAGTTTGAAGGTGTCTGGTATGAATTGGAGAGGACTTTTTCCCCTTTGGAATTATCCGCAAGTTGCATTCAATTAGAAATCAAAGAAAATAATTTTAATATCACAACAAACGATACGAGATCAACAACAACTCTACCTTCTTATGAGATTATCATCAAAACAGTTAATCGAATGTAAATAAAATCTTTATTATTTTCTTTTAATTCTAAATATATTAATTAATATCCATATTAAGATCAATCTTTGGGATTAAAAAAAAAACAGCTGAATTTATGTGGTAGTCCCCATCTGACTTTTCAATCTATATAATATTATATAATAATATATAATATATACTAGTATATAGTAGTATATAGTAGTTTTACAATTATAATTTTATTTTTTTTTAAATTGAACATCCATCATAAAATAACAAATAAAACAAGTGTGGACAAGCCGAGGACTAAATAATATATTGTTCAGCCTGTCGGACCACCTGTGCCACTAGTGAGGGAGTTAAAAAAAATAATTCTCTTAACTCTTTCACACGGGGAGTAAAATAAAACTATTTGGGAAAGGAACCCTGAAATAAACTTCACCAAAGAGTGCAGTACGTTTGACTATTTGTGCTTAGGCGATTCGCCTTGGAGAACCCAAATCGGAATGAAATAATAACAAATTAAATTAATCAAAATATCCGATGCTAACATATGAACCTGCAAAGGAAAGATTAGGTTCACTTTTTTCTAAATAAAAGAAAAATGTTCGTTGCCACGTTACAATATTTAATCAAAGGAAAATTAATATAAAGTAAAAATCAAATCAAATTAAATACAAAAAAAAAAATAAAAATAAATAAATGCTGGCTAATACTCAGCTAAAACAAACAAGTTACAAAAAATAATAATAATAATTCAAACAGTTTACCCCACGTGGGTAAGAACAAAATGGCTAATTCACCGCTCAAAAGCTCAATATCAAGTCCACAGCCAGAAGTCTGAAAAGCAAGTGAGAGATCACCCCTAAGAAGCTAGCTGTATACAGAAGCCAGCAACAAAAGGGAGCAAGGTTATTGGCTGTGAGGGGTCATGTGACCCCTACTCGCAAAGTCAAATAAGCCACTGAGCCCTCCACGTGTTATATTAATCTTTAATCTATATATATTTTTTTTTTTTTTTTTTATATATTATTTCAGAAAATATACAATCTGCCCATTTTAATATAGGCAATAAGTAATTTTTATAAAAAATGAAATACAAACAATACATACATATCATTGGCAATACAATATCATGTCAAGCAACATATTTGCACTTGACACACACATATTAGTTTTAAATATTATACACTAAACACACACACTCATCCCGAACATTTCATAAACACGCACTTCACTTTGTCACACATGAATGTCAAAATTTTCTATTAACGAGATCCAATATATCATATCTTTTTAATCTCTTGATTGTATCATCCCTAACTAGTAATTTTTTAACTAACACATTTGGATGGTTTTCCATTTTTTTAATATACTTTTCACTTAGGATGTTTATTTCATCATTTAAGTTTTTAATTTCTAAGTCCCTTTGTATGAATCTAATTGGAACATACCACGGGGCTCTTACAAGATTTTTAAGTGTTTTGTTTTGAAAACTTTCAATTTTTTTTATGTTAGTTTTTGAGGCTGATCCCCAGAGTTGGATCCCATACATCAGTTTTGGTTTGATTATGGATTTGTATAGAAGAACTTTGCTTTCTAATCCTAGGCTAGAATGTCTCCCTAAAAGCCAATATAGTTTTCTATACTCTTCCCTTGAGTGGACAATTCTAGCTGAAATATGTTTTTTCCAAGTCAAGCGCCTATCTAGATGGATTCCTAGGTATTTTGCCTCATCTTTTTGCGGAATGATAGATTTATTCATGTATATTGGTGGGCATGTTTGCCTATTTAAGGTGTAGGTGACAAATATAGATTTGGTTGCATTTATCTTTAACCGCCATCTTTTAAACCAAAGATATAACATATCGAGATGAGTTTGAAGTCTTTCAGTTACGACATTATGATTTACATTTGTTGAAATGATTGCAGTATCATCAGCGAAAGTTGCTATGTCATTATAAGGAGAGAGAGGCATGTCTATCATATATAATAGGAAAAGGGCTGGCCCTAGAATACTACCCTGAGGGACTCCTGCTCTAATTTGCATTAAGTTGGAGGAAGAACACCCATATTTAACAAAAAAGTGTCTATTCGATAGATAAGACTTTAATAATTGATAAAATGTATCTGGTAAATAGTTTTTAATTTTATAAATTAACCCTGTGTGCCAAATTTTATCAAAAGCCTGTGTTATATCAAGATATACTATTCCACAGTAAGATTTACTTTCAAATGCATCTTTAATTTTTTTAACTACCCTATGCACCTGTTCTATAGTAGAGTGTTCTTGACGAAAGCCGAATTGATATTCAGGAATTATATTTGTTAAGTAAGGCTTTAATTCTCGGAATAAAATTTTTTCCAAGATCTTTCCCAAAATTGGAAGAAGACTAATAGGCCTATATGATGTTAATTCATTTGGATTTTTACCTGGTTTTGGTATCATTATAATTTGAGCTACTTTCCATAATGTTGGAAAGTAATTTAATTTAATTATAGCATTATAAATATTTGCAATAAAAATAAAGGCTATTTTGGGAAGTTCTTTTAATAATTTGCCTGAAATCAGATCATATCCAGGAGATTTTTTATCTTTTATATTTTTAATTTCGTCAAGAACCTGCTCAAGTTTGATTTTTTTAAATCTATGGGGGTCCTTATGTAATTTACTAGTTTTTATGATGATTTCATCACACTTGTATTTATTTTCATTTTCAGGGGGTTCATTGAACACATTAAATAAGTGCTTAGCAAAAGTATCTACTTTTTCTTTCTCACCTCTAGCCCATCCCTTAGAAGTTTTTATTGGTGGAATTTGGGTTTGGGGTCTTTTTAAGGTCTTAGTTGCCTTCCACAAAGAGTAATTGCTTTCTTCCCCTGGACTAAGGTTACTTAAGTATTTCTGAATACCTTTTTCTTTTTCAATTTTTAATATTTTTTTTAAATTTTTTATACATTTATTTAGAGTTTTTTTATCCGTAGGGGACCTTGTCTTTTGCCATCTCTGTCTAGCTTTGCGTTTTTCATCTATTTTGTCCTTAATTAATTGAGAACAAAGGTTTTTTTGATTTTTAATATTTGCTATGGGGGTAGATTGCAGAGAAGCTTTTTGAATTATTTTTGTTAAGTTGTTTATATTATCCTCAATATCATGTTTGTCTTTTATACAAATATTGAGGTTTATATTTTTTGTTATTAAATTTCTATAGTGGTTCCAATTTGTATATCTATTGAAAAGGGGAACATTTTTTACTTTTTTATCTAATTGGGTTGATACAGTTAAAATTATAGGAGAGTGATCAGATGATAAATCCAAACTAGATTCAATATTTAAGCAGTCAAGAGAAATACCTTTAAAAATACAAAAATCTAATAGATCAGGGGTTTTTTTTGGATCTGAAGGCCAGTAGGTTGGTTGACGAGTTGAAATTTCATTCAGATTTCTTTCTTGAATAGCTTGGTAAAGTTGCCTCCCTCTAGGTGTTGTCAATCTTGAGCCCCAATGGGTGTGCTTAGCGTTGAAATCTCCACCTGAGATGAATTTGTGGCCCAAGGTATTAAAAAACTGTTTAAAATGTTCACACTCAATTTTAGTACCCGGCGGGCAGTAAACTGCAGATAGTGAAAGTTTCCCTAGCCATTCATCAATTTCAATTGTTGTTGCTTGAAGATGCTTTTCCGAATAGTTATTTAATTGATGGTGTTGAATATTTTTTTTAATTATAATAGCAGTTCCTCCTCTAGCTTTTCCATCCGGATGCTTAGTGTCATATATATTGTATTGGGGTATTTTAATGTAGCTTCTATTAGTTAAATGTGTTTCACTTATGAGCATAATATCAATGTTGTTAATTATAAGAAATTTTTTGATTTCGTGTAAATGATTAAATAAACCATTTGCGTTCCATATTACAATTTTAAGTGTTTTTCTATCCATTATGCCATTTTAGTTACAAGAACTGTTAGAATATCTAACATTTTGTCCATTTTAACCATCATTTTAAGCATAAAATCTTCAAGTTTATGTAAATTTGATTCTTGAACATTTACTGGTGTAGGTTTCTCTTTAGTCCATGCATTTTGTACTGGTGGAACACTCTCAATGGTCTCATTTTTGGAATTGGGGGATATTTTCTCTTTTGGTTGTTGAGATACCTTTATCCTCAAAGGTGGAAACTGTTTATTTTTTAACTCTTGATATATTGTACATCCTTTATAACTTGCTGGATGGTTTTCGCCGCAGTTAGCACATAAAGGAGTTGTATTGTTATCCTTAATTTTACAGTCTTTTGTTAAATGTGCCATAGCACATTTCACACATTTGGGTTTTCTTGCACAGAAATTTTTTGTGTGGCCAAAAAGTTGACAATTAAAACATTGAGGAATTTCTCTTTTAGGATATGGTGGCTCAAATGTGACAATTGTATTAAGGATATTTTTAATATTGTATATTTCTTTATTATTAGGTTTAGGTTTAAGGTCTATGAAGAATAAAGGTAGAGGGTTTTTATTTTTATTTTTTATATTGTGTAAATTTATTACATCATGTCCATGATTTAGTAGTGCCTCTTTAATATCTTCGGCTGGCATTGAATGATGCATGTTCCTTAATACAACTTTAAAAGGCCTATCTTTCTTTAACTGATATGTATGGAATTGAGTGTTTTTAGATTCTAACTCTTTAACAATTGATGTATAAATGTGAGGTTCATATGGTTGGATTTTAACCTCATTTTCCTTCAAGCATTTTATATTAAAACAATTTGGTCCCATTTTATTTAATAGATTCATTAGCGGTTGGATATTTTCAACTCCCGCTACAAAGATCGGAGGAGGTTTTACTGCTTTTCCAGTTGTATTTTTATTTATAGTTTCAACCTGAAGATTTTCAAAGCGATTTGCTGTTTTTACGTTTGGATTGTTTAACCAATATGATTCAGTAGTTTGCTGTTTGACATTTCTATTATTAGATTTTTCAAAATTGTCCTCTTTATTTTGTAAATTTTCAGGAGAATAAAAAGTTTTCCTTTTTTTATTCCCATGTCTATTTACCGTTGACCATCCTATTTCATTTTCCAATTCCTCTTCGTCCGTGAGATATACAATTGCATTGTCGGAAGTTTTCAAATTTTGCAATTTAGTGTCTACTTTCTGTTTATCAGATGTAATTTCAGGGCAAGGATTTCCTAAGATCTTTCTTTTTATTTCTTGAAGATCTTTGGTGAGGTTTTTTATCACCTCTTTTAAATGACTATTTTCATTTTTTAAGATTTCATTTTCAGATAATGTTTCTAATTCATTATTTGAATTTTCAGTGATTTCCCTATTTACATCCTTCTTACACACATCTTCTATTTGAGATTTGAGCGGCGGGGTTCTCTGTAATTTTGTCCCTTGGAAAGGGTTTATTGACTCCTTATCCAAGTTCATGTCGACTCATATTATAATAAAATAAAAACAATAATTATTCCTATAATCTATTTAATTAACTATTTACTTATTGTAAAAAGAAAAGAAAAAAACAAAAATATACAAATATATACATTTATATTTATAAAAGGTGTGTACAAGGGAAGGATATGGGTGGGAGGTGAGAGGATAAATTTTCTTCACACAGCCCTGGCTCTTTGGTGTGACTGACCTTAGGAGATAAAGCCTTGGAAAAATTAAAGATAAACTAAAATTAAAAATAAATAAAATCTTTAACTAGGATTTGGGATAAGGCGATTTAAGGATAAAAATCTAAAATTAGATAGTATTTAACTAATAATCCTATTATTTAGCAAGAAAATTATAGAAAAAATACATAAAATTATATAAAATTTTTATAAAAACACAACAAAATTGTCAAAATTTGACAATTCAGTTTGTTTAATTTAAGTAAATATACATATATACATGCGTAGTGAATCTGATCTCACCAAAATTGGCAGACTTGAAACAAAAAAAAAGCTAGAAGGTCCCACAAATCCACTTCGGGAGCAGGAATCCGATTTAACACATCCAATCTATTCGAGGGCTACTCACTGAATATATAAAATATATATATAAAAAAAGGTTTTTGTCTGCACATTGCTCAGAATTTAAAAATTTTTGCATATCTTCGCGTTTCATGACCTCTAGAATCCAAAAGTGACTTTAGAATTTTTCACGTCTGTCTGTCTGTCTGTCTGTCTGTCTGTCTGTCTGTCTGTCTGTCTGTCTGTCTGTCTGTCTGTCTGTCTGTCTGTCTGTCTGTCCGGAAAATTACTATTTTATAGACTCAGAATTGGCTGAACCGATTTCTTTGAAATTACATCACAATATTCTTATATACCTCTAGAGTAACATAGGCTATAAATTTTATTAATATCTTATCAATAACCGCAGAAATTAATTTTTTAAAGTTTATATTATTCTCCGTGTTGTTCATTCAAGAGCCTCTCGCGGCTCACTGCCGGCCTAGCGGAATCATTTCAAACAATGAATTATCATAGAGATTCCCAATCGAAGAATTATTATAATATTTCCCTTTTTATTTTAAATTCTAATATACAAATATCAATTCAATTAAATAATTTATTCTAAAAGTTCTCAATTTAATTAAAATATTTATTAGATCATATTTTTATCTTAAATTATTTTTTATTTAATTGAATATTTCTTCTTTTCTATAATATATATATAATCTATATATATAAAAAAAGGTTTTTGTCTGCACATTGCTCAGAATTTAAAAATTTTTGCATATCTTCGCGTTTCATGACCTCTAGAATCCAAAAGTGACTTTAGAATTTTTCACGTCTGTCTGTCTGTCTGTCTGTCTGTCCGGAAAATTACTATTTTATAGACTCAGAATTGGCTGAACGGATTTCTTTGAAATTACATCACAATATTCTTATATACCTCTAGAGTAACATAGGCTATAAATTTTATTAATATCTTATCAATAACCGCAGAAATTAATTTTTTAAAGTTTATATAATTCTCCGTGTTGTTCATTCAAGAGCAGCTCGCGGCTCACTGTCGGCCTAGCGGAATCATTTCAAACAATGAATTATCATAGAGATTCCCAATCGAAGAATTATTATAATATTTCCCTTTTTATTTTAAATTCTAATATACAAATATCAATTCAATTAAATAATTTATTCTAAAAGTTCTCAATTTAATTAAAATATTTATTAGATCATATTTTTATCTTAAATTATTTTTTATTTAATTGAATATTTCTTCTTTTCTAATATATATTAATAATAATATATAAATTTTATCATTGAATAATAAAAAAAAATATTATTTAACCTGAATTAAAATGACTGAATTATATTATCTTTGTTTTTTATTTTAATTTAATTACTCTATTATTAATTAACTATATATATATATATATATATATATTATATAAAAATTAAAATATGATGATATAAAGTTGTTTTAAATTTTTGACATTTTTAAATTGGGTATATTTTTTAAATTTATTAAAATGTCTTTTTTATTTATTATGTTTAAAAGATTCATTTTTATTATGTGATATTAATAAAAAATAACGATGCTCTGTGCAAGTCGAATCATGTTGCACATAATTAAATAACAATTGCCAAACAAAGAATATAATATTTTTTTAAATTCTTATATTTAAATATCATTTCAATTAAATAATTTATTCTAAAAGGTCTCATTTTAATTAATTTAATAAAATATTTAAATCACCATTCAATTTTTTATTAATAGGCTTCTTTTTTTATTTTTAATTTTTAATAAATTCTCTTTTTTTGATATGATATTAATAAAAAATAATATTAAATTGTATATATAAATATAAAAATTAGAATATTTGAATTTTTTTAAATTTTAACACATGTAATCAATCATATGCATTAAGAATGGAAAATTTTTAAAATCAACTTGCTATTAAATTCAGAAAAAAAATACTGATATATAGAATATATAGACTATTCGAATATAATTTAAAACTCTTTCTCTCCTTCTATTTTAAATTAAAAAAACGGAGTTTTAAGAAATTTAGATGCCATATGCAACATGGGTGGGTAAATGAATTGGGCTGGAAGAGGAGGCAATTTATAATTTTCTTCTAATTCAGATTTAGGACAAATCGTACAACATTATATCAAATCTCGCTAAGAACATTCAATATTTTTGTACACAAAATATTCAGAGTATTGGCTAAGCGTATCACTCACAATCAGTTTAAATTGAAATTTATATAAATTAACAAAGTAAAAATTTTTATTTGTTTAAATTTTATTATAATGAATCAAAAAAAATTAAATATATAGATCACATGATTAAGAGAAGCAAAAAACTTAACAGAAAATAACTGTTGGATGGAGGTCGGACATGACAGAAACTGTAAGCGAAATCTTCATATTGCGACGAATAATTTTCAAATCCCCTAGCACCACAGAATTTAAGTTTCTTTTAAGGAAAATAACTATGATCTAAAAAAAATAATAAATGAACTTAATAATAAAAAAAACAAATAAATCAATTAATTTAAATTAATACTATTAATGAATGTATATATTGGTCATTTATCTATAGTTTTATACCGTTAATTTTTATAAATTGTCTCAAGTCTCTATTTTTGCATTTTCTCAAGTTTCATTATAATTAAAAATATTCAATAATAATCTAGCAATGAAAATAAAATACCAAAATGTAATGATCAAGAAATATTATACTCTATTATAACATAGAAAATACTTAAGAACCATAGGCGGAGGAAATATTAGGAGATATCATTGCGGGTTCAGGCCAAATCGATCAACATTAATTAAGATATTTTCATTATGACAGATATTAGGAAAAAAATCGCGAATTCAATATTTCTGTTCACTAATTATTTGTAGACTTTAGTAAAACATACGCATGACTCAATATAGATCAGCATAAACTTTTTCAAATTTTCAATCTTCAAATTTCTCTTGAAGGTAGTAAAGAAAGAATAAGATGCGGAAATCAATTGTAAAATATTAGGTTACTCAGACGACTTAAATATAATAGGAGATTCGGCAATTGCAATTACAGATAGCGAGGAAAATTTAATGGAGGTTTGAAATTAATAGTGATAAGAAAAAATATTTAGTAACAAAGAGGAAGAGTATTAACATACAAAATCTTGAGATACAAAATGTAGAATTTGAATATGTAGAAAAATTGAATGTAATCACGAAGGATAATAATATTTGAGAAGAATTTAAATCGGGGTTGCAATCGGGAAACGCCTGTTATCTGCAATAAAGAGGCTTATCTCTTCAAAATTATTATCAAAGGGAATATATAAAAAGATTATTTTGCCTGTTGCATTATATGGGTGGGAGGCATGGTCTATGACCCTTGGAGATGAGAGTAGATTCAGAGTATTTGAGAATAGGATTCTTCCCTGCATTTATTGGCCAAAGAAAGATGAGGTCACCGGGTATGAGGGAGACTGTATAACAAGAAATTGCATGGCCTCTCTGCATCTTCAGAAATAGTTAGGGTTATAAAAGGGAAAAAGCTGCGATAGGCAGGGCACGTGGCAAGAATGGGAGAGGAAAAAGATATTGGTGGGAAGACCGATTGGAAAACGTCCGCTTGGAAAACCAATGACGCGTAGAAAGGGACGTAAGAGAGATGGAATAAGGGCTCAGGATAGGGACACTTGGAGAAATGTGGTTGTTGCGGCTAAGAACTTTAGAGTATCTTTGAGCCACATAGGTAGATAGATATAACATATACAATAATAATATATATAATTAATATAGTGATTAAATTAAAATATATTTTTTAAATAAGAACACAAAAAGAAATGATTGTTTTATGTAATATACTGATTGAAACAAAATGGATGAAAACCTTTTAATACTTTCAACCACCAAATACTATGTACAACTCGGGGGTACAGGGGGCGGAGCCCCCGTCTAGGTGTGAAGAGCGCCGAAGGCGCTCTGAGCAGCTAGTATAAATATAAAAAAACATATATATGAAAAGAAATAATTATAAAAATTATATAAAAAAATAAATTGGTATTAAATAAATAAATCTAAATCAGGGAGAGGCGTTAACAAAGTGTCATATTCTTCGTTACTTAAATTCTGTAATAATTAATCTCCTTTTCTGCTAAGAGATGAAATGTGTATTATTAACACGTTGACTGCTAACCGTGGAAGCGAGTCAGCCAGAAAGAACGGCGATCATAGAACATGATCTGACACACCTTTGTTCCTTTTCTGCGGGGTGGTAGTGACAACAGCACTTACAAAAGAAAGCTTTTTCTCTTCTAACCTTCGAAAGGACATTTTAAAAGCTATTTTTAGTTTATATAAAAATCCTGGAAATGTATCCACGGCCGCCAGCATTTTTTTTTTAAAATAAGACTAGCTTAACCTTTAAATTCATTCAATTCTTACCTAAATAAATAGATATCAATTATTATCAGTATACTGGTTAGACTTAAATACCACTTAATTATAATTATAAGAAATATTCAAATCGTCGCTAGGTGATCCGAAGAAAGCAGACACATGGTTTTTATTCTCTATTTAAAGAAATAAATAATCACAATCAATTCAACTCACCTGTGTTTCTTAAAGGAACAAGAAAATATTTATTAAATAAAACGAATTCAATGACTTTTTCTGATATATTTATAAAAATTAATATTTGTAATCTATATATATAAAGGAGAGTGTTTGTATGTATGTAATTTGTTTACTTTTTTGTGCTGTCATAGAAACAAACAAAAAAGAAATTTCCTACTTAACCGACAGTTGATAATTTAGAATTATGAACATCAAAAAATAAGAAACGATTTCTATGAAATTACATCACAATATTCTTATATACCTCTATGGTAACATAGGCTATAGATTTTATTAATATCTAATTCTAATCAATAACTGCAGAATTTAATTTTTTAAAGTTTATATAGTTCTCCGTGTTGTTCATTCAAGAGCCAGGCGCAGGCGTGGCCCACTGACTGGCGGATTCATTTTACACAATGTATATAACTAGCGATTCCCAATCAAAGAATTATTATAATATTTAACTTTTTATTTTAAATTCTAATATTTAAATATCATTTCAATTAAATAATTTATTCTAAAAAAGTTCTCATTTTAATTAATATAATAAAATATTTAAATCATATTTAACTTAAATTATTTTGTATTTATTCTTTCTATATTTGAATACTTCTTTTATTTTAAGGGAGGGAATTAACTATGATCTAAAAAAATTAATAAATGAACTTAATAATAAAAAATCAAATAAATCCATTAATTTAAATTAATACTATTAATGAATGTATATATTGTTAATTTATCTTTAGTTTTATCAATACTTTTATACCGTTAATTTTTATAAATTAATTTTTATAAATTGTCTCAAGTCTCTAACTTTGCATTTTCTCAAATTTTATTATAATTAAAAATATTCAATAAAAATCAAGCAATGAAATTAAAATATCAAAATAAAATGATCAAGAAATATTATACTCTATTATAACATATACAATTCTTATAAACTATAGGCGGAGGAAATATTAGACGATATCATTGCGGGTTCAGGCCAAATCGATCAACATTAATTAAGATATTTTCATTATGACAGATATTAAAAAAAACCACGAATTAAATAATTCTGTTCACTAATTATTTGTAGACTTTAGTAAAACATACGCATGACTCAATAGATCCGGATAAACTTTTTCAAATTTTGATCTTAAAATTTGTCTTGAAGGTAGTAAAGAAAAAATAAGATGCGGAAATCATTTGTAAAATACTAGGTTACCCAGACGACTTAAATATAATAGGAGATTCGACAATTGCAATTACAGATAGCGAGGAAAAATTAATCGAGGTAGGAAAAGAGATGAGGTTTGAAATTAATAATGATAAATAAATATATTTAGAAACAAACAGGAGCAGTATTAACAAACAAAATGTAGAATTTGAATATGTAGAAAAATTGAATGTAATCACGAAGGATAATAATATTTGAGAAGAATTTAAATCGAAGTTGCAATCGGGAAACGCCTGTTATCATGCAGTAAAGAGGCTTATCTCATCAAAATTATTATAAAAGGGAATGAAAATTAAAATATATAAAACAATTATTTTGTCTGTTGTATTATATGAGTGTGAGACATGGTCTATGATCTTAGGAGATGAGAGTGGATTCAGAGTATTTGAGAATAGGATTCTTCCCAGCATTTATGGGCCAAAGATGAGGACACCAGGGAATGACGTAAGAAAGATGGAACAGAGGCTCAGGATAAGGACACTTGGAGAAATGTGGTTGTAGCTGCCAAGAACTTTCGAGTAGATAGATATAACATATTCAATAAAAATATATATAATTAATTTACTGATTAAATTAAAATATATTTTAAATAATCACTCAATAAGAAATGAATGTTTTATGTTATACATTGTTTGAAACAAAATGGGTGAAAACCTTTTACTACTTTCAACCAACTATCTACCACTCGGGGGTACAGGGGGCGGAGCCCCCGTCTAGATGTGAAGAGCGACGAAGGAGCTCTGAGCAGCTAGTAATATATAAAATATACAAATAAGTAAAATCTTTTTCGACTGAAAAGTAATTAAAAATACTAACTGGGGAAAATATAGAGATAGAGATACTATATAATTTTTAAATACATTGAGACATTTCTATTATTTTTTTAATATGTTGTATTTCTAAGAAATGAGAAGGAAACAATTTAAAAAAAAGAGAAAGAATATGTAAAATGAATTTTCTCTCTTCTAGGATATATATATAATAACTTAACACTTGTAATACTTAATCGGAATAATTCTGAAAGAAGGTTGCTATGTCGTAGGACAAGATTTGATTAATGCATTGTGTGTATGATTCATAAAATAATTATCATTATTAAAATGTCAAATTAAAAAGTCAAAAAAACAATTCTTGATAATCTTATTTAATTAGATCTGTTCTGTTCGTTTTACATAAAAAAGCTAGAATTGCTTCTGTTATTCTTCAAGAAGCTTGAATCTATTAAGCCTACTCTACACGGGCTTAGTCTACACGCCCGCCGATCCGTTGAAAAAGTTGGCTGTTATTTTGATTTTTCGAAGACATTTTGAAATTTGAAATTTTGGCCCGCGCTTAAAAGTATTTGCCCACCCCTGAACTAAAGACAAGAACTAAGCCCGTGTAAACTAGGCTTTAACGACCTGGCTTGTAAAGCGCCCCATACACTGTCAGTTTAACTAAAGATAATCGTAAGGCCGTAGATCGGGATTGCCCACACATTTATCAGTTGATCTGAAGATAATGGACTGCAGTTCGCCCGGACTGAAGGTGTGTGGTTGCCGGGCAGGCGGGGCTAGGATGAGAGATTCGCGACAGGCAGCGACCTGTCGGATAATGATCTCATGTGCCTCGCACCACACACTGTCAGTTAGCCTGCAGGCAAACGATCTGTTGTCACCGTTTCCATCAGTTTTGCGTGAGATCATTCACCAGCCGAGATTGGACTGACGAGGAATGATGGACTGGAAACCTCCTTTCATTTCTGCATTTATTGAATTATATCGGGCCTACCCCTGTTTATGGAAAGTCAAGAACGATGCCTACGCTAATAAAAGATCGCGGGATGAGGCGTACGGTGAGTTGTTGAAGTTCTATCAAAAAACTGTGCCGTCAGCCACCATTGACACAGTGAAAAAAAAAATTAATAACTTGAGATGTGCGTTCCGTAAAGAGTTGAAGAAAGTAAAACAGCAAAAGTCGGGCTCATCGGGTGATGACGTATACACCCCTTCACTGTGGTATTTCGACTTGCTATTGTTTACAGCCGACCATGAAGAAACTAGAGCGACGATTGGGAGTGAGGAATGTGAGAGCTAGACCCTTTTTTCTTGGGGTTCCCCAAGAACTGACAAAACAAACATAGCGCAACGTTTCAGACGGATGGTGAAAAACTGGGGATCTCCTGCAGTTCTGTTTCATTGACCGACAGTCCGCCTGCAGGTACCGGACTGTAGTGTGTGCTATCTTCAGGCTATCATCTACAGTTCAGTACGGCCGCCTGCAGGCGGTTGACTGCTAGTGTATGGAACTCAGCGATATTGGTCTTACGATCGCCTGTTGAGGCGACGGCCTGCAGGCAATCGCATAGTGTATGGCCCCCATCAGATAATTCGTGGTGAGACAGCCTCAGTTCATGGAGCAACGAAATGTGAGAGCTAGCCTCTCTATCTCGCAGCCAACTTTTTACCCAGACCCTTTTTATCGACCGACGATAGTAAGGGAGGTATTGTTTTCACGCCAAATTTCACATGTGGAGATTTTTACATATCTCCACGAATCATGCATTTTCTTAACAGAAATAAGCTGGAGTGTCTCCACTCGACTATCTCGCAATTTGAATTGGATTAAATAACATAATATATTATATTTAAATTAAATTTAATTAATTATAAATTATAAATAATAAATATTAAACCAGCGCATGTTTGGCTTTTTATTGATGGCACCATGGCACGTGTTGGCGCGTGAGATTTGCAGTGTTAAAAAATTAATTCTGGTAATTTTAGCGAATCAATCAAGCTGAAATTCTATATATAGCAGTTTTATACAATTATTAATCATGGGAAAAATTATCAAACATATATTTTTATTTTTACGGTCACTTTAGAGGAAAAAAAATCAAAACGTTGTAGGTAATGACCCTCTTCCGGTTGAGCTATATTTCTCAAAAGTTGATAGAAAACTACAAATTTTGAATAATGCCCATCTACCAAATTTCATCATTCTAGCTCAAATCGTTTTTGCGTAATCTTGTCTACATACATACACACACACACACACAGACATTTTTCTCAACCTTAGTGAAAATGATTCAGGAACCTTCAAAACGTATAAAAACATCAAAATCTCAACATCGAAAATTTTCTTACGAGATAGTAAAAAGTATTTTTAGCATGATGTCCATCCGTCCGTATAGATGTGTACAGCTTGAACGGCTCAACGGATTTTGGTGAAATTTGGTATACTTACTTAATGCAGCAGTATGATGAATTGATCAACTTTTGGAGCAAATCCGGAAACCGGAAGTGGTAGTATTAGCGATCGACGATAGGAAAGGAAGGGTTATTTTCACACCAAATTTCACATGAGGAGATTTTTTTCATATCACCACGAATCATGCACTTTGTATTGGTTTTATCCTCGGGAAAATCATATTTATTAGTTTTTTCTTGATTTAAAATTATATGACGTCATCCAGCCATTCATGACGTCACAGCCTGGTCTTGCATATATATTATAAATAAAATAAAATTAAAAATATTTATGTTATGTCCATATCTGTTTTTTTATTACATTAATAGATATATTAAAATTATTTGAAATTGTTTCTGTAGCTGGAAATTAATTTACTTCAAACCGTCGGTCGGTTCGGACCTGGCCACAGGTCAACTTATTTCTTGGGGTTCCCCAAGAACTGACAAAACAAACATAGCGCAACGTTTCCGACGGAGCATGGTGAAAAACTGGGGATCTCCTACAGTCCTGTTTCATTGACCGACAGTCCGCCTGCAGGTACCGGACTGTAGTGTGTGCTATCTTCAGGCTATCATCTGCAGTTCAGTACGGCCGCCTGCAGGCGGTTGACTGCTAGTGTATGGAACTCAGCGATATTGGTCTTACGATCGCCTGTTGAGGAGACGGCCTGCAGGAAATCGCATAGTGTATGGCCCCCATAAAATGGAAGATACTAGTAAATTAGGACAAATTGATTCATTTTCATTTATCTTTTACATTGAAAAGGCAAACCTGTTCAAACTTAAGATTTCACAGTAAAATATTTGGTTATGCATCTCTAGAAACGCTTAACCTGGGACAGAAAACCAGATGAACCAGATATATTTGGCAGCCCCCATATGATTTTTCAATCGATAAATACATTATAGTTTAACAATTATAATTTTATTTTTTTAAATTATGTAAATATAATCAAAAATAATAAGTAAAATATCAAAAATATAAATCAATAGTCTCTCAATCTTTGTGGGGGGGTTTCGAAAATATTTTTAAATGAGACTCCTTAGTATTATATTTTAGTTATTTCAAGATTGATATATATATATATATATATATTGTCTCATTCATGTATATATACTAAATTATCTATTTATTTATCATTTATTTATTTTTATAGTTAAATAAAATTAATATATATATATTCATGTATGTATAAAATAATCAATCAATTCCAATTCAATGGAATTCTATTTAAATAGAATTTACAAGTTTAATTTATAGCAAAGGTGCTTTGCTTATTCATTGTGAATGGATTATATATTTATTTATTTATTTATTTATTTTTAAGGAGTGGTTCAGCAACTGCATTAGCTGGCCAAGCGACACCAACCAAAGTTGGTTCATCCATTTTTGAATTTAAACGACATCCATTACAAACACAACCCAATGCATTAATGAAGGCGTTGTCATTTACAAGATCAGGCAGTGGACGTTATGTTGTTCTAGGCACGGACTATACACGATATGGTGTTCTATGGTCATGCAATTCATTAGGGGTTGTTCATACAGGTAAATAAAAAGAAAATTCATTTGTCGAATATGCATCTATCCTAAAGTAAAATTGAAATAAAATCTCCTATTTAAAATTGTTGTTGTTTAATGTTTCTAAAGGAAATGAAAAATTAATATTAAAAGACATGATTTGTTGGATGAGGTAGAATCAATTCATCTTAAAGTAGATAATATCGCCTGATAGAAGTTAGCCCCCCAATTTTCGGTTATTTCAAATTTGCCCATTGTGCCGAATTGTGGTCAAATATTAAGAAGAAAAAACAAATACAAAAAATCGTTTTTGCAATTATCTTCCTTATTTTTTTATATTTTATTCTTAATATTCGAGTAACATTCAGTGCAATCGAGAAATTTGAAATAATAGGAAAGTGAGGGCGAGATTATCTACTTATATATATATAAACCCCTGACTTTGTACGTCCTACGCAAGGACAACGCCTATCAAGTCGGTTATATCAATCAAGTGTCCTATGATCAGTAGAACGGGTCCTCTCAACCTTTACCTTGATTTTCTTGATCGGAGGCGCTATCAAGTAGCTTTTCCCCAAGGTTGTTCCCGGAGGCTGGGTTGACTCCGTCCCATAGACCCCAGCTAGGGAAATACCCTTGCCAGGCCCGGGACTTGAACCTGGGACCATGTGAATATGAGGCAGGTTCGCTACCCGCACACCCAATGGCGCCTCATAGATATATATATATATATATATATATAGCCTCGGGCTATTGTCCGGTACGGACGTGTGCCAGAGTCAGTATTGCCCAGGATTCTTCGGAGCTCCACAGCAAAGCAGTGAGTACAAAACCATCCAACCTATCAACCCCCTTGATCATACAGACTAACACCCAGAATCCCAAAAAATATTCCCACCTAAATATTCTCTTGAAAATGGCGCCAAAATGGATGCCGAAACGTCGAGAAAACAATCTCACAAAAATACGTGATTATATCCCTGATAAATCTGATAGTAATAATAACAATAACATTCACGGAAACCTATACCAACATATATATATATATATATATATATATATCCTAGGGCTTATTTATTAAAATTCTTAAATAAAATTTTTTAATATTTCAATGCAGTTATGGTATAAATAAAATTATTTTATTAAATAAAGTTACCGTTAACCTACATTTTATTTTTAGTTTAGTTTATTTAAAAATTCCTCATCTTTACGTACGTCATAAGTAAAAATAAAATATTTTTTTATACATTTATTATTTAAAAGATAATTTGTTTGAAAGTGCACGAAATTTTGTTTTGCCCGGGAAGCTCGAACTCTGGAACTGACCTATATAATTCCCAATATTTATTTCAAATAAATTGCACATTCATTTTTCTTTTTATATAAATAAATATAAATCAGTTAGAATACTTATCAGCAATCTGATTATTTTTTATTTATTTTTTTCAGATCAATTTTGGATTTTAGGACGTAATTCAGAACTAACAGCAGAAGATCGTGCACATATATATTCTATAGTTAAAAATTTAGGGCTTGATTATGATCGATTGATTTTAGTTCGTCAAAGAGACTGTTTACGATTTTAAAAAAAAAAAAAATTGAAAATATTCAAATTTTATATTTATATATATTATAGATTATATATTTTTAAGTGTTCTTGTATGATAAGGTAAGTGTAAATATTAAATTAAATGAAAGATTTGCTATTCATACATCATTAATTATAATTATTCATTATCATTATCGTCATGTTAACATTTATTTAAAACATTAAAAACATTAAGTGTTTTTTAATTAATAATAAGTAAAAATTAAAAAAATTATTTTTAAGTTTAGAAGCAGTGGCTGATCATGACAAGTGGGGGCCCTAAGCGGCAGAAATAAAGAGGACTTTTAAATCAATAAGGACAACATTAAGGTTATTTGAATCAATTTACTTATATTAATTTAAAAATTTTAAACTGTAAAACTATTTTCTCTACGTTCTACTACAAGTAAAACGAAATTATGTAAAATGTTTAACTTTTGGTACTATTTCACAAAACATATATTATTAAAATATTTTTTTATAAAATATTATAGGATTAAAAATTATTTCAATGAAAATTCTTTAACACAATCGGTATCACTAGCGGGGTGGGGGCACGTTGCCGCTGAGTCCGCGTACCATATAATCAGCTACTGTTTACAATTATGTACAAACATAATATAAATTATATTAAAATCATGAGCTTAAATCCCTTTCTGAAACCACTCTTAACGGTTTAATTAAAATAATTAAATTTAAAATAAAAATTAAAATAAATTAAAAAAAAAATATATATATTAATCTCAAAAATAAAAAACGTAAATTATTTATTTATTATTATTTATGTTCAATAAAGTATGGAATTTATAATTTTTGTATTATTTTATATCTAAATTTTAATATATTTATTTATTTGTATAATATTAATAAATAATTTTAAATTGTAAATTTTCAAAAGGGTATTTTTATATCATTTTTTGTAAAATTGGAAAATTTAAAAAATTTTATTTACATCTTTATTATACATATTTTATTTGTTTATAAAATCAAAGTAAAACATGCAACTCATTTAAATCGAATATCTAACATTTTATAAGAAATATTATATAGTATACACACACACAGGTTGATTTCATTTACTTTTATTTAATTCAACTTTCACAATTTTTCGAAGTAACTGTTTTTTATTTGACAATCATTTATATTTATATGGTATATACATCTGCCTGAAGGCATTAATACATAATATACAATTTTATAAAATCAATCTTTTATATAGGAAAAAGTAGGGAAAAATAACCAAGGAAGGAGTAGTAGACAGTGGCGTAGGGTCGATTTCCTATTTATTGTATAAATAGCTGCAAATTATAATTTTAATTAATTATAATTTTATTGTATATGCTATAATATGGAGAATAATATTCCTTAATCATTTCATTTTGATATTATATTTTCATTGATTTTATAATTATAATGAAATTTAAGGAAATCTAAGTCATAAGACATTTTATAAAAATAAAATTAACGTTTTTAACATTATATAAACTTAAAAGATATACATTTCATTAATAGTATTAATTTAAATTTATGGGCTTTTTGTTTTTTCCATGGTGTTTTCGCTTTTATTAATTTTTCTACACCTTAGTTGTCCTCCTCCCTTAGAAGAAACTTATCTATCTAATGTGCCAATAGAGAATTCGAAAATTATTAGCTGCACCAAGCAGATTTCTTTAACAGTCTTTGTCCTCACCCTCCTTCATATCCAACACCTATTTTCTCCCAACTGCTTTAAGCTCTCCTTTATCTTAGGTATACGTACTGATGGTTTCTCAATTGGTCTCCCCACTACAAACCAAGTTTCTTGTTGTCTTTCTTAATTATTATTAGCGAGATCAGATTTCATCTAATGTTGTCCAATTTGGCTTGAAATGCATGATATTCTTCTAAGATTAAATTTTATATTTAATTTAAATTTAATTGAATAATTGTTTGAAAAATTAAATAAATTCAAATATTCATTTTTTAAAATTTTTATACGTTCTAATATAATTCTTAATAAAATAAAATCACAATAGAGCAGGGGTGTCAAACTCGCGGCCCGCGACAACTTTCGACTTTTTTAAAAAATTTTCAATTTGTTCAAATGTTTTCCGCGATCAGAATTTTAAACTTTTCCGACTATTATTCGAAATAAATCTACGTTTCTATGAATATTGATTTTTTTACGGCCCGCCTAAAGTTAAACCTTGTTTGTTTGGCCCAAGTGTACCTATGAGTTTGACACCCCTGCAACAGAGAATTTATTAAAAATGAAAAAATAAAATATTTTTTTTAAATTAATAAAATTTATTTAAATTAATTTTTTTTAATTAATTCAGTTATTTAAAAAATAATTTTGACTTCATAAAAAAAAAAACTAAAAAAAATTATTTGTTTTTTTAGACATAATGTTAAATCAAATTTATACCCTGTACTTTTAAATAGAAAAGATGAAATATTCAAATATAAACTAAGAATAAATAAAAATTAATTTAAGATAAATATGACCAAAATATTTTATTAAATTAATTAAAATGACATCGAGGTCCATCACCGACACTTGTTCGGTAACTTTTAAACCAATCAATCCATGGTCAATTCGCACGGTTCATACAACTTTTACCGTACTGTAACAACATTCTAGAATTTTTACACCTTCTGCGACTAGTGCTGGTGAACTGAAAATTTTGAAGTTTATGTTGACATAAAATAATGAAACGGCTGATAAGAGAATATCCCAAGGTTGCCTAACACTAACACTAACACCTCTGAAAAGATTGTACACATTCATTGAATAGTTTTAAAATTACATAATTTGTTTCTTTACTTATTGAATCACCCTCGTAATATAATCATTCTTTTTATGGCAATTGCTAGAATTGTTTATTTTATATTCATTGTCAGAAATGTTTCTTGAATGAGCCACGAGAGGCTCTGAATGAACAACATGATGCATTATATAAATTTTTAAAAATGAATTTATTGATTATTAGATTGATTAGATATTGATAAAAATTATAGCCTATATTCAAATAGAGGTATATAAGAATATTGTGATATAATTTCATAGCAATCAGTTCAGCCAATTTTGAGTCTATAACGTCACAATTTTCCGGACAGACAAGCATATAGGCTTATAGGCATACAGATATACAGTAAAATTGAATGTTAATAATGTATAACGAAATTTATTTCAGTATTATTACCGTAATTATTATAAATGTAGGAAATGTTAATAACAATTCAACATACACTAAGTGATGGGAAAAAAATTAATGTATAATGAATATTCATTGAATGGTTTTTCTTTAACATTTTTCTTATAAATAAACTCTAAAAATTGAAGGGGAGGAAGAATTTTTTGCAAATAAAATTAATTTTTATTAATTAAATAAAAATATTCACACAAACTGTGTCTATTTTGAATAGTTTTTCTAAAATTAGGTTTTTATTTTCTTTTTTTAAGTACACAATCATTTATATTATTTATAAATACTTATTGATGTTTTAAAATTAACAAAATATAAATTACTTATATATATTAAAAGGTCACTAATTAAATTTATATCAGACTTTTTCCTTGATATAATATTTAATATGAACAAAATTAATATTAATATTATTTATATACATATATATATAATTAATATAATTAAATGAAATATAAAATATTTTTATAAAAATTTATATATTTATATAATAAAATATGACTTGATATTAAAAACTTTTTTTTTATTATGAAGAAAAATGTTAAATTAATTACTAAACATCAATTTAGTTAAGTTTTGTTAATTTGAACAGTAATAAGATCGATTTTCTTGATGTTAAGACTGGCTGTTCCTTCTAACCTTCGTATGAAGGGTTTTATATAACTTTCAAAAGCAAAATTAAAATTTTAAATGTAGATTCTTTCTTTATGTAAAAAAAAATTCCTCTTCCCATTCAAAATAAATATATATGCTATATATATATATCTTAAAAAAATGTAATTATATATATATTTATTAGATTATGTCTTTTGTTATACTAAAGTAATTATATTACTTTTCATAATATTAAATGTAACAAAAATGTCAAAAATAGGTATCGCAAATTTTTTGACCGATAAGAAAAATTGGAAAATCTCTATTTCCGCCCTCAACAGATAAAATTTATGATGAATTTTTCTTTTTTATATTGGAGAGAATGAGAAATATTTTTCTATTTTTGTTTTATTGTCAATGTGTAACCCAATAAAATAAGAACATAGTTTCTGACAAAAATTATAAACTTTATGTGAAATTTTGTGATTTTGACAATAATATTTAATATTTATACAATATTTTAAATAATTTACTAAATACAAAAAAAATCATTTTTTAGCAATCAAAACATTATTAAAAAAAATATCATATTTTATATTGCCATATAATAATAATTATTATATTATATAAATATATTAATTTTTTATATAATAATTATATATTTATTTAATAATAGAAAATAGTTTATTATAATTATTTAAAAATGACTAGTGTAATATATTTTAAACAATACTTTACAAAAAATAAAATAAAAAATACAAAATATTATCATTATTAATTTAAATATATTAAAATAGAAATTCATATTTTTCACTTTTCTTTTTAATTTCTTGATATATATATATATATATTAACAAATGTATCAAATACTAAACATATAAAAAAAAGTTATGTCTAAGAAAAATCCTACATACATATTTTAAGTCCTTTACAAATGGTCCCAAATGATCGCATTTTTTTCATGCATTACCATTCCATTTCATTATTGCTCATATATATATATATATATATATATATGAGAATGATATATTATTATTATTATATATAAATTAAAATAAAAAGTAAAAAATAATTAATTATTAAAAATTGAATAGATAGAAAGAGATAGTGTTTATTGTGTTTGTATATTTAATGTGGTGTGTCAATAGGGGAGAGAGAAAAGAAAGGAAATAAAAAGAATAAAAATCACATGTTAACTATCTTGCATCTTTTTTTTTATATGTAATATTTGTAATAGTATCATCATCATTATAGATGAAATGATTTGAAATATTATTTAAATTTAGATTGTTTTCCTCCAACCTTGTTTCCAATGGATCAATATCTGTTGATGATTCTTTTATAATGTTATCATTTGTCGTAGAATTTGAAAGTTCCCAGCTATGATTAGATTCTACTTCATGGGACACTACAAGAAATAATTCTTTCTCTTTTGATTCTAACTGATCTCTTAAATAGTTTATTACATCAACAGCCTGGAAATTTTAAATATATTATAAATTTATAAATAATAATAACATCTGTGTATGCACGCATTTATTTATATTTTTACTAATTAAAAAGTTATTGTTAATTCGATATTTAATGCCATTTAATTTTCACAATTTTCAAAAAATGTCCTTTTCTCCAAAACTAAGCAACTTTTATTGAAGTGAAATAACACGCTTTATCATTAATTTTTGAAACACCTTGAATATTTTCAAATAAATTTAATTACCTCTCCAATTTGTTGTGGACTATCAATTTTCGAATCTAAATTATAATAGATTCCATCTATTTCTCGTATGGTTATCCAATGACGCCTTTTCAATGGTAAGAGTACAAATCCAATTTTATAATCACTAGGAACATTTAATATAAATCCTTTAATTTTTTTCAAATTTATACATTTAGGATCTCTAAAATAAAATGAAAAATAAAAATTATTAAACACGTCTATGATAGTGCCCAGGATTTCTTTGGGATTCTGGGTCTTAGTCTGTGTGACCAAGAGTCGATATCGGGATTTTGGGTTGATAGGTTGGATGGTTTTGTACTCATTGCGTTGTTGTAGAGCATTATCACGATCACAGACGTGTGCCAGTCTCTATGATAGTGCCCAGGATTCTTCGGAGCTCTACAGCAACGCAGTGAGTACAAAACCATCCAACCTATCAACTCAAAATCCCGATATCGACTCTTGGTCACACAGACTAAGAGCCAGAATCTCAAAAATATTCCCGCTTAAATAACCTCTTGAAAATGGCGCCATAATGGGTGCCGAAACGTCGAGAAAACAATTTCACTAAAATAATCTGATAATAATAATAACATTCACGGAAATCTAAACCAACATATATATATATATATATATACTCACCTCACGACTTTTATATTTAATAACTTATACAACAACTTTGACAACTTATATATAATCTGTATTTTTATAACTTAATTTAAAATCCTTTTCCCTATCATTTCCCTTTTTTCATACTCTTGTATTCTAAATACTTATTCTGAAATAATTCCCTTTTTGCATTCTTCAATTTTCTACCTCCCTTTTCCTACATTGATTCTTTTGCACAATTATTCTGGGTTATCAAATTATATTATTAAAATATGCTAGTGAAAAGCAAACAAACGCTTGTTAATAAGATACATATATACATAAACACTACACTTACACTAAAAAATCAAATTTTATTCAGGAGACTTCAAATAAATATTAGATATAAGCTTAAAATCAAATCAAAGCTTTTTAGTATACTTTGAAGTGTAAAACCACTATATAATTCTTAAAATTATTTGTTAGATTTTGTTTTAAATATTGTAAAAAATAAATAGGATATTGAAAGGTAACTAAAATAATTCTTATTGAATACAATTACATATTTTCACTAAGTAAATATTTATATATTATTATTATAATTTACATTATAAATGTACTAATATGTGGGACCTTATATATATTTTCTATAATGACTCATGAGAAAAAGACAATCTTAATAATATCCTTTAAATTGTTTTCTATTATCTATAAAGTTTTAATAATAACTTTTATATTAAATAATACGTACTTTCGTTTATCAAACCAAACAGCTTCACAGCCCTTATGTTGTAATGCTGCCATTATTACATTAATATCATAATTTCCTAAACCGAGTAATGATTTATGTGGATTAATCCAAACATTTGGTGATAATGAATAACAGATAGTATCTAATTCTGATTTACTAAAAGCATTATTTTCTTGGAATAAATTATTTAATGCATGTAATGCACATAGCTCTTTAACCTGAAACAAAACAATGGCATAAAAACATTAACATAAATAAAAAATTATAAAGGTTTATTATCACATTTTTATTTTTAAAAATTTATTTAATAAAATGTTTTATTATATTCTTAAAAGGGTCCAGATTGGATAAGATTCAATAATTGATAAAAAGAGTCTTAATCGAATGAATAAATAATTATATGCATATGTATTCAAATTTCTAATTTAATTAAATTACATTAACTATTATTTAAAAAAATATATTAAATTGCATGGATTAAGAATTTATTATGGAATATTAGAATTATTATTTAGAATATTATTTAATATTTATTAAAATATACATTAATTGTAAATTTATTAAATTACATAATAATGATGGAATATATAAAAACTGTATATATTAAGATTTAAAATTATCTAGAGAATAAATATTTACATATTTGGTTTATATTTATTTTCAATTACATGCACACAGATATTTTATATAATCTCATTAATAACTAAAATATTATAGTATTTAAGTAAGAAAATATTCAATAGTTTGTACAAACAATAAATTAATTAAATTTGGAATTAAATAATTAATTATTAATGGATAATTAAAATTGGTAAAATATGGATTAATAATATTAAATGATATAATTCGAAATTCACATTTCATATTCAATAATACTAAAGAATATATAAACAACTAAAATAATCACTAATAATAAAAAGAGTAAATGAGTTGTTATTCTTAAATTATAAAAATGATGATTTGTTACCTGTCGTTCATGATAAATTTTACCAGTCATAGCCACACCAATTTTATTCTCGTTTGTTGTGCAACAAGTATTTATACAAAAGTTTTTGATCATAACCGAATACATACCTAAAAAAAATTAATATAAAATAAATATTAAAATAATTAAATTCTTTATCAAAAATGATAAAATAATTTTATTCATTAATAATATTTATATAAAATTATATTATATATATAATAAATATTTAAATATATAAAAAAAATATAGAAATTAAATGATTCTTTATTTTTAAAGATTTTAAATATGTCATTAAGTCAATCTAATATATATATACTTACAAATTTGATGAAAGTAAAATAATCATTTGATTAATGAATGAATGGATCAAATCTTCATTTAAGCTTGTTTAAAAATAAGTAATATAATCACTAAAAAAGAAAAATTATAATTTAAATTTTTAAAAAATATACTATATAAAAATATAGCTAATTTTAATTGAATATATATATTTATATTTATTGAATATATATAGATATATATCATTATGTAGATAAAAGCAATAAACAAGTCAGAAAAAATTGGATAGAAATGTGTCTTACTCTTTTTGATGACAGGAAATAATTTATTTAAATTATGATTATTAAAAGAAAAGAAAATATTTAAAAAAAATGTGTGATCAAGATAGCAAGTGACATATTAAAAAATTAACCCAAAATAGAAAAAAAAATAGATCGATATTGATTTATTTTATAAATTATTTATATAAGAGTCAATTGAATATATACTATATATATATTAATATATTCAAATTAAAATAAATAATCCTTAAAGTTTCAGTCAATTAACTGTCAATATGACAACTGACTTTTTCTAATTGTTTTATCTAAAGACTATAAAAAAAGGAAAAACAAAAATACAATAAAAAAATGATTTTGAATACTATAATATATAAATACAATTAAAAAAAACCTGAAGTACACAGAATTAAACTTTTAAAATAAAATTTTATTTAAAAGATTATATAAAATAAGATAAAGAATTACAATTCAAATGATTTGTTTGAATATAAATAAAAACTAATCTAAAACAAAGGCTTATTTATTTAAATTTTAATTACATACCTTCATCATATATAAATGAAATTACAAACTTATATGTTTTAATTATATATATATATATATATATAAAATTAAAAATTATTTAGCTTTTGGGAAGGTTCTAGTATTTTGTGAATAATTAATTATAAGGCGGTTTATTTCAAATTTAATTTTGATTATATGTATACCGTATAGTAAATTTTATTAATATCACATTAATAAAACTTATATAAAAAAGATTTTATATTAAATTTTTACACTTACATTGTTTTATTATTGTTTTTTTCATCTTTGATTTGTTTCATTCTAAAAGATCATCATCATGCCCAAGTGAAGACCCCAGGGAGATTGTGGGAAGTCAGTATTTCTATTAGTATTAAGATCTGTGGGACCTGGTTTTGAATATTTATGGAGAAGCTATTTATGTCTCATTTGTAATGCAGTTCAAGTTAGTAATTATTATTTTTAAATATGATATTATATTAAATTTATTAAATATTACTTGTCAAGAAATAATAATTCAATTGGTGCGGTTCTTCATGCATGTATGTACTCTATGCGATTCATTCATAAAATTAACGTAATTTACAATGAAGCATATAACGACAAAAAGTATAATGTCATTGTAGAAATCTGTGAAAACTTACTGATTTCTATTTGAAAACAGAGTTAAGATCTGCTAATAATTAAAATGAATATATAAAGGCATTTAAAATAAATTAATAAAAAAAACTTTTTAATATACACGCTTTTTAATCAAAAATGCCATAAATAATAGAAAATAAAATATTAATTAAACTTTGAATATTATCCTTTAAATATGCCCAACAAAATAGCGTGACATGACAAGGGGGCCTTTGTAAGACCCGCTTCTTAATTCGCCCCCCTATAAATTTTTACAGATAAAAGTAGCATGATAAACCCTAATATAAGGTAGGTAAACTAGGAGATACTTAGAGCATTATTGAAAAATCGAGTTTCAAAACCTGATTGCAAAATCATCTGACTTTTTTTTAGAACCATATTGAAATAAGTTGACCTGTGGCCAGGTCCGAACCGACCGACGGTTTGAAATAAATTAATTTCCAGCTACAGAAACAATTTCAAATAATTTTAATATATCTATTAATGTAATAAAAACAGATATGGATAGAACATAAATATTTTTAATTTTATTTTATTTATAATATATAGCTGAAGTAGCCGGCGTTGCCCGTGATCATAATAAGGAGGCTGTGACGTCATGAAGGGCTGGGTGACGTCATATAATTTTAAATTAAGAAAAACATAACGAAGATGATTTTTCCCGAGGATAAAACCAATACATTCGTGGTGATATGTAAAAAATCTCCTCATGTGAAATTTGGTGTTGAAAATAACCCTTCCCTTCCTATCGTCGATCGCTAATACTACCACTTCCGGTTTCCGGATTTGCACCAAAAGTTGATCAATTCATCCCACTGATGCATTAAGTAAATATACCAAATTTCATCAAAATCCGTTGAGCCGTTCAGGCTGTACACATCTATACGGACGGACAGACATCATGCTAAAAATACTTTTTTCTGATAAGAAAATGCATGATTCGTGGAGATATGTAAAAATCTCCACATGTGAAATTTGGTGTGAAAACAATACCTCCCTTACTATCGTCGGTCGGTAAAAAAGAGAAAATGTTTAAAAAGCCTATTCGCAAAATCATCTTACCTTTTTTTAGAGTTGAAAATGATTTTGCCCCCCAAAAATAACTTATCGCCCCCCCAAAATCGAATAGTCAAATAATCGCCCCCTTTACGATGTCGATCGCCCCCCAGGGGGCGATATCGCCCAGGTTGAGAATCACTGCTATAAACAAATGGCAGGAGAGATGGAATAATGAAAAAAGCGGCAGATGGACAGCTAGATTAATATCAAACATACGTAGCTGGATAAAACGTAAACATGAAGAAGTAAACTACTACTTAACGCAACTATTATCTAGACACGGCTACTTCTGCAGCTATCTATACAAAATGGGAAAACGTACGACTCCTGATTGTCTATACTGGGATTCAGACGAAGACAATTCTGAGCACACCTTTTTCGGGTGCCAGCGCTGGCAAGGGCTCATATCTAAATTAGAAGAGTTGATTGGCGTTCTAACAATTGGAAATTTGAGAACAAAAATGTTAGAAAACGAAGAGATCTGGTATAAGGTGACCAATTACACCGAACAAATATTGTTCTAGACGCCGAAATAAATATACTATAAAACAGATGTAAGGGCGCGCCTGGACGCAGGCGCATAAGTAGAAATTTCCATGAAAAATATTAAATAGGCCCCTACCCCGAAGTAATGCTAACGCGGTTCCAGGGTGAAGTGAAGGAGGGGTTTTTAGTGGTTACACCACACACGTAGTAATGACAATTATTGTATGGTCTGAAAAGATTTTCCCCCTAACCCCGCCCAAAAAAAAAAAAAAAAAAAAACAAAATCCAAAATGGTTGATTATATTAGAAGAAATAGTGTTACTTGTTAATGAAGTGTTTTAGTGTGGTATGTAAGTATTTATATAAATTATAGCTCTATAAAGGAATTTAATTGAATAGAAATAATATAAATATAAAAAAAAATTTATATAATAACGTTTTTCTGGATCTAGATGAGGACAGAAGAATAACTTATTTTAATCCCATAAAAGTTGATCTGGCTTCCAGTTTAATTTAGTATTTCTAGAACATTTAGAAATTTGGAGCCTAAATAAAATAGTTTCGAATTTATTAATATTAATTTTTAATTTCCAAGAATGATATAAGGAAAATATTTTATTTACTAAAGATTCCAGATCTTTTTGTAATTTAGTAGTTTTTACCAGTAAGATAAACAATCAAGTCATCCGCGAAAGCAATCCCATTGACACGTTTAAGTTATAAGCAGTGAGAATATCGCTAATATATATATTGAATAATACTGGAGAAGTTACAGTTCCTTGTTGCAAACCATTTGTTACTTGGCATTGAATAGTAAACTCAATGCCTTTGTCACATGTAACAAACGATCTGCCTTCGATCATATTCCAAATAAGCCTAATCAGTCCCTCATCAAACCCTTTTGTAATCATTTTGAAAATGATACCTTCAAGCCAGACTGTGTCGAAAGCTTTTTCAACATCAATTAAGCAGGCTGCAACTACTTATCTATTATTTAATGACCAAAGGATATCAGAAGTGAGTTTAGAAATTGCGTGTATTGTTGAGTGTTTAAAGCGGAACACAAATTGGGATTCGGGGAGTATATGAAGTTCTTCGATGGCTAAGACCAGTCTTTTGTTTATTATCACCTCAAGGATCTTACCCACATTAGACAATAGGCTGATCGGCCGAAGGTTTGACATAGTGGAAGGGTCTTTACCTTTTTTTTGAATAGCTATTACATTTGCTTTTTTCCAATTTGATGGAAAGTAATGGTTGTTAATTGCATTGTTTTGTTCTCGTATGTCTAATTTAGCTATTTTTATTAGTTCAGAATTATTTTTGTCTATTACTATTTTATTTGGTAGGGTTTTTTTTTATTTCTAAACAATGAGTTTACTTTTGGGAAGGTCTCTAGTGAGTTATTAAGAGGGATAGTTTCAATTTTACCTTTCCAGAAAGTGTTTACCGAAATTGTATATTCTTTAGAAATCTTGTATTTTATTAGGGCTAGAAGGTTTCTAAGTTCATAAAATTCATTGAAATTTATGTTTAAATTATTTCTGTAGAATTTATTTATTTGAGAAATAAGAAAGCTTTTAGCTGTTTTATTCCAAAAGTTTTCAGGTTTGGAAATGTCGATGCACTCCTAATTTTTTTTTTTTTTACCAACCAACAACTCCTCAATTCATTTGCAAAATAGATAAAAAAAATAGTGTCTCAATAAAAGCTTGTGTTGTAACAGTGCAGAGTGTATAACAAATATTTTTTCGATTATATTAACTAGTAGGATAGTAAAGAATGATAAATTTATATATTTGACCAATTTATTTACCTTAATTATTTATAATTTTTCATAGTATGATAATTTTTAAAACATTCTCCTGGATGAAGACCGGGTTTCCTATCACAAGTATCACAATAGAATGTTGTTTCTTTTCTCCCTCCTTTGATTTTTTGATTGGAACATACCATACAGTCTTTGTGTTTTGTATGAGAAAAAATAATTCCTAATTTTATTAAAATATTTATGATGACTCCAATAAAGGCTCTCATTTCACTCTCTGTTACATGTTTCCAATTTTGCCAAATGGAATATTTGCTCAGTGTTTTTTCTGATATTATTTTTGCTGCGTATGCATTAGTTTCACTCACTATTTTTTTTATTAGAGTAGAAGTAAAAAACAACTCAAAAAATTCTAGAGGTGATGTGCAACTGGATGGAACTTTTGGTCCAACAACATTTTGGCCAACTGAAAATTTTATGTTATGATGATAATTGTCATCTTCAGTGACATTTGTCCATAAAGTTGCATCATTTCCAACAAACTGCCTATTATATGTAGAAATAGATGGTTGCTCATTGCTATACTCATCATCACTTATAAGTCTTCTAACTTTTCTTCTTTTTCTTACAATAATATCTTCGTCAGAACTGGTCTCGGTTTGAATAACCGAAAACAATGGCTCAGACGTTTTAGTAAAATTTGTATCATCTTCCAATAATCCAAGTTCATTATCTATTTGAGTCATATTTTCGTCGTCACTACTTTCATATTCATTGGTGAATGTTTGTTTTCTCTTGATTCGGGGCATCTTAATTTTTATACTTTTTAGCACATAAAATAAATAAATATAACGGTTCAATTATTATAGTAATAAAATTTTAATTAAAATATATGTTTTTATGTAAACAAAATATCAAAGACGACAAAAAACACGATTTTCATCTAAAGCGAAGAGAACTTGCTTTCCTGAGGACAGTACTACAAATGACTCTAGATTCTAATGTAAAAAGAAAACTAAAAAGTATTTTAAAATTATCTAAATTGGTCAAATATAATAAATTTAATCTTTATTTACAAAGTACAAAATATTTGAAAGAAAAAAAAATAGATTTAAACATTTTAAATTATTTTTGAAATTAAAATGTATAATGTCGAGTCTAGCTCGACAAAGGAGTTGGGGTAAGAAATATGATGTCGAGCCACACTCGACATAGGAGTCCTAAGGGTTAACGTTATTAGGCCGAGATGATCACTGTCAAAGTCAATAGTGGGTACCTGGTCTTCGTTTAAAGAATTTAGAATTTTGAGACGTGCGTCAAGAAAGATTAAATCTAAATACGAGGAACATCTAGGATATGAAGGAAGATCAGAGAAAGCGAGCTTCATTTCGAATTTAAATTGGTTATCAGCGAACCATTTATTTAGAAGGATCGTTGGAAGGATAAACCTTTTGAATTCATTTTTATGTAGACATACAAAACATAATATAAACTTATATGATAATATTTGATTTTTAACTATTATAAAGCTATATAGAATAAGAAAAGGAGAATATAAAAATTAAGGTTAGTTTAAAATAAATAAACTAATATCTATTAATTAATTTATTTAAATAATTATTTATGTCAAAAGAATAATAAAATAAATGAAAGAAAAATAAAATAAATAATAATAAGAATAATAATAATTATCACATTTAATTCTTTCCATTATTATTATTATTATTATTTAACTTAGATTTAATTAAAAACGATCATATTTGGATTTATATTTAAAAAATAGTGAATTTTCTTTTAATAGAAAGCAAAATTGAACATCAACAAACACCAATATTAAATTAAAAAAGAAAATAAATTAAGGATTTTGCTTCTTTAAATATAAATGTTTATGTATATAAACCTAACGTACATATAATATAAACTTATAAAATAATGGCAGAGTTATATTTTTGTTTATTTTATTTTAAAAATAGTTCAAACATTTTATTTAACTTAAAAATTATATTACCTTAAATTTTATTTTTTTCTAAAAATATTTTTTGAGAGTATGTAAAAAATTCGTATTTGGCCTTAGTGATAGATAATATCCATGATCAGTGAATATCACCTCTATGATTTAAACTTAAATTATTTATATTTTATTCACTTTAGGAATGTCTTAAAAGAAAACTAAATAATAAAAAACAGCTAAATCTCCTTTTTCATACTTTAGTTGATGCTGGTGTATTTGTTGTTGTCGATGATGATGATGATGATGATCTTATTGTGGTTAATGATGAAGGTGATGATGATATGATATTATCATCATTATCAATTGATTTTAGTCTTTTTGATACACTAGAATCTTCTTCATCCGCTGGTCGTTTAATTGAATTTCTAAAGGATTTGAATTGGATAATTAATGCTGTCATATTGTCGCATCCTGCACCATCTTCGGATTTATAAATATCTGGTGTTAAACAATTATCAAAGAGCTAAAATAAATAAATAAGATTAGATCACAAACTAGTATATCTTATAAATATAGTTTTACTTGTTTTAATAGGGACACTAAATAATAGTTCTTCACAATCTATTCCTCTAATAAATAAATAGTATTACGTCTACTTTCACGTTCAATGAATATTAAAATATAAAAATGATAATAGTCTGTTTATTAAAATCTATTTAACTAACCTCTTCGCATATTGATGAGAGTTTTTCAGGTTTATTTTCAATTCGTTTTCTAATAAAATCGACCACCTCTTGATTTGACATACAATTCCAAATGCCATCACAAGCAAGTATCATAAATTCATCTTCCGGGGTAATTTCAAGTACTTTAATATCAGGCAATGCTGTTATCATTTGTTCTTCAGCTGGTAAATCTTTATTTTGTTTATAACTATGATCACCTTAACAAAAAAATAAAATAAATCGATACAAGCAAAAAGAATGAGCGAAAATATTGTAAAATATTACTAAAGAAAACTAAAGTAGATCATAAAAAAACACATAGGAAATAAAATAAATGAAGAGAAAAAAATTTTAAAAAAATTTTAGCATTTCTTTTAATATTTTTGTTATATTGAATAAAATATAATAATAATTAGAATTGATGGCAGGTAAATATTACTACTAGAACAAGGGTTAAGAAAACAATTAAAGGATTCTAAAGTGAAGAGAATATATTATATGATATTATTTTTTAATTTAGTTAAAGAATAAACATTTTTTTAAAAACTTATTTAAAAAAAACTAATAAAATTACCTATTGCTCTAGATAGATTGAGTCCAGAATTAACACGCCCTTCACCTGAGACTGTACCACCAGCTTTTTCAATTCTTGTTCTTTCAATTAAACTTTCAGGTTTATGATCAAAACTCATTTCGATTGCTTCTCCTTGACGCGAAACAACACAGCGCGAATCGCCTGCATTTGCTACATACAATGTATTCTTACGTAAAAGTGCCACATTTGCAGTACAACCACTCGATGATCCTGGCTAAAAAATAAAAAAATAAATAAATAAAAATAAATAAATAAATAAATAAATCACAACATTCATAAATATAATTATATAAATGATAATAATCTATTTATACAACAAATAATAATAATAATAATAATAATAATAATGGAAACATTTGTCTTAATAATAATTTTTTGTTAATATTTTTCTTAACTGGTAATTTTATTTTATATGTAATTTTGCCTGTGAATGTGGAGATAAGGCATCCTATTTCAATATTTTCTTTCGATATTCCAATAAACTAAAATTAGAAACAAGTTCACATTTATATTCTGGATGGAACTCAAAAGATACAGAAATTCGAAGTACATAAGATATTCGCAAGCACGTTGGAAAACCGTTTAATCTTATGATTATCACTCATCCTAGTTTTTAGGGAAGATTTTCCTATAAATATACCAATCCACACAAGACTACATGGTCAAATCGACGGTCAAAGTTGAAAATTTCCCATATTTTCAGCACATAATTATAAATAAGCGATGTTTTCAGCGCATCATTATAATTATAAATTATATAAATTATTATTAATTATTATTTATTATAAATTATAATAAATATTAAAAAATAATAATATATAATAAATATTTTAAGATCATATAAATGGGAATTATTTATGCAATTTTGTGATAAATATGAATAAAAGTTTGTAGATAGTAATACTTCCTATCATTCCCAGATGTTTTAATTATGTATCAACATGCAAAATTTGTTTTCGAATCAAAATAATTAACCCATAAAATTTTTAATCTCTCTTAATGAATCAATATTTATTTTTCTATTTATAATAGATATTCGAAATAAAAATTACATATAAGTTTAGAAACATTCTTTGGAATTTTTAATCATCTACATATATCTAAATTTATAAAATAAATAAATTTAGACAATATAAAAAAAATAAAATTTGATAATTAGAACAAAAAATAACAAAAATCAGATTGTAACAACAAAAATAAAATTTTGCAAAGGAAATTTTAAAAAAAAAAGAAGAAAAATTAATTTTTAAAATTTATGGATGAAATTACCATGATTCAGATTTCTTTGTAAAAATATAGAAATAAATAATATCCAATATATCTGTAAAATTAATTAAAATTGTAGATTTTTATTTTGTAAGTAATTATATAGATATCAATATATAAATATTTATTTAACAAGAGATGAGAGTAAAAGATAGATAAATATATACAGTCTGTTAAACAAGAGCCTGGTGGGTTAAAAAATCAATGAATTAAAATTTTTAAATAGATAAACCCATTGTATTCACTCAAGACCAAGATGTAATTAGGTCAATAAGAAGTCCAGTCCACATAAAGTTCGATAATTGCTTAGTACATTTGATTCTTGCAACAAAGACCTCCAAATTCGACAAAACTGTTTCAGCGTATAAGTACGATTTTCTCGAAACTAGACTTAATATATGCCCACATATTTCGAAGGGATTTTTATCGGACTAGCCAATGAGAAATCCAATCTAGTCACATTATTTCTTTCCTTTGCTAAAGAGTTTGCTGTCGTTTCAGATTATAGTTTTCTTGTAGATTCCAGTGTTCGTTTTTGTTCATGAACCATAGTTTATTAATGTGTATATCATTAATTAACTTGTGGGTAAAAAGGTGCACCTTTGCGTAAGTGTGTTGGTAGATGTTGACCAGATTTGTGGGAGGATACGACGTGTATAGATTATATTGCAGAAACCTTGATCATTATGCTTGAGCTTGACTGCCTAAGCAAGTTACGTTTCATTCCATGTTTTCTATTCAATAAAGATTCAGTCACGTAGCGTGATTTGGTACTTATATCGCTTAATTTGTTTCTCTTTTAAACAAATCATAAAGGCATAATCTTTCTTTAAAGTAAATCAAGAACTATCAATGCCACGATCTATTTGTAGAAAAATTACGGCAATATCTCTTACTCTAACTATGAATATAGACGACCACTTTCTTACTTAACAGAGTGTAAATAGAGAGAGAGAGAGAGAGAGAAAGAAAGAAAGAAAGAAAGAAAAATATGCATAGATATATAAAAAAATGAGACATCTTGATTTAAAGCTCGAAGAAAATACCTCTTCGAATGGAAAATCGTCATCCTCTGCGAAAGCGGACAAACGATTTATTGAAAAGAGAATGAAATTGAATGGGAAACTCAGGATTTGTTTCACCAAGATGAGCAACCAATTTATCGTGTGCAGTGGTTGTTGTACCTAAACAATAAAAGAAATTTAATATTTCTATTTAAAAAAAAATAATAAAAATTCCAAATTTATAAATGCCTAAAATTTTATATATTTTATAATAAATAGAAAAAAAGAATAAATATTAAAAAAAAAACTTAATTAACAAAATAAATCAAAATTAAAAATAACAAATAAAGAAATATAAAGATAAGATAAATAATTATAATTGGAATAATTTTCATTGAATTGCTACAAATATGTAATTTTCAATTAAATTTACGCTAATTAACCAAATTCTCTTTTGAATTTGAAGTAGTTAAAAATAAAATGTAAAAAATGCAATATAAATTTCAGAAAAAAGAAATCGGTATAACCTATTAGTTACTTATGTCTCCTAAATTTGATTAATAGTTTGTTTTTAAATTAATTTATACAATTTTTTTAAATTTAAATAAATGAAAAAATAGCAAAATTATAAGGATATAAAAAATAAAGCTACATCAATTAAAAAAATGAATATATGATGGAAAAATTGAAATGAATTTAATGAATTATAATAGTAACATGCTTCTAAGAAAATTATCATTACAAAATACTAAAAATGAAAAAATAAATAAAAAATAAGTAAATTTAAATAATTTTGAGAATAAAAAGTTTATATGGTTTATATTATATTATTATATTATTGTATATATAAATATATATATATAGATTATTATCACCATCATCAAAAATTAATCTTATTTATATTTATTATTATTAAAACAATAACATTTTTCTGAAATAATTCTAGGAAAATGAAAAAGAAAAAATTGAATTTTCAATTTTTTAGACACCAATATTGGCACTGGTATTTCGTTAATGCATAATCTCCATACCCATCGAACAACTTTTTTCTTATATGAATAAAATTTTTACCTTTACAATAATAAAAAGGTAAAATAAACAAAAATAATCCTTTCGATTTTCTATATTTGATAGAATATCAAATAAAGACTATTGCACGTAATTTAATCAAATTTTTCACATACACAAGCCTTGTCTTTTACATCTTATTAAATATTTAATTAATAAAAATGAAATTAAAAAAATTTAAAATAGTCTAATATAATATTAATTAACATATCCTCACAAAGAAATTAAAAAAATAATCGGAAAAAAAAATTCAGACTTAGTAAACGATGAAATAAAGGATACATTTATATTTATTTATTATCAAATTAATTAGTTTGTATTAAATGTAGCACTCCGAATTTAAAATTATTAAAAACAAAATTATAAAAAATCCATTTTACCACATTATCATATGGGAAAATTGCTTCATCCTCTTCCTCTTCATCTTCTAGATATTCATCTTCATCATCTTCATCATCGTCATCTTCTTCCTCCTCTTCTTCTAGTTCTTCATCGTTTTCTTCATTATCAGATTTTTCCCCGTTTTCTCTATAAAAAAGTTTTTATAATAATAAGAACAAGCCCATATTATGTTTTATTTTTCAAAAATATACGAAATCAGGTTACTTTTTTAATTAAGTTAATTTAAATGGAATAATAAATTCGTAAATGCAATTGATAAATTATAAATTATTATTTAATAGGAACAAAAGAATGAATGAATTTGTTAATTGATGATTTCCTCATAAATCTTATAATTAAATCACTATTTTTAATTCATTACCTTAATATAAAAAATGTTTTAATGACAATTTTTTTTTTGTAAAATATATTAAGAAGTAAAACTATTAATAATTTGTTTAATTTTCATTTCAATCGTTATTCTTGTTATATATATGGTAATGACACCCATAGCAGACACCATAAGCCTAATTTTTCAATGTTTTTGTTAGAATCAAAATCATAATTGTGAATAGAGAAACTTATGGTTTTATTTGAGGTTAATGTATTTTATCTATCTAATTTTATTATGCTAGCTAAAATTGTATATATATATATATATTTGTATATTTTTATATTAAACCGCTCTAAGAATTGTTTTTGAAATTCACACCATAAATAATATTTATAAAGAAAAATCGATCTGTATTGGTTTCAGACTCAAGAAAAATCAATCAGCTCTATTAGATTTTCTTAATTTTAAATAGTAAATTTACATGATACACGAATGATGTCATCCATATTGAAATTTGCCCCTTGTTTTTCTTTTTTAATTGATATTGTATTATTTTTTTTTAATTTCGAAATAAAATTAAAAATATTTATTTTAATAATATTTTAGAATCAAATTACGAAATTTATTTATAAATCTCTCACCAAAAAAATCCAAAATTTATTTGTCTTGCAAACATTGTAAGTTTATTTATGATATTTTAAAAACAATATTTTAATCTGTTTTGTCTTTTAATTTTTTGTTAATTCTTATAAATTTTTATTAGTTAATTTTATGTTTTTTTTAAAATCTATTTTCTCATTTATTTTATTAAATTACTAATTCATATTTTATTCATTGTTTTTTTTATTAATTAATTTTTTGATAGTTTTATAATTTTTAATATTTTTTCACTAAAACATTATTTAAATTTTATTAATATTATTTATTATTATTGAGGTTTGCACCAAAAGTTGATCAATTCATCCCACTGATGCATTAAGTAAATATACCAAATTTCATCAAAATCCGTTCAGCCGTTCAGGCTGTACACATCTATACGGACGGACAGACGGACAGACATCATGCTAAAAATACTTTTTTCTGTTAAGAAAATGCATGATTCGTGGAGATATGTAAAAATCTCCACATGTGAAATTTGGTGTGTAAACAATACCTCCCTTACTATCGTCGGTCGGTAAAAAGGATGGTCACTGAAAAGTGAAACTAAAGCTGACATTTGGAGAACTTTTTTTGGTTTCCTTTCAAAGACCTCTATTTTAAGGCTCTTTAAAACCATTACAATCTGATTATTTATTTGACCAATGAATATTTCTTCTAATCTATTTGATTATAACTTCTTCACCTAAAGCGAACACTGAATATTTCAGCGGAACCTAAGACGGACATTGAGAACCAAAATCTAGCATTTAGTTAAACATCACAGTTTAAGATTATATAAATAAAACATTTCATTTTTAATATTTTATTATAAAAAAATAAATTATACTGTTAATGACGCGTACAGCGCTCCTTCTGCCCGCCTGCGAACTGACGGGAGAGAGATCGTTTTGTCCTATCCCCTCTCCTTATCTTGGCCCGCTCGGAGCCTGGGAACGCGTGCAGCGACAAGCATTCCGGAGAGAACCACTGACCTGTTACGTTAGTCCTGCTTACTACTTTTCCGCCATCTTTATTCTTTGATTCCTGTTTAACGATCTGATTCGACGCCCGTTTCTTGTTTAATTAATCGTTTTTATATTTCAATTCGCACACTAAATTGTACTTTCTTTTAAAATAGATATATTTGGATTTTATAAAACATAATCTCTATCATTTCCCCTTATTCGATATCCCCTTAGAAACACGTCCTTTAAACCGAAATGACTGTTTCAATAAATTAAAAATATATCAAATAAAATCATTATATTGTTTACATAAACCTAGCAGCTAGTGGCCGCCTCAGGAAAGGCATATAAATTTGGAACCTAAGGCGGACATTACCAATAATTAGTTAACTTACCTACACAAATATATTTTGGAAAGATTAAATTTTAAGAATTATCATTCGGAATGGATGTAAATTTAAAATAATTCTTAATTTAAGTGAAAGTTTTGAAATCCTGTTCGCTTTAGATGTTATTACCTTATATTTAATATTTTCAATTTCATTAATTTAAATATTTACTATTTAATCTGATAATAATTTCTCCTCACAAAATTAAAAGCTTTTTATAATATAGTATAAGATAAAAAGATATGAATATACAATTAAACTAGTGCTATTAGAATGAATAAAATTAAAAATATAAGACTTTTATTCTTCAAATATTTCCACTTACGTAGATTCATTTTCACCAAAAGATTCATCATCATCATCATCATCATCATCCTCTTCATCAGAGTCTGTGGAATCAAATTTTCCTTTACCATGAATTAATTTTTGATAAAGTGCTTTAGCTATCATTGAATTAACCAATTTGTTTGTTTTAGGATGTTTTTTTACTGAACCATTTTCAAGTTGTTTCTCTAAAAAAATAATAAATATAGATATATATGTCATACAAACTAAAAATAAACTTAAATATATAACTTAATAATAATAATTTATTGCAATACTTAGTGAAATTTCAAGTTTATTAATATAATGTATTTTCTTTATGTACCTTAGGCACATCATCAATGTTTAATTAAAAATTATTATTATTAAGTTGTATATTTTGTAAGTTTAATTTTAATTTAGATAACTTGAATAAATAATAATTATAAAAATAAAATCTATCAATGACTATAGGTTTTTTACCAAGATAAATAAAAATAATTGTAAATGTATGCTTGGCACAAAATATTTTGTAGTTGTATATTGGAAAATAAATATTAAAAAAAAAAAACAGCTGCGTTGGACCAAATATAGGACCCAAATAGATGAGCGAAAACTAGTGAGAAATTTATTGACTTGGTAAACCAGTGGACAACAGACAATATTAAAGTATAGATGTGAAAGAATTAGAAGATTTTAAAAGAATAAGTGCTGAAAAATTATTGTAATTAAATTTTTTGTAATGATCTACTGTTGTCATGTTTCTTTAATTAATCTAACTAATATGAGAGAAGAATGTATTTATGATCACAGAGAAATGAATAATAATTCTAATTTTTAATTTATATAAGTATATAAGTATAAGTTAAGTTAATTAAATTACCAATTTCTCCATTCATTTCACAATTTTTAGTTTTATCTAATGCTTTTTTAAATTCTTTGGGTTTTTCATCTTTACATGTTTCATTTTTTAATTTTTCTTCTTCTATTGTTTCATCTTCAATGGATAATGATTTTGATTTTTTCTCTTTTTCCTCTTCCGTTTCCTTTTTATCTGTTATCTCTTTATCATTTTCATTTTCTTCATTATTACTTTTTTCGTTCTCAATTTTTTCATCTTTTACAATCCTTTCCAATTGTTCATCATTTTCTTTTTCTTTTACCTCTTCTTTTTTATCTAGAATAGATGTAGTTTTGGAAGTTCCAATGCCAGATGAACTTGGTGAATCAAGATCATTCTTTTTCTCAGGTGAATTATGATGACATTGATATTTTGAAATCACTTCTTCAATTGGCATATTCGATTCTGCTTTTAATTCATCAACATTTTCTTCTTCCATATCTTTAAAAAAAATAACGATAATAAAATACAGAAAATAATATTATAAAATAAAAACAATAAATATTTCTAAAACTATAACTTTGTACACATTCAATTCCAAAATTATCAATAAAAAAAAAAATAAAATAAATAAATTCTAAATATTATGCAAACAGACAGTTTTTAATCTAAATTGAACCTGTTTTAAAAGAATTTTGTTAAAGTATCAATAAATATCTGTTGTGTTATTTAATTTAAGTTTTTGGCCCAGAACCAAATTCCTTTATTTTTTCTCTAACTTTTATACTTCCAATTCTGGAGATTTTCCATAAACAAATTTCTCGACTTCCTTTCTTTTATAATTTGAGTCAAGAGTTCTGCTAATCATAATCTTGATTTTAAATTTGGTTAAGAATAGAGCTCATACAATTTCACAATATGCATTCCCGATCCTATAATCTCATCCTTTTCCAGCTCACAAATGTTGTTTCATATGCTCTGAATTCCTGATTCTCGTCCATCAGAAAGCCATATTAAAATTAATTTACTTTTATAAAATAGTTCTTTATTTTATAAATTAAATTAAATGAATTAAAAAAAAATGTTTCACAAATTTCAATTTTTGTTGGCAATATGATTAATTATTAAAAATCTATTCTTAAAAGATATTTTGTTTGGAGCACGAAGTAAATATTAAGAACATAATATGGACTATAATAGAAAAATAGTATTATATATATATATACTTGTAAAAATTGTTAAAATTACCAGATAATGCTCGCTCTTCAACATGTTTTTCTTGACTTTTCTTTTTTAAAATTTCCATAATGCCGTCTGTTGTTAGTAGAGCATCAAATTTCATAAATGCATCTTTTAATGCCTCTACGTAATCGCCTTTTTTATATAATTCATTTTGTTTTAAGAATTCAGGGAAATTTTCTGAACAATATTCAGCTACCTCGTGGCCTCCATGGCCATCATAGACTGCAAATAATGATGTGTCTTCATCAAAATTAATACAGCAATTGTGAGCATCCTAAAAATGATTTGCAAAACAAATAAATAAATAAATTAAAAAATAAATTATATATTATTTATATATTAGAGAAAAAATTAAAATTAGAATTATTGTATTTTATCAATTATATAGTTTAGATGGATATATTCATTCTTTAATTAATTATTAAGAAACGAATAAAGTACGTGTTTTATGTTTTTTATAAACTGTATATATTAAAAATAAAATTCTAACCTCTTGCGATTCACGCCATCCTTGCATCGAACTTGCTCCACAAATTAATTTTTCTCCATATTCATCAGTTGACTCTTTATCCGTAATTGGTTCATCTAAATGAGATGTAAGTACGAGACCCATTTTAAATTTTTATTTCTACTCTAAATATAACAAAATTAATAATAATAAAAATAAAAAAAGAAAAAAATCTATATGAGAAAAAAAAGAAAAAACTGGGACGAAATGATCATTCCAATTAAGAAAAGTTCAAATTTTTTTTTTTTTAATTAGCTCTATCTTAGAAGTTTTATAAATTAAAAGAATGTAAAATTGTTTGTCTATAATGCACCCGGGCATCAATCTTAAAAGGCATGATCATCGGCGCCACCTGTCCCGCCTAAAATCCCTAAATCTAGGGACTTTGGTCCCGCCATTTGTGCCTGCCCTCTCTACTATCAATAATAAACTACAAATATTTTTTTTCAAATGGATAGAAATGAGAGCGTATTTTTTGAATTGTCCAAATATTCAAGAGTATAGGATAAATTTCTACCTCAGGGAAAAATTACCAAATTTGTAAATGAATTTTCAATAAAATTTAATTTTAATTCAAAGCTAAAGATCCTCCAATCTACACCATACCACGAACAATAAAAATGCGAATAAACTTTTTAAATTCGTTAAAATGTTGAAAATGTATTAAAACTATTATAAAACAAAAAATATGGTTGCTATTAATTAAATTATGTTTTTTATTTATATTTTATTTTTCAATTGCATAACGATTTAAAAATTAGTATATTTAGCATTTTTTAAATAAATTTATAGATTAAAGTAGGACTTGAACTTAATATGTAAAAATCTCCACATGTGAAATTTGATGTGAAAACAATATCGTCGGTCGGTACAAAAAGGTTTTTGTCTGCACATTGTTCAGAATTTAAAATTTTTTTGCATATCTTCGCGTTTCATGACCTCTAGAATCCAAAAGTGACTTTAGAATTTCTCATGTCTGTCTGTCCGGAAATTGTGATGTTATAGACTCAAAATTGGCTGAACCGCTTTCTATGAAATTACATCACAATATTCTTATATATCTCTACTATTTGAACATAGGCTATATATTATATCAATATCTATTCGATAACCGAAGAAATTAATTTTTAAAAATGAATATAATACTACATGTTGTCATTCAGCGCCTTATTGATTCATTACGGATAATGAATATAAAATTAATAATTCTAGAAATTTCCATACAAAGAATGTTTATAATATTTAAATTTTTATTTTAATTTCAAATATCATTTCAATTATTTAATTTATTCTGACGCTAGACAAATTGTTAAAAAACGGGATTGTACCGCCGAAAGCGGGATGGCTGGTCACCTTAGGTTATATCTACTAAATACTAACATATCTCGTATTAATAATAAAAAACCTCTGACTTTTACACGTCCTTTGCAAGGACAATACCTATCAAGTCGGTTATATCAACTATGATCAGTAGAACGAGTCCTATCAACCTTCACCTTGATTTTCTTGATCGGAGGCGCTACTTTTCATCAAGTAGCTTCCCAATGTTGATCCGGGAGGCTGGGTTAACTCCAGCTAGAGAAATTCCCTTGCCAGGCCTGGGACTTGAACCCGGGACCACTTGAATGTGAGACGCTAGCCTCTCACCCAGTAGCGCCTTATTAATAATAAAAATAAATGTATTTATTGGCAATACAAAAAAAGAATGATTTTTAAATTTATTTTTCAAGACAGATATTATTTAATACAATTATACAATTTAATTCTTTTTAATAAATGATTGTTTAATATCCATTGGGTTGTTGATTGTAGTGAGTATTTGATTAATATTTTGTTTATTGTTTTGTTGTATTGCTTCCGATTCTTTGGATTGTATTTCTCGATTTAATTCAAGTTTTGGCACTAAACAATATCTTCGTTGAGATGGGCAAGACTGACATTGGGCAGCATCTATAGAGGAAGGCTGTTCAAGCATTGTTTTTACAATGCCGTGCATGGATGTGGGGTTGAGTGGCCGGGAAAGGGATGGTGGGGGCGCAGGCCGTTGACATTCCAATGGAAACGAACGAAAACTTGTTAGATTGGCAACGATCGACGTAATTGTTTCCGCCACTAAATTACGAACTTTTGTTATTGGAGAACCACAACTAGGACAACAAACATTCATGAAATACTCTATAAAGAAGAAAAAAAAATTTTCTTTTATAATAGGATTAATCCAAAAGTAATGTCGGTATTTAATTTAAAATTTTAAATTATAGTATATTTTTATTATGTATTAATTAAATAAAAACTTTTCTATTTACTCAGTGGCGTACCTAGAACTTTTGCCGCCCGGGGCGATCTCCAGTTTGCCACCCTTTTTATTATAAGTCAATCAAATAGTGGTTTTTATAAATTAATACACATAAATAAATTATTAAGTTATTTAATCAATATTATATAATATACAGAGTAAATTTTTTTACACATATTTGTATGCACTCGTAAACATATTTATATAATATTTACTCTTCTAGCTTTCATACTAGAAAAATCGTGTATAATGTTCTCAAAATTTATATTTATATTTTTTCCGCCGGCCCTGCTTTTCAAAAGAAAAATCGATGATTTAAAAAATATTGGTATATCACTTCAAAGTAATCATATAAACTTTTCAAAAGAAATGACATTTATAAACTGATATCAAAAAATTTTAGTTAGGAAAAATTGCCGAACAAAATCGTAAAGATGCGTTTACGAATTCAACGAATTTTAATGAATACAATAAAATAAAATTATTATCCTGTTCTTGGAATTAGAATTCAAAATTTACACTAAAATGCATTTATATACACCGAGGAATAATATTCGAAATCATATAGTTGATCATAATTTATATAAATCAAATAGTAAACTTATAATATTCATATTAATCATTTATTATTCAAGAAAGAAAAAAAATAAATATGAAATGAATAAGTTGCTTTTTACAACTATAACTAAATATAAAAAATACCGTCCCAAGATAAGTGCCGCCCGGTGCGGACCGCACCCCCCCCCCTCTGGTCCTTTTTCCTATCAGATTGTGATTAAAAGTAAAGAAATATATTTCTTGACATAACCAACTCGCCAAACTTATTCACCAACATCTCGGTTTTAAATATGGAATACTTAATTGGGAAACAACAACTCTCTATTAGGGTGAGGTGAAAAGTTTCCGGCCTGACCAAGAAATGGCGCCACTAGGTCTACTTTTGGAGCGGCATCCTACAGTATCATTCTTACCGAGCTTGTATTTACAGTTTCAGCCCAATCGCTACGTCAGTTTACGTTTGAGAGCTCATTGCACGAGACGCTTCCGTTGTTTTCGTGAAAATGGAAAATGTGGAAAAACGTGATGTCATCAATTGAAATGTTTTACACCAATACAAATAAAATAAGAGATGGATTCAACACTAGGAGACCCCATCCCATCATATTCAACTATTAAGCAGTGGGTTTCTGAATTTAAATGGGTCGTGTGATCACCTCTAAAGAGCCTCGCTCTGAACGGCTCGTTGAGGTCACAACTTTAGAAATGATTGAGAAAATCCATAAAATAGTGTTGGAAGACCGCAGGTTGAAAGAGCATGAGATAGCTGAGACCTGTACGATGTCAGCTGAACGTGTGCGAAATATTTTGCACAAGCCTTTGAACATGGAAAAACTGTGTGCAAGGTGGGTGACACGTTTGCTAACGTTAGACCAAAAATGCTTCGAAAAACAATTTCTACTGACAATTTGGCGTAATCCAAACAAATTTTTGCGTCGATTCATAACTGTTGATGAGACTTAAATTAAATTAATAAATTAATTAACTAAATTAGAACACCATTATGAGAAATGTATCAATGTTGATGGAGAAAAATAAAGCAAAAAAAAAAAAATAATAATTTAGAAAGATCGTTTTTCTTGGTCAGGCCAGAAACTTTTCACTCCACCCTCGTACTCCAGTAGCAGTTGTAGAGAGAAATGACACACAACTTTATTGGAAAAGACCTGTATTAACAGACCAAAAAGTCGACCAAAACATACAATTAATTGAAAACTAACCAAACAGACTTGATAATTGACATAGCGGTTTTCTCTTTCTCATAATATAATAAAGACCGAAAATGAGAAAATATGCATATATGAGAAACTCGATGCACAAATTAAAAAGTTCTGGAAGCTGGAAACAGTAAAAATATTTCTCATTGTGATATCAGCTGAGGGAGTATTGTCAAAGAGACTTACAAAAATAATTGAGGAGCTGGATTTGCCACAAAAAATTATAAGAACTGGTCAAAGAGCAATTATACTACAGACCTGTGATATTATTATAAAGTTGCTCAATTAAGAATGAAAAATAAAAAAAAAAAATATTATTATCGAAGTGCCTACGGATTAGAGTGAATTCCTTCTTTATATCGTCCGAGCTTAGCCCAAAACCAGATCAACAGGGTAGGCAAAATTTTACCAGCATAACATGCCGAGTAAGTGTCACAACTATGAATAATATTATTAATAATAAAAATGATAGTCATTAACCTTTTTGATCAGGAACCTTTTCACTTAATTTTTGTTCAGTGGTAGAAGAATCATCAATCAACTGATGCTCTCGGACTAATAATTCTTCTGATAATTTTTGATTGGACAAACTATTATATGTTTGATTTAGACCTTAAAAAAAGTATATTATTTAGAAACATTAATTTTTATTATTATTATTAATACAATTATTATTTTTGCTATTGGGAATATAAAGAACACATTAACTGCTAAAGGAAATATGAATTAATAGTAATCAATTTTGAGGTTATACAAAAATTAATTAAGTTTATTTCTATAACAAGTTCACTTTGCACTCTGTAACATGCTAAATTCTGGCTGTTTATTTCGAATTGCTTGACTTAATCTGGTCATTTGCTGAATCAACCGTTTGGCCATGTTCTAAAATTTCATAGTAGACGATTCCCTTCCAATCCCACCATACATACAGCATCACCTTATTGGTCGACATCCGGGCTTGGCCGTAGTTTCACCACGCTTTGACCACGATCGTTTGCGTTTTATGTTGTCGTATTTTATCGATTTTTCATCGTCCATTATTAATCTTTTGAGAAATGAGTCCATTTTATTTCGATTTACCAACGTTCCCCAGATATCGACATGATTGATCAAATTTCGCATAGTCAATTCATGTGGCAGTCAAACATCGGGTTTTTGTTGAGTACTCTGTCCTTTTCAAATGATTTCAATCTGTTTGGTGGTTGATGTCCTGGCACCTTGCATGCCAGTTTATCTTGATCATGTTCCAAATTTGGTTGGTTTTTTCAGTGAGACAAATCTTTAACATCCAAATTTCCACCACAAAAACGTTCAAACCAATTACGCACGGCACAATCCATTACAGTATCCTCACTTTAAATGGCGCACACACACTCCATTGCATGTTTTTGATGCATTGTAGCCTTTTCTATAGTGACAAAGCGTCACATAACGGATTTCTTCGGAAATTTCACACATTTTCGAACGTTTGTAACTTTTAACCAAAACAACATAACAAAACTGTGAACACAACAAATGTAGCGTTACATGTCAGCTGTCAAACGTGCATGAAATTGGTACCAACAGATAAGTGGTTACTGATGCAGGGCCATTAATACCAATCATGACAATTTCAACATGTCAAACGAAATTGACGTTTAATTTTAAAATTTTTATAATTTTTATCTGGGAAACTTGGCCGGACAGAGACAATTTTGTTATTTGAAAAAGTTTCTTGAAATTTAAAATGGAATCTATAGATTAAATTTCATTGAAATCTAAGATCACCTATGTTAACTTGTATAATTATCCTAATATTTATAATAATTTTTAAATTTTAGATAATTAAATATAAATTGAAAAAAAAAACGAGATTTAAAGTTAAAAAGATTCATGAAGCAAACAAATAATCAAATAATGATCTTTTGAACAGAAAATGTATATTCTAGGTATTATAGGTATTATTTACCAGATGTTTGTAGCAATTCCAATCTATCAATATTTATTTGGATTGCGTTCGATTCCAAACAACATACTCTTGGCACTAATTCCGGTTGTGTAGAGTAACATGATGATATGTTTTTTTCTTGTAAACTATTTGTAACACAACGGGCACAAATTGTATGCCCATCAATGCAAAGGTATAGTCGTTGATGTACGGGAAGACATTTACAACTGGGACAAAGAAGCATTCGTTGAATAGTATCGTGAGCCATATAAATATATATATAACAAGAAAATTTTATATATATATATATATATACTATAAAACAAATAAAAAATCAAGAAATATTATTTTGTCTTAATAATCACGTCAAGAGAAATTAGCATTGATATGTTTTTTTTTTTTTTTTTTTTTTTTTTTTTTTGTTTATGTGCTTTATTAAAAAAACAAAACAACAACATTAGAAATTAGGTTCACTATTTTTCAAATTATTATTATTATTATTTTTGTCAAGTTCTCACCAGGTGGAATTTAGATACATAAGTAAATCAATTGAGTAGTAATTTATTTTTAATTTATCACTTATCAGGGATTTAATAGTAAACAATTTCATAAATTCAATTTACATTTTCAAATGACAGATCTATCAATGATTAAGATTCTCCTATGTAACCACGATAAATGAAAATAAACATATTTAATTAAGTTAAGTAATAAATTTATTTAGAAGATCATTACAGGCAATTTTATTAAATGAATTAATCAAATATAATTATGTGTATGTATATAGTGACGAACAAAAAAGAACGCGCCTTTCTCTCATTAGAATTAAAAAAAAATAATTTTTAATACCAATTTAAGTTTAAATGATTGCCAGTTTTATATGTTTATGGTATTAAACAGTGGTGTGTTGTGCTAATTTTTTTTTACCGGAATGCGTTCCGGACTCCGGTTCACGGTTCGGAAAAACAAGCCGGTTCGTTTCGGTTTTTATTCCGGTTCGGGTTCGGTTCAAACCCTTGTTTATAATAATACATATAAAAATTCGTCAAAAATTAGAAAAAAAAAAAATCAGCAATTCATTTTAATTTTTTTTTTTCAATACGTCAGCCAATTCTTGTTATCAGAAAAGTTCTAGAAAATTTCTCAATGTGTTATTTGATAGCTTAAAGAATAAGTCTCCAGAAAAACCCGTTTGTTCGCGTCGTTCATTTTTATACCGAACAGGAAAAAGTACAAAGTCTCCCTCTCCCTAGGAAATGTAAACATAAAGTAAAGTGACTTTTTGAATTTTGTGGGATATCTCTTTCTCTTTAAAATTATATAAATTTAAATTTAAATTAAAATTAAATTTCAATTTTAATAAGAATTATTATTTTTTACTAAAAACATTCGATGAAACTTAATGTGCATTTCAGTTTTTGAACTACATATTATTTATTAGAAAGAAAATTTCTTCTTTTCAACATTTACATATGATAATAATAACACTTTTCGCACCAAGACATGTGTCTTTGCCCCTTCTACCCAGGAAATAATATACACTATTTGTTTGAAAGTCTGTATGCAAAAGGTTTTCATTCATTTTATTTCAATCAGTACGGTATATTAAAACATTCATTAATTTTTGTGTTCTTATTTAAAATATATTTCAATTGAATCGGTAAATATTAATTTAATATTTTATTGCATATATATTATATGTACTAGAGAGAATATAATATTTCTTAATGGTTTTAATTTGCATTGATATTCTCCTAAGATTAGAAAAAACACTTATAAATTGTCTCCACTCTCATCCCAATTTCCCTAATAAAACGTATAGAGCTTTAAGTTGGAATTACTGTTCAAGTTGACGACCGATTTAACATCTGTCAAATGATTTATTCTCAGTTTGGTTTGGCAATTCATCATGAATAGACTCACGCCTGAACAACGCTTGCAAATACTGTAATTTTATTTCGAAAATAATGGTTCTGTGCGGAATACGTATCGTGCACTACGTCCATTTTATCGTCGACAAAATCGTCCATCAGAGCTGTTAATTCGATTAACCATGGAACGTTTTCGCACCTCGTTTACTCTTATTGATAACTCTCATCCCCAGAGACGCCGTACGGTGCGTACAGAAGAAGCTATTGCTACTGTAGAGCCAGAACGTTACAGTCAATAGTGATCGGTATAGAGCCATGATTACTAACTTTTTCTTTCCTGAATTGAACAACCATGATGTCCAGGAGCTGTGGTTCCAACAAGACGGCGCAACATGTCACACAGCTCGTGCCACAATTGAAAGACACGTTTGGTGACCGCCTAATTTCACGTTTTGGACCTGTGAATTGGCCTCCAAGATCTTATGATTTAACACCGCTAGACTACTTTCTGTGGGGCTATGTAAAGTCATTGGTCTATGCGGATAAGCCACAAACGCTTGACCATTTCGAAAACAACATTCGCCGTGTTATTGCCGATATACGGTCACAAATGTTGAAAAAAGTTTTCGAAAATTGGACGTCCAGATTGGACTACATCCGAGCCAACCGTGGCAGTCCTATGCCAGATATCATATATAAAATGTAATGCCACAAGATTATCTTTCGAATTAATAAAATTCATGTCAATCGAATAATCCATCGTTGTTTTATTGGAATTTAAAGTTCTATACTAAGAAACACCCTTTATATTACACTGTATATGAAAAATTTTAAATGGATGATTAATATTTTCAAATTTATCATATAACTAGAGTATTTTTATTAGATTAATATTAAATTTATTTATAACGTACATTTAATAGTTAATTTAAATGATTGAAATTTTGTTTGATAATTTCTTATAATATATTTTTTGTCGACCGACGATAGTAAGGGAGGTATTGTTTTCACACCAAATTTCACATGTGGAGATTTTTACATATCTCCACGAATCATGCATTTTCTTAACAGAAAAAAGTATTTTTAGCATGATGTCTGTCCGTCTGTCCGTTTGTCCGTCCGTATAGATGTGTACAGCTCGAACGGGTCAACGGATTTTGATGAAATTTGGTATATTTACTTAATGCATCAGTAGGATGAATTGATCAATTTTTGGTGCAAATCCGGAAACCGGAAGTCGTAGTATTACCGATCGACGATAGGTATGGATGGGTTATTTTCACACCAAATTTCACATAAGGAGATTTTTTTACATATCACCACGAATCATGCACTTTGTATTGGTTTTATCCTCGAGAAAAATCATCTTTATTAGTTTTTTCTTAATTTAAAATTATATGACGTCATTCAGCCATTCATGACGTCACAGCCTGGTCTCTTACATATATATTCTAAATAAAATAAAATTAAAAATATTTATATTATATCCATATCTGTTTTTTATTACATTAATAGATATATTAAAATTTTTTCAAATTGTTTCTGTAGCTGGAAATTAATTTATTTCAAACTGTCGGTCGGTTCGGACCTGGCCACAGGTCAACTTATTTTTTTAAGAACCAAATTGAAAAAATTTAGAAAAAACTGAACTTCGGCGCTCTTCACACCTAGACGGGGGCTCCGCCCCCTGTACCCCCGAGTGGTACATAGTATTTGGTTGAAAGTAGTAAAAGGTTTTCATCCATTTTGTTTCAATCAGTATATTATATGAAACATTCATTTCTTTTTGTGTTTTATTAAGTCTACAAATAATTAGTGAACAGAAATATTGAATTCACGTGTTTTTTTTTTAATATTTCTCATAATGGAAATATCTTAATTAATGTTGATCGATTTGGCCTGAACCCGCAATGATATCTCCTGATATTTCCTCCGCCTATGGTTCGTAAGTATTGTATATGTTATAATAGTGAAATAGAGTATAATATTTCTTGAACATTACATTTTGATATTTTATTTTCATTGCTAGATTATTATTGAATATTTTTAATTATAATGAAATTTGAGAAACTGCAAAGTTAGAGACTTGAGACAATTTATAACTGGTATAGACTTAAGGTACCTTGATCAATTTTGTATAAATTTTGTTTAAATTTTCTTTTGTTATCTCGTATTAAATCATCTTTTGATAGCTCTTTACTTTTCTATTTTTATGAATTCTATTCAAAATTTTTATGGAAATATTAGATGCAGAATTAATACGATTAATAATTAATAATAGAGTATACTATTTAAATATTTCAAGTTTAAATTGGGTGGCTTGTATTTCAGGTTGCCTAAATGCCAGGGGCTCCTAGTCGAGTGAACGCTCGCTCAGTCAGTCAGTCAGTCGATTTCGTTGTGTGAGTGCGCATGCCAACTCAAACCAGGCGGGCGGCGATGACACTCTTTCTCTCTCTCTCTCTCTCTACTATATCAAACGCGTAAGTGTATTTTCTATTGAAATTATCATAATTCACCAATCTAAAGCGATCAATTAACATCACCTCTACCATCATTGTAATAAAGTCTCAAATGATTTACTGATTTTTTTAAATAATTATTTTAATAGAAAAATATCATATTTGTTTTTTATTTCATATTAATATTATGAATGATATTTTATTTATTAATATATATATATATATATATTTAACGTGATATATCTGCACATTACTCAAAATTTAATTTAAAATTATTTACACATTTTATTAGAATTTGAAAATGTAGATATCTTCTTTTCTTCTAATTAATCTCTTTTTCTATTTCATTTTTCTCATGTCATTTAATATAATAGGATATATTATATATCGTACTCTCTCTCTATATATATATATTGGTATATATATTTCTATTTATTATTATTATTTTATTTTTTAATATTTTCTATTCAATATGAGTTGGATTTTTTTAATATATATTTGGATATTATTATTAATTTAAGTAAATATAAGATAATTTTTTTATTTTCAATTAGAAGTGACATTTATTCTAGAGACGTCCAAACGGCAGGGCAAATTTATTTTCTATTTTTCTTTTATCTTGTAATTTACTGTTTAATTTATCTAAAAACATGATAAATTCTGATAAATATTTATTCTTTCAATATCAATTATTTTCTGAGAATTCGACATGATTATCAAAATCAAAAATCAATTGAAATTTAAATAGAAATCATTTTAACATTCTCTTTTAATTATAGATAATAGAAAAGGTCAGTTTTTAATACTTTCATTTATTAAACAAGAAGAATTTTATTATGTGTCTTTGAAATATTATTATATCTAAATATTATTATTTCATTAAAAGTTATAATAACGAAAAATTAATACGTGATACATTGATTAACAACAGTTTCAAAGTATTTTTAATCTGCATTAAAAAAAATACAACTGATTATATTATTTTATTAGAATGAATTAATTATAAATTTGGAAATAATTTTTAAGCTCGGAAACTTTTATTAGCTAAACAGCGTAGGCGTTACATTATATATGTACATATATTATATATTATTCGTATTCTATATTCTATTGTATATATCACGAGACAACTCCCAATATATTTACTTGTTTTTCTTATTTTGATTTCAAGCAAGAGCTATTAAACTAATATATATATTTTCATGATATCTTTTTTATAATTACACACAAAAAACATCTGATCAGTTAATTTATAAAATATTTCAGTTAAATAGAATTTCTATGCTGAATTTAAATTTGAATATAAGAAAATATATAGAAAAATTCGTAATTCTTATATGTTCTACCATTATGTATGGTTAAATATACATTTATGTAATATTTTAAGTGTTTTATTTGTAATTTTTCAATTATCACTTGTAAGTATATTGAATTTCTATTTATACACAGACAATTATATATTATTTTTTTATTTAAATACATAATTATCGTTATAAAACTATAGATAAATTAACAATATATACATTCATTAATTGTATTCATTTAAATTCATTGATTTATTTGTTTTGTTATTATTAAGTTCATTTATTAATTTTTTTAGATCATAGTTATTTTCATCCCTTAAAAGAAACTTATCTAATTTTGTGGTGTTAGCGGATTTGAAAATTATTAGTCGCAACATGAAGATTTCGCTTACAGTTTCTGTCATGTCCGACCTCCATCCAACAGTTATTTTCTCTCAAGTTTCTTCCTTCTCTTAATCATGTGATCTATATATTTAATTTTTTTTATTCATTATAATAAAATTTAAACAAATAAAAATTTTCACTTTGTGAATTTATATAAATTTCAATTTAAAGTGATTGAGAGTCACACGCTTTGCCAAGAATCTGAATAATTTATGTACAGAAATATTGAATGTTCTTAGCGAGATTTGATATAATGTTGTCCGATTTGTCCTAAATCTGAATTGGAAGAAAATTATAAATTGCCTCCTCTTCCAGCCCAATTCATTTACCCATCCATGTTGTATAAGGCATCTTAATTTCTTAACACTACATTTTTTTAAATTTAAAATAGAGGGAAAGAAAGAGTTTCTAATTATATTCGAATAGTCTATTATATTCTATATATCAGTATTTTTTTCTGAATTTAATACCAAGTTGATTTTCAAAATTTTCCATTCTTAATGCATATGATTAATTACATATGTTAAAATTTAAAAAAATTCAAATATTCTAATTTTTAAATTTATATATATAAATTAATATTATTTTTTATTAATTTTATATCAAAAAAGAGAATTTATTAAAAATTAAAAATAAAAAAAAAACCTATTAATAAAAAAATATAATAGAATACAATAATTTTGATTTAAAACAAATTTTAAAAAAATACTCAATATATAAAAGTCATAAATTTAAAACATCTCGTTTATATTATTTGTCTAAAAAACGATATTTTAATTTTATATAACCAAGAAATCATTTTCTCACTTAAAATATAGTTGTAATTAATAATTGAAACAAAAACAAAAATAATATAATTTAGTCATTTTAATTGACGTTTTGAAAATATTTTTGTATTCATAAAACATTAAAAATAATACATATATTCTATTTTTTTAACCTTTCACTTTCAAATAGAAAAGAAGAAATATTCAAATATATAGAAAGAATAAATAAAAATTAAGTTATATATCTAACTATTTTATTAAATTAATTAAAATGAGAACTTTTAGAATAAATGATTTAATTGAATTGATATTTGAATATTAGAATTTAAAATAAAAAGTGAAATATTATAATAATTCTTTGATTGGGAATCGCTATGATAATTCATTGTTTAAAATGCTTCAGCTAGGGACAGTAAGCCGCGAGATGCTCTTGAATGAACAAAAAGGAGAATTATATAAACTTTAAAAAATTAATTTCTGCGGTTATTGATTAAATATTAATAAAATTTATAGCCTATGTTACTCTAGAGGTATAGAAGAATATTGTGATGTAATTTCATAGAAATCGGTTCAGCCAATTCTGAGTCTATAAAATAGTTATTTTCCGGACAGACAGACAGACATGAAAAATTCTAAAGTCACTTTTGGATTCCAGAGGTCATGAAACGTGAAGATATGCAAAATTTTTTATATTCTGAGCAATGTGCAGACAAAAACCTTTTTTTATATATATAGATTTGCATATATAAAAAAATATTTTGAAAATAGTTCCTCCAACTGAAAAATATACTGGAACCAAAGAAGGTTGAGACATATAAAATGTAAAATAGAAATTCTTACTAGAAAAGAATTGTTTAACGTAATTTGTTAAGAACACAGCAAAGAAAAGCATAGCTCATCGATATCTTCGAAATGACATGTAGACTTACTATACTGTATCCCAACCATGATAAGAACAATTCTTACCATTTACCCTCTTTTTTATGAAATATATTTACATTAAAATTAAAATTATATCACATTCGGCAAACAATTTTAAATTTAAATTGAACCATTTACATTAATACGCCACCTCCTTGTTTTTTTTTTTTTCAAAATATGATAATTTCATTAATGAACTTCTTACTGATGTATTTATAATATTTTTTTTTTTTAATTTTCATTAAGATCTTTGAATAAAATTAAGCTTATTGATTTAATAGAATTAATAGAATTAAACTTATTGATTCAATTTAAGATGTATTCTAAAACACCACTAATTTTAAAAATTAATATTTGTTTATTTTATTTTATTTTAATATGTATTTGATTTGAAATAATTTGCAGATTTTTATAATTTTTTATTCATATACCCAAATAAATTTATAAATTTTTCATTCAAATCTTTGAAAAGAATTAATCTTAAATATTCTATCAGATCAGATTAATTAAATTTTATTAATAGTTAAAATAAAATTATTTAAAAATTAAAAAATCATATACCTACAAAATTCTATTTTTCTTTAAATATATTTATTGAAATATTTTTTAAATTTCAATATATATATATATTAATCCTATTAATACATATTTATTTAAAAACTATGAAGATGTGCTGATTATTTTCAAAATTCATATAATATAATTATATAATATAATTATAATAAAATATAAATTTCTTATATTCATATAATAATAAATATAATTTTAAATATTCTATATAAGTATTCTAATCTCATTATCGCTCACACTGTTCCTTTCAAATCTCCTATGAATATTGTTTTGTCAATTTCATATTATTCTAACTGGACAAGCCGCGGATTAAATAAAATATTGTTCAGCCTGTCGGACCACCTGTGCCACTAGTGAAGGAGTTAAAAAAGAATTCTCAACTCTTTCACACGGGGAATAAAACAAATTATTTGGGAAAGGAACCCTTAAATATACTTCACCAAAGAGTGCAGTTCGTTTGACTGTTTGTTCTGAGGCGAATCGCCTTGAATATCCAAAATCGTAAAGCAATAACAAATTAAATTAATCAAGTATCCGATGCTAACATATGGGCCTGCAAAGGAAAGATTAGGTTCACTTTTTCTAAATAAAAGAGAAGTGTTCGTTGCCACGTTATAATATATTTAATCAAAGTAAAATTAATATAAAGTAAAAAAATAAAATAAAATTAAAATATAAAAATATTTTTATTTCCTGTATATAATATAAATATCTAATCTTAATTATTTTTTTCTTTATCGAGGCGAGAGTGATGGACATCAATTCAAGTCTACGAGCTGTTCTTCGAGTTTAATCTGCGAGAAATATCAACCATTTATTAACTCCGAGGTCAGTATTTATTATTAATTTTATTTTTAATTCAATTTAAATTTATTTATTGATTCTAAACTAATAAGTTATTTTTCTTCTTCTATTTCATGTTTCCATCTTCGTTCCTGCTACTGAATGTTGATATGAATTCTTGATTATCTTCTCCATCCTTCATGACGATGAAATGATTGAAATACAGCTCTCCAAATGTAAGTAATAATCGTTATTTATTTAGCATGGCGCACTTTAAAATAGAAAATGTAAATATAATATTTAAAGTAAAGTTTAATAGAATATAGAAAGTAGAATTAAATTACAATGATTTTTTGCTTTTGATAATATTCATTAGGAGATTATAGAGAAATCTATTAAATTATATGACAGAATTTAGTGAGATTAGGGAATTTCAGAGTACATCTTTCAAGAAGAAGCATTGATAAAGGAGGCAGAAGAGACAAAGGCATTTTTAGAATTAGTAGGGTTCGATGCGTTATACTGGGAGGGTGGCTATTTTTGATATATATATATATATATATAGTTGTTAGGAATTTTCAGGTGGTTGCCTCCTACATCCTTGCATGTTCTCATCATACTAATTCATAGATTAGATTAGAATTAAATAAATAAATAAAATGTGGGTGGATAAGACAAATGCCATGCTATTATTTAAGGGATGGTTTGCATGAATTGTGCATGTCAGGTCTGAATTGTGTCATTTTGTATTACTGAGAGTGTATTTGAGGTGGATTGGATGAACGGGCATTCGGGAAGGTAATTCAGCACAGTTCCGAAATGGGATTAGCCTGAACAGGAACAAATTGTTGGTTACCTTTTGAGCGCAGGGCTTTTTCGATTAGCATGGGCCTTCCATCCAAAATTTGATGGAGGCTATTCACTCCCTTACTAGGTAGGTTTTATTTCAGGTTGCCCCGAATGTCGCGATTTCATTTCGAAATCCAAAAAATCAAAGGCACTCTCAGCTGATTCAAAGAGGCTACAGACCAAACGCCTTATTTTTTTTAATCTTTTTTTTTAAGGCAAACTTTCTTTATTATTATTTTTTCTAAATTTCGGAAGGCGAGGCTTGGAAGGGCTAATTAATGGGGAAAGGAGGAGGCCCTATTAAATATTCAATTGTTTTTTTTTTAATTTAATTAATAATAAAAAAATAATTGAATATCGCGATTATTTTCTTTAACTTTTTATTTTCATTTTGAAATATTCAATTTCATAATTTAAACTTTGATATATTTTAAATGTTTTACTCTATAGGTAGAACTAATTATTATTATAATTTCTCAATTTAAAATTAAAATGCAAACATCACAAAAACAAAATAAGTTGACCTGTGGCCAGGTCCGAACCGACCGACGGTTTGAAATAAATTAATTTCCAGCTACAGAAACAATTTCAAATAATTTTAATATATCTATTAATGTAATAAAAAACAGATATAAATATAACATAAATATTTTTAATTTTATTTTATTTATAATATATAGCTGAAATAGCCGGCGTTACCCGAGGCTGTGACGTCATGAAGGACTGGGTGACGTCATATAATTTTAAATTAAGTAAAACATAATGAAGATGATTTTTCCCGAGGATAAAACCAATACATTCGTGGTGATATGTAAAAAAATCTCCTCATGTGAAATTGGTGTGAAAATAACCCTTCCCATCATCGATCGCTAATACTACCACTTCCGGTTTCCGGATTTGCACCAAAAGTTGATCAATTAATCCCACTGATGCATTAAGTTAATATACCAAATTTCATCAAAATCCGTTGAGCCGTTCAGGCTGTACACATCTATACGGACGGACGGACGGACAGACATCATGCTAAAAATACTTTTTTCTGTTAAGAAAATGCATGATTCGTGGAGATATGTAAAAATCTCCACATGTGAAATTACTATCGTCGGTCGGTAAAAATCATATATATTGTAAAAATATAACTAATTTTCATTATTATTTCTTTTTAACTTACCAAATATAAAAATATTTTATTTTTTTTTTATTATGGAAATTATTTCATATGAATATAAATATATTGTAATCGAATATATCTTTACTCAATAATAATTTAATATTAATAAATTATCAAATTTTTTTCTTATAATTGTACTGATAAATCACATTTGGAAAGAAATAAAATATAGTTAAGCTTATTTAAAAAATTAACTTAATGTATAATTTTTGTTAATTATAAACATGTGGTACAACTTATCTATATATATAAAAGGCAATGTCTGTGTGTCTGTGTGTCTGTCTCTTATAGACTCAAAAACTACCCGTCCGATTACGGTGAAACTTTCAGGGATTGTTGTGGGCATCCCAGGGAAGGTTTTAGTGTAGTTAAATCCAAAATTAATTTATCCAAAATTAATTTAATTAGTAATATATTGCTAAAAGTCTGTAGTGTCACAAAACTATCGACAGATGGCGCTACATATAATTTTCCAAATTCAAATATTTTTAATTTTTTTTAAACTGTCAAAAATAACATACACATAATAACAGTTGTAATAAAAATAGAAATATAAATCACAATGTAAGTAAAATATTGAATCGTTTTATTTATATTGTTTCAATTATTGTTTGAATATATATTAAATTTATATATAGATTTATTAATTATAATAATTCCATTTACTTCAAATTTTTTTAATTTTTTATTTAAAAGTATATTCAGCATTGAAATTGCCATTAAATATGCAGGTAATTGGAACTCCAACATGTAATATTAGCAAATATTCTGGGATGGGAAAAATACTAAGATCATGTCATGTCCTATTAAATATTTTGAATTTTATTTTGAATCATACAATGGTAATGAAATATTGTAGGTAGACTTTTGAGACAAACAATAAAAATCTCTATAAAATAAGAGAATATACTTATTCCGAAAACTGTTAATTAAAATGTAATAACTATTAACAATTAATAAAGTAGAAATAATTTTCGAACAAATAAAAATGTAATAATTATTAACAAAAAAAATAAAAAATAAAAATAAATTATTAACAAAATAAGTTGACCTGTGGCCAGGTCCGAACCGACCGACGGTTTGAAGTAAATTAATTTCCAGCTACAGAAACAATTTCAAATAATTTTAATATATCTATTAATGTAATAAAAAAACAGATATGGACATAACATAAATATTTTTAATTTTATTTTATTTGTAATATATATGTAAGACCAGGCTGTGACGTCATGAATGGCTGGGTGACTTATATATAATTTTAAATTAAGAAATATTCGTGGAGATATGTAAAAATCTCCACATGTGAAATTTGGTGTGAAAACAATACCTCCCTTACTATCGTCGGTCGGTAAAAATGTAATAATAAAAAATAAAATTTCAATTATATTAATTTAATAAATTATTATTATTATTATTATTATTATTTTCACGTATTAAACGGTATATTATTATTATTATTATTATTTGTAATAATTCCAATAAAAATAAATAAAAATAAAAACCAAAAAAAAAGTGCAATTAAAACTAAAATTTCAATTATATTCATTTAATACATTATTATTATTATTATTATTAAGTGTTCAGTTATCATATACGTAGATATGTATGCAGACACACATGCAAATATTGGGAAACATCCGGTGGAAGACCAAAGATCAAGGTGGGTGGACAATGAAGGAAGGGACATGGGAGAGATGGGACAGGGTAGGATTTGGTTGTAGCTCAGGATAGGGACTCTTAGAGAAAAGTGGATGCTGCGGCTAAGAACTTTCGAAAACTGTATAGACACAGAGTTAGATAAATATAACATATACAATAATAATATATAATTAATTTACTGATTAAATTAAAATATATATTTTCTAAGAAAACAAATATATGTCTTATCTACTTATACTGATTGAAACAAAATGGATGAAAACCTTTTACATACAGACTTTCAACCAAATACTATGTATCACTCGGGGGTACAGGGGGCGGAGCCCCCGTCTAGGTGTGAAGAGCGCCTGGAAGGCGCTCTGATCAGCTAGTTTTAAATAAATAAATAAAATTAGATCTCCTAAAAAAATGTTTAATTTTGATAGACCAAATATTCTTATTCTTTAGCTGAATTACAAATCCCATACGATCATTTTGCTTATTCTTATGTGTATTCTCTGTCCCAGTGTCCCCGCAAAAATTCCCCGGGAGATAAAAATGTCTCGGTTTACATACATAATAATATCATCCGTGAATATAAACCCAATATTATTCAATTTTTACCGACCGACGATAGTAAGGGGAGGTATTGTTTTCACACCAAATTTCACATGTGGAGATTTTTACATATCACCACGAATCATGCATTTTGTATTGGTTTTATCCTCGGGAAAAATCATCTTCATTAGTTTTTTCTTAATTTAAAATTATATGACGTCACCCAGCCATTCATGACGTCAGTGCCTGGTCTTACATATATATATTACTAGCTGCTTCGAACGCCTTCGGCGCTCTTCACACCTAGACGGGGGCTCCGCCCCCTGTACCCCCCCCCCCCCGAGTGTCCCTATTCTGAGCTATAACCATCTAACTCCTACCCTGTCCCATCTCTCTCACGTTCCTTCCTACATTGTCCGCCCTGTTCACAATTGGTCTTCCAAACGGACGTTTTCCAATCGAACTCCCCACCAATATATTTTTCCTCTCCCATTCTAGCCATGTGCCCTGCCGATCCCAGCCTTCTCGCTTTTATAACCCTAACTATATCCAGAGATGCATAGAGGTCATGCAATTCCTTGTTATGCAGTCTCCGCCATTCCCCGGTGTCCTCATCTTTCTTTGGCCCATAAATGCTGGGAAGAATCCTATTCTCAAATACTCTGAATCTACTCTCATCTCCCAGGGTTATAGACCATGCCTCCCACCCATATAATACAATTAATAATTTAATAATTTTGATCCCCTTTGATAATAATTTCCAGATTGCAACCTCGATTTAAATTCTTTGCAAATATTATTCTCTCTGATACTAATTATTTTGTCTTATCACTATTAATTTCAAACCCCATCAATTTTCCTGCCTCGATTAATTTTTTTATGCTACTTTAAATGTTATTAATTTATTTAAAAAAAATCAGAGTAAACAAAATAAAAATAAAATATAAAATTAGCATAACACTAAACTACTATAAAAATAATATTAAAAAATATATTATATATTAAAATCTTACGTGAAAATTCAATTATGAGATCAAATTTTCTTAATTAAAATAATTTACTCACATAATCTTAAAAATTAATAGTATTAAATTATATCCGTAATGTGAATGTTTTCAAAGTTTAAAAGGCCAATAAGATCAATTGAGATATTGTAAATATCAATAGATATATAAAAAGATTTTTATCTGCACATTGTTCAGATTTTAAATTACCGCCAAATTATCGCCACCAGCGCCTCTATGATCTAGTATGGTAACTAAACTATTTTTAATTAATTATTCTTTATAATTTTTTTAAAATTTTTCTAATTAAAAAATCGAAAATCGGGCTTCGAGGTCTGGTGGCCAGCCCCTTTGTGCTTCCGTGTAAAAAATTCCATGTCCCTGCGTGCGATAGATTTGCCTGGAGAGCTCTGTCAGACAGACAAACAGACACACACATTACACTTGCTTTTATTATTATAGATAAATAAATTAAAATTAAAAATATTTATGTTCTATGCCTATCTGTTTTTTATTGCATTCATAGATAGAATAGATTAAAATTATTTGTGAAATTGTTTCTGTAGCTGGAAATTAATTTACTTCAAACCGTCAGTCGGTTCGGACCTGGCTATAGGTCAACTTATTTTAATTTCTGATTTATAAAATGTATCTATATATTTACTAATACTTTTGTGATTTTTATAATTAGTACATTCTTCACCAAGCCGCCCCTCGGTAATTAAAAAAAAATTATTTCTTACGAACTATGAATATTTAAGATTAAGATTTTTATTTAAAATAAATAAACAACAAAATATATAAAACAATTTTAAATAATTTAAAAAAACATATGTACTTAAATTAAAAAATAGTTATAAAACATACAGCCATTAAATATGCGTATTAATGTACTGAAAGACAGAAAAGTATGGCCTGTGGATATAACATAATATGTATGATTAAAATAAATACTTTTAATTTTCTTTTATTTATAATATTTTTCGTATTTAAGGAAGTGCTGTCCGGCGTTCCATGTTTTATTATTAAAATTCCTATTTTAAATTAAAACAAACCAACAAAGGCTGAAACCAATACAGATCGATTTTTCTTTATAAATATTATCTATGGTGTGAATTTCAAAAATCCTTAGAGCGGTTTATAAAAAATACAAATATATATATATATATATATATACAATTTTTGAGTTTGACTCTGAACAAATACACATCTGGACGTTATAAAATCGTGTATTTAAATATTTGACATTAAAATCTCTCGTGACCACAGAATTTTGCTTCGCCACCCCATATATTATGTTTAGTTGTTATTGTTTCTTGGATTTTTGTTTTGCTAAATTTTATTACTATTTGATATGCAAGTGAAATAATAAAAAACAAAAAAAATAAAAATAAAAATAAACGAAAAGAAAGTAAAAGAAAAAGAGAGAAAAAAAATGTTTTTTCTATCAATTTACGAAAATAAACTTTTGTTGATTCGATTTTCTTATATTTTCTTATATTTTTTTCCCCAAATGTCGAATGTTTTGGATTAATCTTCTTCAAATAAAAACTAGAGGATGGAGTACACATTTGTGCATTACTCTATAAACTCATTCTTTCTTTCTCTCTCTCTCTCTCTCTCATTCTAGGATATCTCAGAAATTGTCTTATACTCAAATGATTTTACTTGCCGAAGCACACTTTTTATTTCTTATTTGATGCCCAATCTCAATTCTTATCTTTTTTTCATTTATTCATTCACTATAAATTTTTAAAATGTATATATATAATTATATGTATATATTTAAAAATTTAAAGTGAAATATCGTTTATGTACTTGATTTAATTTTAACTTTTTTTTTTAACTATAGAAGAATCATAATTAACTAGCTTCTTAGAGCGCCGAAGGGGATCTGCCCCCTGTACCTCCGATGTAATACATAGTAATTAGTTGAAAGTCTGTATGCGAAAGGTTTTAATTCAATAAGTAAATTTTTTCGCTCATTTGGATCTTCGTTTTCACTCAAATTTGCAAATTGCAATATTTTTCAAAATATAAATTTAAATATAAAAAAAATTACTTACTATGTTTTGGAAAATATTAATCATTTAGGAGTAATATTCAATTTAATTTAATTTTACTTTTAATATTATTTCATATTAGAATTTAAATATTATAAACATTCTTTGAATGGAAATTTCTAGAATTATTTTTATTTTGAATGTCAACTTCTTAACTGAACCACCAGGGGCGCCACATGAAGTGTTGTTTATTTGGATCGGTTTTGATGCCCATAACTTTGGAACGGATCAACTTTTTTGAAATTTTCAACCTTTTACCTTATCATTGGGCCATGACGGATCTAATGATACCCGAACCATTAAAATCCATCAAGTCGTTTAGAAGGAGTTTAGGATTGCATTGTCGTCTAATTATATAGATAATATAATTATTAAGAGAATTTTTATTAAAAGACCACATTATTTGTATAAAATTATTTATTAAATTAAAATAATTGTACAACGTTTCAACTGCTTATTCTGCAGTCGTTTTCAAGTAACCGTACGCTTGCTCCGATTCAAGCGGACTGATGCATGTTGGGACACGTCACCTCTTATATAGGCAGTGATATTGGCGCCAATTTTTGGCTCCAATTTTTGCCGCCAATTCTTAATCTCAACATGAAGTCAGCAGCAATTGTCAAAGCAAGCGTTTACAATCAAGAAGTATGATAGTGCATTATGTCTCTATAAAAAAGATAGTAAATTATTTCTATAATCAAGATATATACACAAATACACATTAGATTAATTATATTTCATTCAATATGACAAATATTACTCATCCAACACTATGTTCCACATCTTATTAAGTCTATATCCATCCTCTTTATTAATATTATTGGGATGATTATTAATTTCTATAGATTCTTTTATTTTTCTTTTCCACCAATTATTTTCAATATGAAGTGTTTCTACATTATCTAAATTTATTTTATGTCCTGTTGTTAAGGCATGTTCTGCAATTGCTGATTGATTTGGATGTTTCAATCTAATGGCTCTCTCATGTTCAGACAGTCTTGTAGAAATCTTTCTACTTGTTTCACCAATGTATACTTTTTTACATTCACAAGTTACCTTATAAACTCCATTATTTTCGTTTTTAATTTTGTCTTTTATATTTGAGGTGAGAGAAGACATTTGTTTATGTGGTTTATATGTTACTCTGATGTTGTGTTTCCTCAGTTTTGACGCTATTTTTTCTGTTGTTCCTTTTATATAAGGTAATGTTATTTGTGATCTGTATATTGGTTTTTCATTTTCATTTTTGATTTCTGTCTTTTTTGTGTGTTTTTCTGAATTTCCTAATTTCATATTCCGAGAAGCCATTGTTTATGAAAGCTTCCTTCAATCGTGTTTTTATAAAAACACTGCACAAAAGAGCCGAAGAGATATGCTCAAATGAAAACATTAAAAAAGAAAAACAACAAGCGTACGGTTACTTGAAAACGACTGCAGAATAAGCAGTTGAAACGTTGTACAATTATTTTAATTTAATAAATAATTTTATACAAATAATGTGGTCTTTTAATAAAAATTCTCTTAATAATTATCAAAATAACCACAAAAGCTTTAATAAATATATAGATAATATCTCTACTAATCCTAATAAAATGAATTAACCTATAGGGAAAACTAAAAAACAAAACTATTTTAATAGCAATTTATACTCATTAAATGGCACCATAACCCAACCAAATACGTATGAAATATAGGCAACTAAAAGATTTTGTTATATTTTTTTTATTAAACCGAAAAATTACATAAAATTGTTTTGTCATATATTAAACCATTTTATTTATTATAATTAAAAAAAAAATTGACATAAGAATTAATATGTTAAATATTAAACTTTTTTATTATGATATATCTCGAATTTTATACTTTGTTATATTTTATATTGTAAAAGTTAATATTAAAAATATGAGCCAGGCACCGACCGACGATTTGAAATAAATTAATTTCCAAACAACATTAACATAAAAAGTTATCCATTATTTTTGGGTGAAATTTATTAGTTTAATTAACATAGTTTGGATTGTCCGATTTAGATCAAATAAATACCGTTTTGTTCAACAATTTCTTGCCATTTTAGAGGTAGCTTCATAATTTCTCTCTCATAAAAGTCTTGTTTCTTACTGGCAAAAAACTCTAAAAGTCGATTTCCGCAATCTTGTCTTGATCCTAATTTTTTTCACTAAGGAAATTTTGTAGTGAAAGAAATCTTTTTGATGGTAGTCGCTTGGTGCCAGGTCCGGACTGTAAGGCGAATGCATTAGGACTTCCCAACCAAGCTTCCTGAGTTTTTGGCGAGTCACTACGGAAGTGTGTGGCCTGGCTGAAATGGCTGAATATAATTACGTTTGATCAAGGCTTCGCAGATGGATTTTCGATGGGGTTAGCTGGTGTGGTACCCAATCATCGAGCTTCTTTCTGAATCCAGCTTTGTGAAAATGGTTTAAAACCGTTTTGTGGTCAATCTTCAACTCTTGTGCGATGCTACGACAACTAACATGCCGGTCAACTTGGATCATCTCTAGGATTTTGTCGGCACTTTCGAAATGAGGTGGTTCAATAATAATTAAAAATCTAACATCAGCAACACCGTCTGGTATGTATGTAAAGTCATATGTTTGCGAAAATCCTGTTCTCATGATTTTAGCTATCGTCAGGGGTGTTCAATATTGTTATTCAAAAGAAGGTCCATTGTCGATATTATCAACTTGCGTTCGTATGATAACAGACCTCACGAGTTTAATGTTCAGAGTGCCTCCTCAGCATTTTGAGATGAGATTTTTATTTGTCAGGAGATATTATTTCTTCATGATAATTTATAAAAGCAAGTATCTCCTGACAAGACAATAAATTCAGTAAATCCGTTGATTTGGTTATTTTATATAAAAAAAAGAAAGAAATTAGAATAAAATCCCGTATTGTTATAATTATATGGGCACATGTGAGCGTGTGGACATGACTAGTGCTTTTGTGAGTTTTTTAATAGTTCGTACAACTCGACGGGATAATATGAACTAGGAACTATGAGACGTTTATACTAAAACAATACTTTAAGGATAAGTGTAGGAAATGTGGATGTGCTATATTAACAAACAACGCTTATACAGGCTTAATCAACTTAAAAAATCGAATTCATCACCAATTACGAATAACATATGAGCTGATACCACCATATTACAAATACATTTCATCACCAGTGGAAGAAAAGAACAATAAAATTTCATACTGGCATAAGCTGATAGAGTACATTAACTTAGATCAGTGATTCCCAACTTTTTTTTTACCGCGGCACATTTTTAATGGTTTAAAAATTTGGCGGCACACGAAGAAAAAGATAAGTGTAAAAGTTTACCATATTGAAAAAAAGTGGTCCCAAAAACGGTTTTTTTTTAGAACTACTATATTGAAAAAATTTAGAAAGTCGGAAATGTTTAAGAGCCTCATAATCTCGTGGCACACTAAAGTGCTGCGGCACATTGGTTGAGAATCACTGACTTAGATAATAATAATAATAATAATAATAATAATAATACTATTCGTATAAATATATATTTAAATACCAATTTTCTTAGTACGAGATATAAGATTAAATATAAAATTTAAATAAGGTCAAATAAAAAGGACTTAAAAAAAAAATAAAAGTATTTTCCCCTTATTCTTTTTTTCTTATTTTTGATTTTAATTTTTAATCCGTAACTAAAAAACCCATTTCAAGTTGAAAAAGAGAGTAAATGAGAAAGGGAAAAAGATAATTTGGATTTTTTCATGCGGCATACGTCTAAACATTTTTCTGTGTTGGTTGTACTCTTTAAGGAGAATTAAATTCGAAAAATAACACACTAAGCTCAATTAGTCACGTTAATAGCTTGGATAATTGTTGTTGACGAGAGGAACAAAGCAACAGAATAAGAAAAAGAAGAAAAAAGAAGAATAAAGAAGACAATAACAAAATACAGACATAAAAATAAAAAAAAATAGTTCTAGAATTGTAGGATGAGTTTGTTTATAGTTTATAGCTTGAAGGGAGAAGCATAAATCGGGGTTGGAATTTATTAAGATTTTGTTTTTTTATATATGATCACGAACTTATATTAGAAAACAAAACCAAATTGACTCGATAGTTATTTAAATGTCAACTTTTCTCTCCTAAGATTGTACAATGCTAATGAACAAATAACAATAGGTTAGGATTGAAAAATATTAAATAATGTCGTGGGACCAGGTAGTGACCGCTCCAAGCTGGTGACCGTGCGTGCCCTGATGGAGACTTTTTATAATTTTTAATTTTCAATAGATAATTGCTTAATTAATTATTTTAAATGATACTAACCTGCTTATTTAAAGAATATTTGAAATATTACAAAGTTCGCTCATTAAAAAAAAAAAAAAAAACCAAGAAAAAACAGAAATGAAAATAATCTGTGTCAAACTTGGAAAAGAAAAATCATAAAAAACAGAAAAGTACCAAATCAATAAATAAATAAATAAATTTGTAATCCTCTAAGTATTTTGTAATTTTCACACACAGAATTAATTCATAGAAGAAACTATAATTTTAGTATTTTTATTTTTTAATTCAAGTCTATTATTAATTAGATAAACCAATCATTCATAGTCTCATATTCATTGGAGTAAAACGATTCAAGTTTTTATTTTTTCTGTTAGCTAAATTTTGATTAAAATCTCCTACTTATATATATAAAATCGAATCTTATATAGATGTGCACAGATTTGCGATCTATTCGTTTTCGAGATTTATCATTTACTTATTTAGTTTATGTTTATATAAATTTATTCAACGTTGCTTAGTGAAAAGATGGGTTTCTGGTTATTCGGGATATATATAGTGCAATTTTTTAAAATTTAAAATATTTTCTTTAAATATTTATTTTAAATAAATTGTTATTTTTTTGTTATTCTTTAAATAGTACCATTTAACACGTAATTAATCAAATCTCTATTGAAAATTAAGAATCATAAAAATGAAACTCGCGGGTCTCCATCAGGGCAGAATTTTATTACATTTACATATTATCAATCAAATCCAAAATGGTTGATTATATTTGTAGAAATAGTGTTACTTGTTAATGAAGTGTTTTAGTGTGGTATATATATATATATAAATGAATTATAGCTCTATAAAGGAAGTTAATTGCATAGAAATCAAATGAAAACTAAAAGCGCCCAACGTTTTTAGTTGAATATGAAGCAATTCATCCATAAACCTTGTCAGACCTATAGAAAAATTATTTTATTCTTTTTAGTCCATGAGAAAAACGTTATTTTATAAATTGTTTTTATATTTATATTATTTATATTTTTTTTATATTCGTCAGTGTTATTTATAATAGGTTCTATATACTTAACATTACCTACTAGTATTACATATATTGAAAATAATTATATTTGCCAAAAGGAATTTTAAATTAAATAAATATTTTTTTAAGAACTAATAATAATTTTATTGATTGTATTATAAAAATGTTATTAGTACTTAAACATACTTAAATACAATTTTAATGAATAATGTTCAAAAAGATAAAAATTCTTATATGCATGGAATAAACATTAATTTACAATTATTAAGAAAAGATATCTTACATAATTTAGTTCTATTATTAATTTATAATTTAATAAATATTTCTATAAAATAATAATAAAAAACAGAATTAAAGTTTATATTCTATTTTTAATACTAATTGTAATTGTAATTGTCTTGTATCACTTTTATCATCTCCTTTCGCTCGTACCACTCACAATACGAGTAATGAATGCTCTTACATATATCTACATACTTAATTATATAGATTTTATGATGTTATTTTATTTATTTTGTTTTTGAATAAATATAAATTGTAGTAAAAATTCGTCTAAGAAAAAATTAATTATTATTATTATTTTTATGATTTGAATTTCATCTGTTACAGATATATGTATTTCGTGCAAGTGGAATAATATTAATTTTAATGTATTGTTTTAATTTATTTACCTTTATAATTATTTTTTTATTTATTTATCGGGTATTAAAATTAAAATTTGTCATAAAAGTAATAAAAAATTTCATTCATAGATATTTAAGAAAATAAATATATATTTCTCTCTTTCTCTCTCTCTCACTTCTTCTTATCCCTTATTATTTTAATACCTTCAATTTTATCATTTGGTATTTTTCTTTTAATTCAAGTGGATTGTTTTTTTGCAAGTTGTCTGCTATCTTTCTTTTCTTTCCCCCCCCCCCCCTCCTCTCTCTCTCTCTATCTATCATACCATAACCATTAGTGAATGTAGTGAGTGAGTGAGTGAGTGAGTGAATGAGAGAGAGAGAGAGAGAGAATGTATGTGTAGGTGGAATGATGTCGATGAGGGTTGGGTGGGTGGTGTATTGGAGAGGAGGGGGTTTTTGGGGTGAGGAGTGTATCAATGACGTCATTGCTACGTCAAGATGGCGGCGAACGTCGGTGGCGTCGTTGGTGGGCGATGTATCGATTTGGTTTGTTCCGCGCGTGAGTAGAGCAAATGGTGGGTGGATGGATGGAAATGAAAGAGAGAGAGAAAAGGAGAGATTGTAGAAGTGCCGCGCAGCCGTACAAACTATTCAAAAGAACGGGTGTGGGGTGTGTAAGAGGGTACTACGCGCCACCCTTCAACCCCCCCCCCCCACCCTCGACGCAGCTGCTTGCTGCAGCAGCTGAGTGCTGCCTGCGAGCTATCCAAGTGCAGTCGTGCAGATCGACGTGCAGTCGCGTGTAGTGTTGGGGGGTGCCTCTGGCCAAGTGAATGGGTGACCAACACCGCATCCATCCTCCCGGTTAGTATCAACCTATTCATTATTTGTTTATTTATTTATTTATTTATTTAACTTTTACCATCAAGTACTTCGTCATTATCATCATCATCATCATCATCATCATCGATACCAATCAACAAATATTAATTGAATAAATAAATAAAAAATTATTATCCTAATTCATTTTTTTGAAATAAAAATAAAACATTTTGATGATTTCATTTACATTTACATAGGATAGGATTTATTTACAAAATATAGTATTGATTAAATAAACCATAATTACTACTGGGAAATTAAATAGACAAAAAATACAAAGAATAAATAAAAAGAGAAATCTAAAAAAAAAAATAATAATTTTATAATGTTTTTTAACAAGAAAATTATTTTAACAATAATTAATAATAAAGTTTAAAATGAATTAATGTATTCCATTACCAACATACAAATTGAAATAGGAATAAAATCACATATAACAAACCCAATTACTTGTAGGTCCTATCCTATTTATATACTAAGACACACATAAAAATACAAAATCTAATCTTATTTCATATTATTAAATATTTTTTTTTCTTTTAGAAAAAACAAACCTTTCAATGAATATATGAATATAATTTTTTAAAAATCTTTCTTAGTTTTTTTAAATATATTTTAGATAAAGTATGTAAAAGTATGTATTTATTTGTGTTAGATGTTTTTTTTAATATATACATTATTTATATACCTATTGAAAATAATAAAAATACTATCCTATATTATTATTATTATTATTACTTTTAATCCATATAATCTTTAAATTAAGTTTTTTCAAGATTCTTATTTAATTATTGATATTATAAATAAATGAAAAGAATTGCAATCGGATAAAAACAAAAAAAGTTGATATGATGAAACATACTTGTAACTTGTAGAAATTTATATATATTTGTAAGTATATATACGAGTATGTACAATTGGACACTTTCTCAACCTAACAAAATAGAATCAGTTGAAATGATTTTTTATTTTCTGAGCCGTAAGCCCATTATATAAAGGAATGAGACAAAAATGCTTATTTTCAAATGATTTGAAAATAAGAGATAGAAATTAAATAACTTTCTCCAACAAAATTAAATTCTTTAACTCTTAAAAAAAGACAATGTATCAGTTAATATTAATATTAAGATATCTAATAAATAAAAAAGCGAATTCAAAATTGTGTTTCAAAATTAGAAATTAAAAATTTTAAATTAACTTTCTAAAATTCACAATCATTATATTTTTATAAGATTAATTACTTATTTTTTTCATGATTATAGTATCTTTTAATTTTTTTCAATTTTTATCATTACTTTTACATTATTCAATTTATTTTTTTAGTTTCGTAAAATTAAAATATTATTATATTATATAAATTGTATTAAACAAAAATATTATTAAATAATATTTTTAAAAAATTAATATTGATTGTTTTTTTATATAAAACAACTTTTGTGTTAGATAATAATAAAATAATTTAAAAATATGAATTTATTTATTTTTATTTAATTGTATTATGACATTTTGGAGAGGAAAGATTTATTAAAAATTATTCTATTTTTACAGTGTATCCCTTATTTAAGAATAATCATAAATTGTTTTCCCTTCTCTCTTTCTCTCTCTCTCTCTCTCTCTCTATATATATATATATATATATATTTAGATGTATGGTATATTTATGGTAGATAGACTTAAAAAATCTGGAGTATCTCCATTATATATATCTAGTTATAAATATTTCCAATATTTTCATGTATCTTTATCAAAAGGATATATAAAGAAAGGGAACGCGCGCGCGCGCGCGCGCGGACATTGCAAGCACATTTCGGGTATTTCTTTTTTCTTCAACCGACCAATTCATTGAAATTGATAAAATAAAAAATGAAACATTTTATTTAGTTTGCTTTTAAAAGTGAAAGAGACAAAATGACAAGCTGACTGACTGATTAAGCGTCTTAAGGTAATATTAATTAATATTATCCATCGGTTTTTTATATATAATATGCCTCTATATACTATAATATATTATATTTGAAATACAATTTTTTCTTCTCATTACACTTTTAATATTAATATAGTCATTAGAATTTAATATTTTAATATTTTAATGGATCAAAATATGAAATGATTTTTAATAAGTTCTTTATAATATTTAAACCGTCAAAATTATGTAATAATAATAATAATAATAACTTATTATTATTTATAATACATAAAGGATAAAAATTTAAGTAGAGATTTTACCTAAAATATACTTATATAGCGTCGTCTGAATAAAAGTTTCACTTTCATTAGACTTTTATTATTTTAGTTATTTAATTATTAAATTTAGTTTAATTAATTTTACTTTAATTATGAATTAACATAAATCTAAATAAATTCATTTTTCATAAATTTATTCCACCTTTGTTCAATGTTAAATAGACAAGTAAACATATCCAAAGATAATAATATAATTTTTGCTTGATTTATTAATTAATTAATTAAAAAATATTTACTTTATCATACTAAATTTCTTTCTCGATATTTAAAATATTAAGTACCTAATTGTTTTTATTTAGGCAAATTATTTTATAATCAAAATTCGATAATTTAATAAAATTAGCTGGAGTGTCTCCACTCGACTATCTCGCAATTTGAATTGGTTTAAATAACATAATATATTATATTTAAATTAAATTTAATTGATTATAAATTAAAAATTAAAATCAATAATTATTTATTTATTAAACCAGCGCATGTTTGGCTCTTTGTTGATGGGACCACGCCACGTGTTGGCGCGTGAGATTTGCAGTGTTAAAAAATTAATTCTGGTACTTTCAGCGATTCAATCAAGCTGAAATTCTATATATAGCAGTTTTATACAATTATTAATCATGTGAAAAATTATCAAACCTGTATCTTTATTTTTACGGTCACTTTAGAGGAAAAAAAATCAAAACGTTGTAAGTAATGACCCTCTTCCGGTTGAGCTACATTTCTCAAAAGTTGATAGAAAACTATGAATTTTGAATAATGTCGATGTACCAAATTTCATCATTCTAGCTCAAACCGTTTTTGCGTAATCTTGTCTACATACATACACACACACAGACATTTTTCTCAACCTTAGTGAAAATGATTCAGGAACCTTCAAAACGTATAAAAACATCAAAATCTCAACCTCGAAAATTTTCGTGATCGTAATACTATCTCTGACGAGATAGTAAAAATCTAAGTTATGAGACTTGAAACGGTGTTAGGAGAGACTGCTTTCTAGTACTTGGTACTGTTGGTACTAAAACTAATATAAACTAATATAATTTTAATAAATTAAAAGATAATTTTAAAAAATTATAATTCATTAATGATAATTTATTATCTAATACCTAATAAAATGTAGGCTTTACAAAAGCATATGACTCAATAGACCGAGAAAAACTTTTTCAAATTTTGATCTTAATTGGAATTCCGAAAAAACTAGTACGTATAATTCCAATTTGTCTTGAAGGTAGTTGCCGAAGAATAAGATGAGAGAATCAATTAAAATATATAAAACAATTATTTTTCTGGTTGTATCGTATGGGTGGGAGGCATGGTCTATGACCCTGGGAGATGAGAGTAGATTCAGAGTATTTGAGAATAGGATTCTTCCCAGCATTTATGGGCCAAAGAAAGATGAGGACACCGGGGAATGGCGGACACTGCATAACAAGGAATTGCATGACCTCTATGCATCTCTAGATATAGGTCATTAAATAGAGAAGGCTGGGATCGGCAGGGCACATGGCTAGAATGGGAGGGAAAAGAATGACGAAAAATATATTGGGGGGGGGGGGGGGGCGTGGAGACTGAGTGGGAAACGTCCGCCTGGAAGACCAAGGATGCGGTGGGTGGATAATGTAGGAAGGGACGTGAGGGTAGGGATTGGAGGGTTGTGGCTCAGAGAATAGGGATACTTGAAGAAGTGTAGTTGCTGCGGCCAAGAACTTTCGAGTTCCTTAGAGCCACGGAGATAGAAAGATAGAATACCTAATAAAATACATGAGGAAATTTTAAATCTTTATATTGGTTTTTTTTTTCTTTTCTATTTTCTTTTTATTAATATATTGTTAATTGAAGATCAATTGTAAATTGTATATATAATAGTATTTACAATCCATTATAATTATTATTATTATTATTTAAAAGTGGGACAATGTCTGATGTTTATTATAATATCATAATCATTAATAATAAATGAATAAATATATATAAAACATAGGATATCCTTGTAATCTTAAATGATATCATTCATTTAAAAACGGCTTATCCATTCCGCCTACGTATTTTGAATAGGAATTGCTTATTTGACAAAATTTTACCATTTTCTTTTCTTTTCTTTTCTTTTTAAATAATAGGTAATATTATTCATACTTATTATGTTATGAGAATCAACAGGTTGAATAAATATCAATATCATAATTACCATTAATAATAACGATGATTTAATAAAATGTATTTTAAAATTTTTCCTGTATGCTTTTGTTAGATTATTTTTGTCCACTATTTATAAAACATTGAATTCGAGAAATGTTGTTATTACTTAACCTGTATTGCATTTTAAATCATTCCAATGAAAATTTTATATTATAAATGTAAAAATTTCTAGTGGAGTTTAACCCTCTCCTACAGCTTAGAGGGAACAATAATAACAATAATTCTAAGCTATCTATCACCACCATCTAAATCGAAAGGATATCCTATTCTTTATATTTGTATTGTCATATTATTTATTTCAATATAGCAACTATTTCTTCATTACTTTTTCAATAATGCTGAAGGAATGATATTGGTGGAAAATTACCGTTTGATATTGTTTTATAAAATTCGATGCTTCCATATTAATGTACATAGATTAATTCTTAATATATATATATATATATATATATATATATATATATATATATATATATATTGGAGACTTATCTAATTTAGTATGGGTTGGGTTATTAAAAAAATGAGTTTAAAATTAATAAAATTGATAGCACACTCTGGTAATTATTAATAGAAAAGAGTTGGGGGAAACCAGAGACGGTTGATAAGTGAATTGGAAAATTTGATTGATTTCATTCAGATTAAAATCAAATATTAAATTATAATAAAATTAATATATTTAATAATGAAAGAATTTAATACAATTATAATAGGTATAACATGAGAAATTAAATATAAAATAAAGTTCATTTATTTTAATATTATTAATTCTATCCAATTTCTATTATTTAGCAATTGCAATTTATAAAGGGTCGACCATTTAACTTTTCATTATTCCTAGTGTATCATGATCCTAGTATCCTAGTATAGTGCAAGAGCAGACCCATCTTCTATGGGTTGGTTGTGATGTATGCTCCTTACTTACACTGTCCTATCACTTCGGAATGACTAATATCCTTGTTTCCATCCCGTAGGAGAACTTCTACGCCTTCCCCAGTAGCCCTTGACTACCTTTTCAATAACTCACAACCTATTTTGTCTACATCTGTTCAATAGTCAATTCTCGCTAATTTTAAGTTGATTTATAGCATTTTAATGATATTTCCCTATTAGACGGCAGGTTTATGCTTATATATTACACAATATATACATATAATAAATAAGTAATATAAATTTAAAATTTAAAAAAAATAGACTTGAAAGAAAGAGAGAGAGAGAGAGAGAGAGAGAGATATTTAAAAATATTTACGTTTATATTGTAAGGTTATTTTTCAAAAACTTTTAACTATTAAAATGTGATATTTTTACATAAATGAAAAAAAGAAAAAAATAAATTGATAAAGTTGAAATTATTTTTATTATTTAAAAGAATTTGAAATTGAAATCGAAATTAAAAAAAAAAATTCTAAGTATAAAACTCCATACAGAAAACAAATAAATTCATAATGTTCTGGTTTTAGTTGCCTTTTCATAAAGGAAAATAATAATTTAGCAAATAGAAGTTAATATTATATCAATAGAACGCCAAAAAAGGTTAGTTCTTTTGAATGAGAAAAATACTTCTATAATTCTGAATTCTTTCGTCAAATAATTTAAAAAATTTTCAATAATAATAATAATAATATTAATATAACTGTATATATGTTGTATATGTCTTATTAGATCATAATTCGATTAATTTTATTCCAGAATGACAACCCTCCTCTTTTACTTGGAGTGTAATATTCTTTAATTGAAAGGCAAATCTATTAATAAAAAATAATTTGTTAATAGTTTCCAAGTTAAGTTTTGATTTCTTTTTGTCCTCATCAAAAAAAAAAAAAATGAAAATAAAATAAAAAATAAATTTGATTCAGGAAGATTCATAAAAAAAATCTGGACAATATCAATACTTACTTTACTCATTTCTTTTTTAATGAATTTTAATAATACATCAATTATATACTCTGTCGCAAATAATATATTAGTTAATAAAATGCATTCTTATTTTCTGAACCATAGATTAGTCAATGAGAAGACATTTTCAGGATGATAGACTAAAAATACTTGATGAAAAATAATCATCAATCACAATTGTTCCGAATTTTTTGGAAATATTGACAAAAAATATTACTAAGTATTTTAAGACATATTATAATTAGTTACTTTCATTCAAAACAAGTCGCTTGAATATAGTATATGAAACCATAACCATTCATATTAGATATTCTATATATATATATATATATAGGGTGACTACATTTCGAAAACACCAAACTGGGACATACGGTTTACCTTTTTTAAGAAGCAAATTGAAAAAATTTTGAAAAAAAGTACAAAATGTTCTAAATATTTAAAAAAAAAAACGGGACAATAGACTGTCCTGAAGACTTTTTTCGGGACGCCCAAAAACGGGACGTTTTGTCTCCCTACATATATAGGTATATATATATATAAAAACAAACAATGATTATGAATGAATGTTGTTTCCCACTTTAATGTTTCTGTTATTGAATAATTGATTTATGTTATCATTTTATGTATCATATTGATTCAGCGTAAAACATAAATTTATTATCATACTATATTATTTATATGAATCTAAAGTGACACATTTTGAACATATAATGAATTTATTATATGTATATTTATATGGTATATCGAAGATTTATATTTAGATAGATAAATAGATAATATAAGAGAGAAAAAAAATTAGAGGGTATTTTTTTAATAGATTAAAATAATGATATAATTAAATATAAAATATTTCAAATATATTCTATGTAACTAAAATTATTAAATCTAGATTTTCAAAAGAATAATTACTATCTCTCTATCTATATATTAGTATAAAAGTTGCCGTTTTATCACTTAATTTTAAAGCCTATTCGCATATGTAGGTATTAGTAAGAATTTTAATAAATATTATGATTTACTACTAGTATTTATTAAACTTAACTTTTGAAATGTTAATTCATATATAATATAATTTTTTAATTATTCATTATGTTATGAATATTTTATTTTTACACGCTTTTGTTTAGTTTCAACCCGTGTCCTGTCGTCAAATCTTGCAACGTGAATTTGACCCACTTCCCAGTGTCGAATGAGCTGAAATTTTGCATACATATATGTCATAGGTGACCTAGCAGGTATTATTTTTATCAATTAGTAATTACATATTGCATAATATTGAAAAATAATAATTATCTATAAATATATATTATATGAGTATATATTACTTAATTAAGCTAATTTAATTTTTATCAAAAAACCCGAAAGGGGTCTACGACACAAATATATGTAATAAAATGTAAGAAAATCAAAAGATATATATATATATATATATATATGGACAAGCCGAAACAAAATAAAATATTGTTGAGCCTGTCGGATCACCTGTGCCACTAGTGAAGGAGTTAAAAAAAGGAATTCTCAACTCTTTCACAAGGGGAGTAAAAATAAAATTAATTGGGAAAGGGACACTGAAATAAATTTCACCAAAGAGTGCAGTACGTTTGACTATTAGTGCTTAGGCGATTCGCCTTGGAGAACCGAGATCGGAAAGAAATAATAACAAATCAAATAATCAAAATATCCGATGCTAACATTTGGGTCTGCAAAGGAAAAATTAGATTCACTTTTTTACAAATAAAAGAAAAAGGTTCGTTGTCACTTTATGATATTCAATGAAAATAAAATTAATATAAAGTAAAAATAAAAAATGAAATTGATATAAAAATTAAAGGAGATAATCCTTAGAATTTACAAATTAAATATAAAAATAAAAAGGAATAAATGCTAGCTAATGCTCAGTTAAAACAAAACAAGTTTACAAAAAAAAAAAAAAAATAACAATAATAATAACTCAACACAGTTTACCAAGCACGTGGACAACAACAAATCTAAAAAAATGGCGAATTCACAGCTAAAAAGCCAAAAGCGTGTAAACAATATCCAATAAAGTCCAAATAGCAAGTGAGAAGTGATCAACTCTCTATGCCAAGGGAGAAGCCCTTGTTTAACATCAACTAAAAGCAGCAAGGTGATTGGCTATAAGGGATCATGTGATCCTTTTGCATAGTCAACTTAGCTACAAAACAATCTGACCACGTGTTTGTATATAAATGTACCAAAAAATATATATAAAAGAAAAAACTTATAAAAATTATATAAAAATAAATTGATATTAAAATAAATAAATCTAAATCAGGGAGATGCTTTAACAATATATATATATATATATATTTATAGTTTTGTAGTTTGTTCTATTTTATTAATATATTTATATATATATTCCCATAGAGAAGTAACTTATCGATTGATATATCTCTCTGGGATTATAAAACTCGAAAGTTCTTTCCAACCATTCCTATCCATAAAACTCGATCACTTCTCAATTGGTCTCTCCACAATCAAGTTTATCGCTAATAATCTTTCCTTCTACATTCTACCCACATATTTAATATTTATTTTGGAATAATTTATAATTTTTATATTCATGGTCGAACATGTATAGATAGGGTTTCTTTAGTCAATGTAGGTATAGTTTTACAATTTTCCAAACAGAGAGACATACACTCGTATAAAAAGACGCTAGACGTCAGTTGTACTAGGTGTGTGTGTGTGTGTGTGTGTGTGTATATGATTAATACGTATTGGTTATCATAATTATTATTAAACTGACATATAAATAATAATAAGCATTTGTTTTTTTTCTAAATACAATATAATTATATTTTTGTTTTGTAATGGAGAATTAATTTAATTAGAATTATATTATTATAATATATAATCCATTTTCTTGAAATTAATCTACTAATGGTTTGTTTCGTTTATTTTAAGTAGAAAATAAAAACAAGAAAAAAAAATAATAAAATTAAAAATGAAATGAAGAAACATGAAGAATGTTAAAATAACAAGAAAAATAAAACAAAAATTATTAAATAAATAAAACTATTATATTAAAACCATTAATGTAACGAACAAACTGACAATAAATTACACAAACTGTATTATCATTAGAATTGTCAAAAAAAAATAAAAAATAAAAAATTACAAAAAGATTTTAGAGAAAAGAGAGTAAAAATGTTTTAAATGCCTTGAATATTTATGTATGAGGTAATTGATTCCAAATTTAAAAAATAATAATAAACTACTACATTTCAAAAATATATCTTAAAAGAAAATATATATATATATTAATACTAGCTGCTCAGAGCTCCTCCGGCGCCCTTCACACCTAGTCGGGGGCTCTGCCCCCTGCACCCTTGATGTCTATCATTTTTAACCTCTCTTATTTTTCTTCTTCTGTCTCAGTAGAGCGACCTGCTGCATGTAAGACCCTATTTTTAATAAGCCTATTTTCTTTCTCAGGCTGAGACTCAAAAGTTTGAGTCTCAGTATGATAAATCCTATCTTTTTTATCCTCTTCTTTTTCTCCTTCTGTCTCATTAGAGCGACCAGCTGCATATAAAAAGCCTATTTTCTCTCTCAGACTGAGACTCAATTAATCGTTTTTTAATTTTCGGTTCCCTAACTTTGATTTGTAATTCTAACAAATAAAGAAATTAGTTAAAATTGTTATATAAATAATAATAAAAAAGATAATATAAAAAACTTACTTGAAAATCCAATTATGAGATCAAAATTAAAATTATTTATTCATATAATCTTAGAGGTAATATAGTCGCAATGTGAATGTTTTCAATGAGATAAATAAGTTAAAAAAGGCTAATATGATCAATTAAAATATTATATATATTATAAAGATTTGTTTGTATTCTTTGTGCTCCTGAATGACAACTAGAGGGTTACTTTTCCCGGAGTATTTTCGTTCCCGGGATTCAGGAAATTTAAAAATGTATTTCCCGGGAATTATAAAAAAATACTAAATTTGAGGTGGAAATTGTAAAAGTTTTACGAAAAAGTTAAATAAATGTTGTTTTTGCCAAAAAATAAAATAAATTTAATCCAAAAATAAAAGAAAAAAATTCAGTAAGATATAATATATAATCATCAAAATATAACATAAAAATAATTGTTGTTTAGAAGATAACATTTTAGAAACGAGAGGCAATCAAAGGAAATGTCGCCTAAAACTGAGATACTTCATATTAGAGGAGTAACGATTAGTTATTCCTTTTTATTTTTTTTCCTTTCTTTGTGTTTTTTTTTTTGCATTATTTTCGATTTATTTATTTTTTGGCAGTATTTTTGTATTTTGTTTTTCTTATTTTGGTTTTTATATATTTTTATATTTCTAAAAAGATGGAAAACTGAAACTCTGAGTCTGTGATTATGTATTAAAGACATTTATGATCGTTGATTACAGAGTTTAGTTATTATGTAAATATGTAAATATGTTTTGCTTTTTTTTTTTTTTTGTTTTTGATTGCTTTTTGGATGTTTTTTTTTTTTTGTTTTTGTCACCACCCAAAAAGGTGGACTGAAATAACATACAGAATGATTGTATATATATTTCTTGAATAAATAAATAATAATATTTATTTATTTATCAAAAAATATAATTATGTCTTTACCTTACTCGCTCTCAACGACAGCTTATTTATATTAATTTAAGTTAAGGGGTAGGTGATGGAGAGGGGTTACTTTCAAGGGTGTGAGGAAAAGTGCTCTCTTTCCAAATGGTCAAGTGCAATAGTTTATTCCATTATTGTTACCTATTCAAGAACTATTTTATATAGAACTCTAACCAAGGTGGCAATTAAAACAGACCCAAGCTTGTGAAATCGAATTTTAAGTATATAATTTTAAGTATATATATATATATATATATATATATATATACTTAACCTATACTTGTATTTTATATTTATTACGATTATTTCAGTTAATAAATAAAGATTTCGTTATCAGCATCATTATCAGCATGAAAAATAATTTGTTTTGTTTTCCAGGGAAATGTTTCGTTTTTCCCGGGAAACGGGAAATAAAACGGGGATTTCCCGGGAATTCCCGGGAATAACCCTCTAAGGATATCATGTAGATATCAAATTTTAAAAAAATAATTTCTGCTTTTGTTATTGATTAGATATTAATAAAATTTATAGCCTATGAACAAATAGAGATATGCAAGAATATTGTGATGAAATTTTCAGTCTATAATGTGAGAATTTCCAGACAGACAGACACACAAACATGAAAAATTCCAAAGTCACTTTTGGATTTTGGATTCTACAGATCATGAAACGCGAAGATATACAAAATTTTTGAAATTCTGAGCAATTTGCAGACCAAAACCTTTTTATTGCACGCTTTTATTTAGTTTCAACCCGTGTCCTGTCGTCAAATCTTGCAACGTTAATTTGACCCACTTAACAATGTTCGAATGAGCTGAAATTTTGCATACATATGTAACTCCGATGACAATGCAATATTCTTGTTGAACTTAGATCATAGGTGACCTAGAAGGTATTATATTTATCAATTAGTAATTACATATTGCATAATATTGAAAATTAATAATTATCTATATAATAAATACGTATATTAATAAGAGCTAATTTAATTTTTTATCCAAAAACACCTAGGTTTCATTCAAAAAGTCACGGACTTATAAACCTACGCTCGTAATTCATTAGAATTAAATAATTTATTCTAAAAGTTATGATTTTAATTAAATTAATTTATATCATGTTTAATTACTTTGTAAAAATAATATATATTATTTTTTAATTTAAATGAATATCAAATAAAGTAATGGTGATATCGTTTTTGAAAAGATACAAGTATATATAAACCAATAATCTTATAAATAAAAATGAATCGCAACATGTTGGTAAGCGCATCACTCAATAACGCCTGGACCAATTTTGACAATTTTTTTTTTTTAAATGTTCGTTGAAGTCTAAGGATGGTTTTTACGGCGAGAAAAAATCGAATAATTGCCGGGAAAACCCTAAAAACAGCCCTTTTCTTTACATCTTCTTATATATGGATGACGTCACAGCTAGGGAGAGAACATTTGGAACTAGGGGCTCGGAGGGGAGGCCATGTAGGGGAATCTGCTTTCTCTTATTGGGAATACCCAAATTGCCACCCCCAGCGTCCACTATAGGGTATAAATATAAAAGCAAGCATTGAGTGTAAGTCGAGTTCTCTAAATCAATGACTATTAAGTTGTAACTATAAATTATTTTTATTAATTTAATTTATTAATATATATATATTGATATTTACAATATCTCAATTGATCTTATTGGCCTTTTAAACTTTGAAAATATTCACATTACTGCTATAATTTAATACTATTAATTTTTAAGATTATGTGAGTAAATCATTTTAATTAAGAAAATTTGTGTGATCTCATATTTGAATTTTCACGTAAGATTTTAATATATATTTTTTAATATTATTTTTATAGTAGTTTAGTGTTATGCTAATCTCTTTATATTTTATTTTTATTTTGTTTATTTTGTTTTTTTTTAAATAAATTAATAATATTTAAAGTAGCATAAAAAAAATAATCGAGGCAGGAAAAGTGATGGGGTTTGAAATTAATAGTGATAAGACAAAATAATTAGTATCAGAGCGAATAATATTTGCAAAGAATTTAAATCGAGGTTGCAATCGGGAAATTATTATCAAAGGGGATCAAAATTAAAATATATAAAACAATTATTTTTTCTGTTGTATTATATGAGTGGGAGGCATGGTCTATAACCCTGGGAGTAGATTCATAGTATTTGAGAATAGGATTCTTCCCAGCATTTATGGGCCAAAGAAGATGAGGACACCGGGGAATAGCGGAGACTGCATAACAAGGAATTGCATGACCTCTAGGCATCTCTAGATATAGGTCATAAAATAGAGAAGACTGGGATCGGCAGGGCACATGGCTAGAATGGGAGAGGAAAAATATATTGGTGGGGAGTTCGATTGGAAAACGTCCTTTTGGAAGACCAATTGGGAACAGGGTGGACAATGTAGAAAGGAACGTGAGAGAGATGGGACAGGGTAGGAGTTAGATGGTTATAGATCAGAATAGGGACACTCGGGGGGGGGAGAGGGGGTATAGGGGGCGGAGGCGCTCGGAGCAGCTAGTCTAATAATAAAAATAATAATATTAATCAGTCCCCTATGCCCTATACCACCGATTTGATATGTAGTATTTTGAGGTGAAGAATCGACTTGAATTAGATTCTTTCTTTCAACATTCACACTATAACCTGAAATCAAAAACCGGGCGTAATTTCTATCAAGTCTAATAATTAGGAAATAAAAAAATATATATAAAAAAAAAACTATTTAAAAACACGTTTTTATTTAAATGCACTAAAAAGGAGAAAATATTTCATTCATAGATGACTTCAGTTGAATTTTTATGTTTGCCGACGTAGTCCAAATGTAAAACACATTTTGGTATTTGATAGTTGGTAATTCAGCTGTCAATCAGTAAAAAAAGTTTTTTGATCGGTTCCGTAATTTTCGTTTGACGTTCGTTGAAAAATGGAAGATCAAAAGGAACATTTTCGTCATATTTTGCTTTTTTCATTCCGCAAAGGGAAAGAAGCATCGCAAGCTCATAAAAAGTTATATTACCAACTATCAAATACCAAAATGTGTTTTACATTTGGACTACTTCGGCAAACCTAAAAATTCAACTGAAGTCATCTATGAATGAAATCGGCAATGACTTAGTTGCCAACCTAATAGTTTCTCCACACACACCACGATTTCCTTACAATTAATCATATCTAAAATATGAAAGTGAGGGCGCCAAACATGCAGGGAAAAACGTAAATTCTACTTTTAATAGACATAGTGGAAAAGGAAAAAAAAAAACAGAAAGGATTGTGCATATACAATGAAATGTCCTTCGTATTCTTTTCCTTTCCCTATGATCAACAGCTGAATAATGCATCAAGGACACGAGCGGCGGCGAATCCCTTTCCCAATACTGGTGGTCAAATCAGATTTAAATTAGATTTAATTTAGATTTAAGTCTTTTGTGCTCTAATTAATTTAAGATTAATTAACCATTTGTTATTGAATTTGGAATATTAAATATTGTTATTTGAATACAGTTTTTATTTAGCGATCTTTTTAATCCATCCCGAATCTTTATATCATAAAAAATACCTTTCTTTACAGTCCACTAATAGGTAAAATAGAAGTTGAAGAGGTTTCTATCGTAATTAAATTATTTTCTCTTTTTAGACCTTTGAGCAAAATTAATAGATATCAAGGATTTATTCCTTTCAATTTATTCCCCCCTTCGATTACAGGAATAAAAGTTTTACGTTAATTATTTAAACCTTTAATAGGTGTATCAAGCGGATACACTGTTAATTCAAACACTTTGCTTTAACACAAATCCAAGAGATTTAATGTGATCTTCAACAGTTATGTGATTAATGCCAAATTCTTCTGCAATATCTCGAATTGTTAAATGTGAATTATTTTTCAAGAAAAATTATCTGACAGAACTTTCACTCCAACATAATATATGCATTATAGTGTAGAGAGAGAGAGAATAAAAAATAAAGTTCATTTGTCAATTTAGGTTTGTTTCTTTTCAGTTTATTTTGGGTAGTATTGTAAATAACTATTGATATGCCTATTACAATTTCCACTTTGTTTAGAAAGAAACGTATTTATTTCGTATACGTATATTTCTCTCAGCCTGTTCAAATAATACATTTAATTAGATAGATAAATGGCAACCACAACAAATCGATTTCCATTAAATACTCTTTATATACTTGTTGAACCCGTTGCAAACGGTGTTTGCAATTTCAGTTTAAAATGAATTTACCGTGGTTTGCAGCAATAGTTCTTTGAAAACAATATTTTTCGTATACCTAATGATCATTTTTTAGTAATCTCCTTGAGCGGAGTTTTCTTTCATTTTTGTTTTGATGTTGTTGGGAGTTCTGGTCGTGGATATTAAAAAATTAAAAAAACGATCTCTTTTGTCGATAAGTTCATGTTTAATATTGTAATTTGTTAGTTGCGCTAATCTTTGGGCTGTTGCCTGTGTATATATATAAATATATAATTTAAATATTTAATAATAATTATCAAATAATTTAATATTTAATTAAATATTTTATTTGAATAATTTTAGTTATATATTATTTATTTTATAACAAATAAAAATTATATAATATAATAATATAATAGTTTATATTAATACATAATATTGATAAATATGTTAATAAGAACTAATTTATCAACAAATTAAAACACCAAGAAGAAATTGGATTAAAAGAATGAAATATAGGCATATATATATTCAATACAAAATCTAGTATTCAATAACATTTTTTAAAAACACATAAAAATAAAATTAACATTTATAGATTTTTTTTTTAAAAGACCCACTGAAAGAATCCACGCCATCTAGTGTGTCATTGGGACAAATTATATGGTTAGTCGATGAGACGATGAATGATTAGGGCTTTTATATATATAATATCACAGACCATCCGTATCCGACTTGGACTCAATGTTATTTATTGAAACAAGCTTTACATATAGCTACCGTCGCGTACTAATTGCAAAAAAGCGGGCTTGTGTGTGTGTGATGTTTTTTTTAAGGAATATTGGGAATTAAAAAATTATAGAATTTCCAGTTAAGTGAAAAATTATTTATCCAGAGATAAAACTAACATTTCAGCAATCAATTATGCTTTTTTCAAAAATCTTACTTTTATATCCAAACTAGCTGCTCAGAGCGCCTTCGGCGCTCTTCACACCTAGACGGGGGCTCCGCCCCCTGTACCCCCGAGTGGTACATAGTATTTGGTGGTTGAAAGTAGTAAAAGGTTTTCATCCATTTTGTTTCAATCAGTATATTACATAAAACATTCATTTCTTTTTGTGTTCTTATTTAAAAAATATATTTTAATTTAATCACTATATTAATTATATATATTATTATTGTATATGTTATATCTATCTACCTATGTGGCTCAAAGATACTCGAAAGTTCTTAGCCGCAACAACCACATTTCTCCAAGTGTCCCCATTCTGAGCCCTTGTTCCATCTCTCTTACGTCCCTTCCTACGCGTCATTGGTTTTCCAAGCGGACGTTTTCCAATCGGTCTTCCCACCAATATCTTTTTCCTCTCCCATTCTAGCCACGTGCCCTGCCTATCGCAGCTTTTTCCCTTTTATAACCCTAACTATTTCTGAAGATGCAGAGAGACCATGCAATTTCTTGTTATGCTGTCTCCCCCATTCCCCGGTGACCTCATCTTTCTTTGGCCAATAAATGCAGGGAAGAATCCTATTCTCAAACACTCTGAATCTACTCTCATCTCCCAGGGTCATAGACCATGCCTCCCACCCATATAATGCAACAGGCAAAATAATTTTTTTATATATTCCCTTTGATAATAATTTTGAAGAGATAAGCCTCTTTATTGCAAGATAACAGGCGTTTCCCGATTGCAACCCCGATTTAAATTCTTCTCAAATATTATTATCCTTCGTGATTACATTAAATTTTTCTACATATTCAAATTCTACATTTTGTATCTTAAGATTTTGTATGTCAATACTCTTCCTCTTTGTTACTAAATATTTTTTCTTATCACTATTAATTTCAAACCTCCATTAATTTTTCCTCGCTATCTGCAATTGCAATTTCCTAATCTCCTATTATATTTAAGTCGTCTGGGTAACCTAACATTTTACAATTGATTTCTTCATCTTATTCTTTCTTTACTACCTTCAAGTTTGAAGATTGAAAATTTGAAAAAGTTTATCCGGATCTATTGAGTCATGCATATGTTTTACTTAAGTCTACAAATAATTAGTGAACAGAAATATTGAATTCGCGGTTTTTTTCCTAATATCAGTCATAATGAAAATATCTTAATTAATGTTGGTCGATTTGGCCTGAACCCGCAATGATATCTCCTAATATTTCCTCCGCCTATGGTTCTTAAGTATTTTCTATGTTATAATAGTGAAATAGAGTATAATATTTCTTGATCATTACATTTTGGTATTTTATTTTCATTGCTAGATTATTATTGAATATTTTTAATTATAATGAAACTTGAGAAAATGCAAAAATAGAGACTTGAGACAATTTATAAAAATTAACGGTATAAAACTATAGATAAATTACCAATATATACATTCATTAATAGTATTAATTTAAATTAATTGATTTATTTGTTTTTTTTATTATTAAGTTCATTTATTAATTTTTTTAGATCATAGTTATTTTCCTTAAAAGAAACTTAAATTCTGTGGTGCTAGGGGATTTGAAAATTATTAGTCGCAATATGAAGATTTCGCTTACAGTTTCTGTCATGTCCGACCTCCATCCAACAGTTATTTTCTGTCAAGTTTTTTGCTTCTCTTAATCATGTGATCTATATATTTAATTTTTTTTGATTCATTATAATAAAATTTAAACAAATAAAAATTTTTACTTTGTTAATTTATATAAATTTCAATATAAACTGATTGTGAGTGATACGCTTAGCCAATACTCTGAATAATTTGTGTACAAAAATATTGAATGTTCTTAGCGAGATTTGATATAATGTTGTACGATTTGTCCTAAATCTGAATTGGAAGAAAATTATAAATTGCCTCCTCTTCCAGCCCAATTCATTTACCCAGCCATGTTGCATATGGCATCTAAATTTCTTAAAACTCCGTTTTTTTAATTTAAAATAGAAGGAGAGAAAGAGTTTTAAATTATATTCGAATTGTCTATATATTCTATATATCAGTATTTTTTTTCTGAATTTAATAGCAAGTTGATTTTAAAAATTTTCCATTCTTAATGCATATGATTGATTACATGTGTTAAAATTTAAAAAAATTCAAATATTCTAATTTTTATATTTATATACAATTTAATATTATTTTTTATTAATATCATATCAAAAAAAAGAGAATTTATTAAAATTAAAAATAAAAAAAGAAGTCTATTAATAAAAAATTGAATGGTGATTTAAATATTTTATTAAATTAATTAAAATGAGACCTTTTAGAATAAATTATTTAATTGAAATGATATTTAAATATAAGAATTTAAAAAAATATTATATTCTTTGTTTGGCAATTGTTATTTAATTATGTGCAACATGATTCGACTTGCACAGAGCATCGTTATTTTTTATTAATATCACATAATAAAAATGAATCTTTTAAACATAATAAATAAAAAAGACATTTTAATAAATTTAAAAAATATACCCAATTTAAAAATGTCAAAAATTTAAAACAACTTTATATCATCATATTTTAATTTTTATATAATATATATATATATATATTTAGTAATTAATAATAGAGTAATTAAATTAAAATAAAAAACAAAGATAATATAATTCAGTCATTTTAATTCAGGTTAAATAATTTTTTTTTTATTATTCAATGATAAAATTTATATATATTATAGAAAAGAAGAAATATTCAATTAAATAAAAAATAATTTAAGATAAAAATATGATCTAATAAATATTTTATAAAATTAATTAAATTGAGAACTTTTAGAATAAATTATTTAATTGAATTGATATTTGTATATTAGAATTTAAAATAAAAAGTGAAATATAATAATTCTTCGATTGGGAATCGCTATGATAATTCATTGTTTGAAATGATTCCGCTAGGCCGACAGTGAGCCGCGAGCTGCTCTTGAATGAACAACACGGAGAATTATATAAACTTTAAAAAATTAATTTCTGCGGTTATTGTTGACATATAAATAAAATTTATAGCCTATGTTACTCTAGGGGTATATAAGAATATTGTGATGTAATTTCAAAGAAATCGGTTCAGCCAATTCTGAGTCTATAAAATAGTAATTTTCCGGACAGACCGACAGACAGACAGACAGACAGACAGACGTGAAAAATTCTAAAGTCACTTTTGGATTCTAGAGGTCATGAAACGCGAAGATATGCAAAAATTTTTAAATTCTGAGCAATGTGCAGACAAAAACCTTTTTTTATATATATAGAAGATAAATAATTTTTCACTTAACTGGAAATTCTACAATCTTTTATGTAATTTACATAACTAATAGAAACGAATAATGTTCTATGTAATATATAATATTTATTTAAAAATCAATTAAAATTATAAATGTTGTTTACAAATTATGTGATGATCTCTCTCTCTCTCACTAGTAAACATATCTTTGTACCGACCGACGATAGTAAGGGAGGTATTGTTTTCACATTAAATTTCACATGTGGAGATTTTTACATATCTCCACGAATCATGCATTTTCTTAACAGAAAAAAGTATTTTTAGCATGATGTCTGTCCGTCCGTCTGTCCGTTCGTCCGTATGGATGTGTACAGCCTGAACGGCTCAACGGATTTTGATGAAATTTGGTATATTTACTTAAATTGATCAACTTTTGGTGCAAATCCGGAAACCGCAAGTGGTAGTATTAGCGATCGACGATAGGAAGGGAAGGGTTATTTTCACACCAAATTTCACATGAGGAGATTTTTTACATATTATCACGAATCATTCACTTTGTATTGGTTTTATTCTCGAGAAAAATCATTTTTATTAGTTTTTTTCTTAATTTAAAATTATATGACGTCATTCAGCCATTCAGGACGTCACAGCCTGGTCTCTTACATATATATTATAAATAAAATAAAATTAAAAATATTTATGTTTTATCCATATCTGTTTTTTATTACATTAATAGATATATTAAAATTTTTTCAAATTGTTTCTGTAGCTGGAAATTAATTTAATTTAAACTGTCGGTCGGTTCGGACCTGGCCACAGGTCAACTTATTTATATATTGTCTTGTTAGACATTATATTTAATTTTCCACTTAACATTCCACTTAATTTTTCACAAAACATACCATCTTGATGTACATTCTGGGGTATCCTTCCATGGCGTAATTTTTACATCTTCACTGTACAAAAATCGTGGTTGTCATAGCGAAGGCAATATAGTTTTATAGCACAGGCAGTTTGGTCAGGGGGGGGGACACTTATTCTGTGGTCTGTGGACTTTCCCTTGCAGTGGGATATGTCGGTCGCCTGCAGAGTCAAAGTCATACCTGGCAACTGCCGCGCAACTTGGCAAAAATCAGTTTCAACTTTCCCATTTAAGTGTCCCCTCCTGTATAATATCGCATATATAAAGAGAGTGAGAGAGACATAGAATACAATCTCTTATATATAAATTCAATAATTTATTTAATTATAAATATATATTTGTTTAATGATATCGTTAAAAAAATTTTAACACAAGATAATATTCTCCGAATATTCTCTAATACCTATGAAATTATAAATATATATATATCTATATATATAAGGGAGAGAATTATAAATAATAAACCAATTTGTGTTTCTCTGTAATATAAAGATTAATTGATTATTATTTACAATGGGTATTTATTTTAATTTAATTACAATTATTTACAATTACAAAATTACCTGTAATATAAAGAAACGACAATTGAAGTTTATCATTATTATTATCACTGTTTTCATTTATCTCCATGAAAAACTATTTTTTTATATAATATTATTATCTGTTTAATGATATTATTTTTACAAGTTGTCATTTCATATATGTTTCATATATATATATATATATATATTGTAATATATAAGTATAAAGATGCCTTTTTTTATGCTTGTATATTGGATGTATTGAGATACAGAATTTTAGAAAGTTATTTGTGTGAACACATGGCAGAGTGTATAGAGGATAGCTTTCTAAAATTTATTGTTTTGAAGAAACACCCAGGGAAAAAAACCCAGAGATCCTTTTCGTTCCCCAGAGGGAGTAAAGGGTGGACAATTTTTCCAAGTGGCATAGGAGGGGAGAATGACCATTTTTACATGTAGAGACATTTTTTGGTCATTCTTGGATGGAGAGCCAGGGAAGCGACTTCATCGGGAAGTGAGAACAAAATACAAGGATCATCGAGGGGAGCTGCCTGCCCTAATATGACGACATGATACCTTGAGGAAAATATCCAAGAATCATCTTACTTGAAGTCCCAGTGTTCCCCGAACTCATTATTAATTTGAGCCACAGCTAAGTAGTCGACTATTATATATAAATAATTGCAATTATTTTATAAACTCAATTCCATTCAGTTTATACTCCTATTAATATTGATATTTACGGTACCATTAAAATAATCAATTGTATCAAATAATTTCTTATATTCTTAATAAATAAATAATTTTTAGTTGTAATTATATATGCTACCAATTAATTAAACTTATTGTTTTAACCAAATTTTCTCATAAAATACCTGCCCCTTTTCCCTCTTATATACAACAATATGTTACGGTAAAAGTAGATATTGTGGCAAATGTACACATTTTCCGGTAAATGTGCACATTAGCCTCCTCATTTGGGAAATGTGCATTTAACTAACATTTACAATTTCAAATAAGGGAAATGTACATTGAATTCACAATGACCATGTCGTTTTGGTAAATGTGAGCATACAAAATACGAAATCGAGTAGAGCACTTGTACTGACTTGTACGATCTAGAGATGACGATAAAAATTTATATAAATTAGGAACTAAACAGGGAATTTTAAAACAATCTTATTCTAGGCATGAATTCGCCATTTGTGAACAAAAGTTTAGATCATACGAAGATGTTCCTCAAGATGTTGAGAAATCGGTAAGAGAAATTATAAGAATGCAGTCCCTTACTGGTGGCCAAGGTTTTAAAAGATGCATCTGTAAAGGAACATGTTCCTCAAAAAAATGCAGTTGTAAAAATGCTGGAATAATATGTAATTCCAAGTGCCACAATAGCAATTCTTGCTCAAATAAATAGCACTTTTTTTCATTATGAAATTTCTATATGTTCCTTTATAGTTTTATAAAATTTAACTGTTATAATAAAAAAAAGTATTTTAATATTATAATTATTTGTTTGATTCCCATCGTATTGGTCCTAAAAAATTAGGACGAAAATAGTATTTATGAATATTGGGATCATAAGCTACGACATATTATATGTAATAAGTATGTTTTGTTTCTCATTCACATTTTTGAATTAAAATAATTTTCGTTATTAAAGCTTTTTGTATTATGTTTATTTAAATAAAATTTTTTTTACTGCAACAACATTTTTAATTTACTTGTATTCCACCTTTCCTTAAAATACGAAGGTAAGAGTATACATTTACCAAAACGTAAAGGCAGGTGTACACATTTGCCGGGAAATGTACATATACATTATATTCAGTTTACTTATACCTAACTTTTGTCACGGTAAATGTACAATCTTGGGAAATGTACACATTTACCGGAAAATGTGTACATTTCCCAAGAGTGTACATTTACCGTGACATATATATCTCCATCTAGTGGAAACTAATTTAAAAAGGCGCGTTTTTTGTTTGAAACGCCGAAAATTCACATAAAGAAGAAAGTACACTTTATATATATTGTCGTGTATGGGAGGAAAAAGTAAGGTATTTTATTAGAAGAAATGGGTTAAAAATCAGTTTAATTAATTGGTAGCACTCTGGATTGAATTTAGAAGAAAACAAGGGTTGATAAGGGAAATGATAAAATTGAATAGGTTCAGATAAAAAAAGGCATATATAAAATTATAACTAAAAATTATGTATTTAATAAAACTATAAGAATTTAGATTACAATAGATAACAAAAGAAATTAAGATGAAATAGAATAATTGAATGGTACCCTAAAAATAGAAATATAAATTAAAAGAAATGTAATTTATATTTTAGCAATTGCAATTTATAATTATTTATTAATTACCAATGGTCGACCAGTTTTGATTAATATTGTGTAGGGAATGAATGGAGAATTCATTGGAGACTTGAGTCATTCTTCATTTCACTTCATTCCTCCCCCCACCTTGGATACATGGATTGGTCTCTGTTCACGTGCAGACCACATGTTTGTTCTCCAATTTAGCAAAATGTGTTCAAAAATGAAAGTTCTAGGTTTCGCACCATTATATACATAAAAAATGTATTTTTATGATTATATATTACAATATATATATATATATATAGGTATGTTTTTAAGTAAAAAATTAATACTTGGACAAAAAAAACTATTAGAAAAGAGTAAAAGTATATACTTCTTCTTCTTCTTCTTCTTCTTCTATTATAGGCCTAAGGCCTGTTCTTCTTCACTATCCTCAGGTCTTTTTTGGGAAGAGTACGCCCAGCAGTCGGCCCATTTTTTCGGTGGCTTGGTCTCTTGTGTTGCTGGCCTTCCATCCCGGGCTATATTCTCAAGAGTCCTTCCGCGTTGGCTCTTCCTACGTGTTCGTTCCATTTTTACGGCGAATCTTAACCCATTTGCCGTAATAGGTTCGTTGCCGTGTCGTCAATGTGTTAATCATTCCAATTTTCGAGGCTGTGTGTGGTTCTTTGAGCAATTGTGATTTGCGTCTCTTGAGTAGATTGCTAGTCTCATCTTCGAGACGTGGATGTTCTTAGTTAAGTCGAAGCCCCCCAACACGACAAGGTGACATCCATGGTGGGGCTTGCCGGAGGCAGCTGATGTTAAATTAAATTGAAAATTTTTGTTCTTAGTTAGAATCGAACGCCGACTTCTTGCGTGGAAACTTGGTATCCTACGCTCTCGGCCACCCTGCCTCCAAAAAGTATATACAATTAAATAAATTTATAATTGTATATATATATATATATATATATATATATATATATATAATAGTAGTAAAAGAAAAAATAACAAATTGTAGTAGCGTGGGAGAAAGAGATATGTATGTCATAGTTTATATCACAATATTTCTTAGAAATATCCAATAGTTTAAAATATGTATATATAAATGTAATAAAATTCAATGGAATTGACGTCAATTGAAATTGAAATAAATAAATTAATATATATATATATATATATATATATATATAAAGGTAACTGATGATCAAATGATGACGTTAAATTGAAAAACAAATCAATATTACAAGACATGTACATATCGAATAAACTAAAAAGAAATAAAATATTTAAAAAAATGAAAGAATGTCAAACATTTATTTTTCGTAGAAATTTAAGATTCAATCAATTAATAATCTATGACTTAATATTTTCTTATTTTCTCAAATACTTAATTAGTTCTATGTATCATTTAAAATGTAACTAGCCTTTCACAGGTCAGACTACCTTCAGCGGTTCTGACACTTCCACTGACATTACAATTCAATATATATGTAGATATATAAATATATGATTTTACAAAAATTCCTTACAAGCATATTAGCATAACAATATCATTTAAATTGAAATCTTTATTTTTATTAATTTAATTTCTCTCTCTATTATTGATATTAAAATTAATCTATATTGGTGTATATATTATTATTATATTAGCTGTGAAGAGCACCGAAGGCGGTCTGAGCAGCTAGACTAGAGGTTCCCAAACTTTTTTGTGTCATAGAACTCTTGCCATGATCTTCGGTTTTGTGTGTAATCTTCCTATACTACCTTCAAGACAAATTTGAATCATACATACGAGTTTTTTTCGGAATTCCCATTAAGATTAAAATTTGAAAAAGTTTTTTCCGGTCTATTGAGTCATAGGCTTTTCTAAAGTCTACAAATAATTGGTGAACAGAAATATTGAATTCATGTTTTTTCTCTAATATCTGTCTTAATGAAAGTATCTGATCTAAAGTTGATCGATTTGGCCTGAATCCGCATTGATATTCTTCTAATATTTCCTCTGCATATGATGGTAATTATAATAAAATAATATTCGAGAGAATCTTATACGATGTCGTCAAAAGAGATATTCCCCTTTAGTAATTGCAATTCGTTCTTTTTCCCTTCTTACACATTTAAATATGGGATAATAACTGCCTCCTGCCATTCTAATGGTATCTTTTTCTTAGGCCAGATTGAAAGAATGAATTTGTGCATACACTCTACTAAAGGTTTTCCTCCCTATTTGCAGGGATCCCATCGGAAATACCCGCTGCTTTATTATTTTTAAATTTTCCCATTATCATTTCCACCTCATGTAACATAATATTGGTTCTTCGTGATTAATTTCTGTTGAGTCTACCGTTAGTGTCTTTCTATTCTATTACTTAGATTCGAATTTTATAATTTATCAAAATTGTTTCTCCATCTATTTTTAATATCGACCACGTCTCTTTTTAAATCCACACAAACATGTTTTAATATAATTATATATTATTATAATTTACATAAATATAACATTTTATTTTGTTTTCAAAATTAAACACAAAGCGAGCTGTTGCCATATTTCTTTGAAATAGAATATTTTCTTATTAATTTAAGTAGATATAATAATTTTAAAACTTGAAATAAATTATAATATATAGATGGAGAAACAAATAATTAACAATAACATAAACTCGTAGAATAAAATTCAAAATACATGTTACAGTTGAGAGAAGAGAAGGGGGAGAGATTTTCTTTTATTTCTCTCATAAAAAGTAGACCCTAATACTCTTTTCTTATCAGGGCGTGATATTAAAGAACCCGAGGCGCACGAGATAAAAGCAGAGGTTGAGTGATTAGGATGCAGAACACACACACACACACACACACACACACTAACAATCTATCTCTTTTCCACACCCATATTTATATTTTAAATTCATTGACCATCATTATTAATTAATATTTAAAATTAAATTTCAAATAATTTAATAATTTAAACTAATAAAAAAACAAACCAACAGTGTAAGGTGAATATACCAGTAGTTGACACTACAAAGACAAATTTTTGACAAAAATTTGATATTTTATAATTTTATCAGATATCAATTTAAGTTTTGGGCGATATATTAATTGGCTAATAATGAAGAATTTATCTGCAAACCAATTCAATTTTCTTTTTTTCTATTTTTTTATTTTTTATTTTTTTAACAATAAAATTCAAATGGTCCAGTAGTTGACAGGAACGATACCAGTGATTGACACTAAATTAAAAATTTATTTTTTATCTTTTTTTATTTATTTAATAAAAATACAACATTAATATATAAAACACAACTTAAATGTAAAATTATGTTAACAGATTATATTATCTCAATGAAATAATGGGTTGTTTTTCCTTTTTCTTTCGTTGATTTTTAGATTACCTTTGAATTTTTTTAAAATTTTTCTTCCTGCTTTTTCTTTAGTCTAACAGCAGTTCTTTCTTGTTTTTCTTTAGCAATTTAACATTGTGGTACTCCTGTCATTTATAATACATTTCTAAAAGAGCTATAATTGATTATAGACATATATGTATATAGGTAGACATATATATACAGTTTGTGCTAGTATAATAAGATAAGATATAATATAATAATATCCTTGCCAAAATATATAAGAAAACATTGGAGTGTGTCAAGAAGAGCCAATCATATGTATATACTTATGTATATTGGATATAGAAATTCACTTTTAAAGTTTCCATTTAGAAATAAAAAGAAAAGTATAATAATATAATCTTTATATCTAATTATGTAAATTAATTAGTAAAAGAGGTTTAACATTAAAGAGGTTTTATACACCAAATGCATAACTGAGTTTTTTTTTTTTTTAAGATAATTTTATTCAAATATGAATTTGTTTGTTTGTTTTCCAAATAAATACAAAATAAAATAAAATAAAATCTTTTATTTGGCGTTTTTTTTTTTGTTTTACTTTTATTTTTTTTCAAATTTTTCCTAATTGGACCTTAATATTCTATGACCTCTTTCTTCCCTTCCTTTGTTTAATATTAATTATCTCAATTTTTAATATAAATTTTGTAGAAATTAATTAGAATAATAATTATAAATTATAAACTCGAAAATTTAAATATTATACCCATACTAGAACTTTTTATTATTTCGCCAGAGATAGTATTGCGATCTCGAAAATTTTCGATGTAAAGATTTTTATGTTTTTATACGTTTTGAAGGTTCCTGAGTCATTTTCACTAAGGTTGAGAAAAATATCTGTCTCTCTCTCTCTCTCTCTGTGTGTGTGTGTACGTTTTTATTTTTATAACGTTTTAATTAACTTCACTTGGCGTCTGTCTCTCTGTCTGTTCGCTCTTTTGACAAATTGAAATCGATTTTTCACTTTTTGAAAATTTTTATAGATATTTCAATTGATCCATAGAAGGTATAGAAGGCCTTCTCTCTCGAAGTAATGCGTAAGGGCAGTTCCGAGGGGGACTCGTGGGGCCAAGGAAGGGGTTTTAGCAGATAGAAGTTCTGCACTACCTCGGTGTATAGCGATACACGAGGTGTCCATGAGGATTTCCCCTTCCTCAAAAAAAAAAAAAAAAAAAAAAAAGAAGGTATAGAAGAAATATAATTGAATTAAAATATAATTAATTAATTGTAATTAATTAGCGATTAATTACTTTTAGTACCTAACTCGTTTTGTATTGCTCCGATTAATTTTTTTTCAACGGATTCAGAATCAAAATATTGATTTTAGGATAGATTTTCATTTTGAGCGTACTTGAAAAATTTTTATAGCATTAAGATCAATGATGAATTCTTATTAATCTCCCCTCAAATGGCATAGAGAAAAAGTTCTTTTTTTTTAATATATTTCCCCGAGAAAAAACAACAAAAGAATTACCTTTTTTTTAATGAAGACAATATATACATATTATATTATTATTATATATATTATATAATATATATAATCTATATATTTATATATATACATTTATAAAATCTCATATTAATAAAAATTATTTATTTATAAATATAATATAATAATTATTATTCAATAATAACATTTACTTAACATAAATACATAAAATCAATTTTGGAAGATTAATATATTTTTTGTTTTCAATTCAATTTGTAAATTTTCTTATAACTTCTCTTGTTATATTAAATAAATTTATCATATTAAAATTGCACCAAAAAGAATAAAATAATATATATAAATATATATAAATATATATATATATATATATATATATATATATATATATATATATATATATATATATATATTTATATATATATATATATATATATATAAATAAATAAATAAATAAATAAATATATATATAAATATATATAAATATATATATATATATATATATATATATAATAATATATATAAATTTTTTATAAAATAACGTTTTTCCAATGGACTAAAAAGAATAAAAATATTTTTCTATAAGCCTGACAAACTTGATGGATGCATTGCTTCATATTCAACTAAAAACGTTGGGCGCTTTCAGTTTTCATTTGATTTCTATGCAATTAACTTATTTTATACAGCTATAATTCATATATATATATACATTGCCAGGTAATTCATTAATAAGTATGTATTTTATTCATTCTCTTTAATTAGAAATATTATTTATTGTTTGTTTTCTATCCACACTTTCTATTCAAATGAATATTTTATTTAATTATTTATGTTTTTTTTTTGGATTAAATTATTTGATTCTTATGACTAAACGTTATCTACTTTTTATCATTGATTTCATTTTTCATTTTTTAATGCTCTCATCATCTTTGGAATATATTAATTAATTAATTACAAATATCCATCAACAAAGAGCATCAAACATGCGCTGGTTTATTAAATATTATTTATCAATTTTAATTTATAATTTTTAATTAATTAAATTTAATTTAAATTTAATATATTATGTTATTTAAATCAATTCAAATTGCGAGATAGTCGAGTAGAGACACTCCAGCTTATTTTTTTTGTTATTTCCCCGGGGGAAGAGAAGAGAAAAAAAAAGATTGTGATGAATGGGTGTAGTGAATATGGATAGCGATAGGGATAGACTGATCAATAAAATAAAACTCTCCCCCTCCCCCCACCCATTCTCTCTTTAACCTTCACTCTTTTACTTCCCACTCTTTCATCCCTATATAATAAGTTTACACTTATTCATTTATTGTTTTGTAGTTATAATTAAAAGAAATACAAATTGTGGATATTTTGATATAAAAATTGCCATATAAATTTTCATTTTGATAAACGAATATCTAGAAGGTAGTTTTATGGTAAGAGTAAAGTAAATATTCTATCAAGAAAATTAATCAATTAATTCCATTTCACTCCAAACTCAATCGAATCAATAATTTAATAATAATAATAATAATACTCCTTATAATAATTTCCCTAATAAGTTTCAAATAATTATGTTGTGCCATATAGAATGGTTAATAAATAAAAGAAACAGAAGAAGGTGATATATTATATCCTTAGGGTTATTATTAATGAAAATTGATCAGAGAGGGAGAAAATGGAGGGACGCGTCAGTTTGACCTTTGAGAAGCTTAAATGATCAAAACAAGAAGTAAAAGGGCAAAGTTATTATACAGAGAGACATTAAACATTGCTTCTTCTCTTGATACCTAGGACATATTCATAGATAGATAGATAGATGCAACTTCTATTCTCTCCAATCTTCGATAGATACAATACATCGAAAGACAAAAAATAATATCGTATCCTACCAAAATTCTCTCTGAACCGTATTGTTTATTGACAAGAGACTTATACTAACTCTTGGTTACCCTTCGTTCCCGAAAGTCTGTGAACCGGAGAACATTTTATAGACATCATCTGGCATTCTATTCCTTCTTAAAAAATAGAAATGGAAGTTTTAATTTAATAAAATTAGCTGGAGTGTCTCCATTCGACTATCTCGCAATTTGAATTGGATTAAATAACATAATATATTATATTTAAATTAAATTTAATTAATTATCAATTATAAATAATAAATATTAAACCAGCGCATGTTTGGCTTTTTGTTGATGGCACCACTACACGTGTTGGCGCGTGAGATTTGCAGTGTTAAAAAATTAATTCTGGTAATTTCAGCGAATCAATCAAGCTGAAATTCTAGATATAGCAGTTTTATACAATTATTAATCATGTGAAAAATTATCAAACCTGTATCTTTATTTTTACGGTCACTTTAGAGGAAAAAAAATCGAAACGTTGTAAGTAATGACCCTCTTCCGGTTGAGCTACATTTCTCAAAAGTTGATAGAAAACTATGAATTTTGAATAATGTCGATGTACCAAATTTCATCATTCTAGCTCAAACCGTTTTTGCGTAATCTTGTCTACATACATACACACACACACACACTCACAGACATTTTTCTCAACCTTAGTGAAAATGATTCAGGAACCTTCAAAACGTATAAAAACATCAAAATCTCAACCTCGAAAATTTTCGTGATCGCAATACTATCTCTTACGAGATAGTAAAAAGAATGATTAAACAATTTATTTATAAATTTCATTGATTATATTTAACCATAAAAACTCTTTATAATATATCTTTTTTATACACTTTTACTTAAATCACTCTGTCCGGTTGTACGCGGGTTGTCCAGTTGTACGTTGTCCGCGGCATTTTATAATCGATATTTCAACAACTTCCCGTCATTCAATCAACTTGAAATTTTGCATACGCGCTTGCTCCTGCTAATAATACACGAATCAATTGAAAAATCCACTGAATTATTTATCTATTAGTGGTAATTAATTAACTAAACTTTCATATGCGGAATATGCAATAGTTCACTATTTCAATCATAGATGGCGATAGCAGTTCTAGAGGCACTGAATACGACTAAAAAGTATAAAATAAATTTAAGTAAAAAGAAATCTTTTTAAAAAATACACTTTACTTAAAATTGCACTAAAAAGTAAAAAATAAAATCACTTTAAAGTGTGTGCGCTCAAATTATAATAAGACCGTAAAACATTTAACACCGTAAAACATTTTCTTCCATTTGGTGTTATTATAATTTGAGCGCACACACTTTAAAGTGATTTTATTTTTTACTTTTTCGTGCAATTTTAAGTAAAGTGTATTTTTTAAAAAGATTTCTTTTTACTCTTAAATTTTTAAATATTAAAACTGATAATTTATTAAATTATTCAAAGATTTATTTTTGCTTTATTTTCGGATGTCAATATTATACAATTCAAATATATTTATTTATTCCATTTATTTTTTCGTGTCTTCAAAAAAATTGATTGTCAAAGATAGAGGAGGAATAAAAAGCCAGATGAGATGTCCATAAAATGGTCTCCGGTTCACAGACTTTCGGGAACGAAGGGTCACCAAGAGTTAGTATAAGTCTCTTGTCAATAAATAAACGGTTCAGAGGGAATTTCGGTTCGGAGGGAATTTTCGTATGTATTCAAATAATATACCTTTTGAATGCCACAAAATAATATTAAAATTAATATTAGTAAATAAGTCTATAAGAGAATATAATAATAATAATAATAATAATAATAATAATAATCGTCCGAGCCCAATCCCATAAAACATCTAAAGGGATGGGTGAAAGTTTTCCAGCAATTTACTGAGAAAGTGAGCTAAAATCGGATAATAATAATATTAGCCTGTTGTGTTGTTATATTATTAGTATACTATTATATTATTATTATTATTATTATTATTCATAAAGTATATTACTAATTTAAATGTAATATTTATTTTTTTCCTTTACCATTCTAATTAATGTTAGTATTATTATGGTATGTACTCTAATGATTTTTTTTTTAAGAAGGGGTAAATAAGGGAAGAAAATTATCGAAAAAGTTTAGTTTATATAATAATTTTTAGGTTTGGGCAAAGGAGAAAATTTCTTGGAAAAAAAAAAAAAAAATAAAAAAAATAATTTCTTTTTTTTTTAAATATGAAAAATAAGTTGACCTGTGGCCAGGCTCAGAACTGACCGACGGTTTGAAATAATTTAATTTCCAGCTACAGAAACAATTTCAAATAATTTTAATCTATTCTATCTATGAATGCAATAAAAAACAGATAGGCATAGAACATAAATATTTTAAATTTTATTTTATTTATAATATATAAGTAGGAGCTTTAAAATTAAAATTAAAATTAAAATTAAAAGGAGTTAAACCTTGAAATTTGCAAACTTAATATAAATATGTTGAGGAATAAATGCTGGCTAGTGCTCAGCTAAACAAAAACAATATACAAAATAATAATAATAATAATAATAATGCCTCAACAAAGTTTCCTATGCACGTGGTCAACAAGTCTAAAAAGCAAGTCATATCACTTTTTTTGACACAATTTTGGAAAAAACTTTCAAATAGTAAACATAGTAACGATATGTGAATAAATAAGTATTAATATAAATTTTAAATAATGTGTAAAAACGTAGAACACACTATATTTACAAAAATTGCAAAAGGGAAAAATTACGAAATAAAAATGATGAAATTTCTCATGTGTTGATCTTCAAGGTGTCTGACAAATCAAATCCTCCTTCACGACGGTTCGCTTATAATTGAGGTAGACATGTTGCATTTGGTCTCGTAAATAGCTTCTAATGTCCAAATGCCTTTTCCCACGCCAAAAGGCCTAGTTTTATATAAAACGCACATATCCCTCGGTTTTACCTTATACAGTAAAACAGTGCGCCATTCTACGGGGGCGCGAGCACCCTAATGGGAGGGCCACGAGCATATCAAGTGCCCGCAAACTTTTGAAAATTTTCGATTTGTTTTTTTAAATTTTTTTCATTTCGATTTTTCAATATGGTTAAAAAAAAGGTAAATTGTTTTCATTTTATTGTATGAGGTGAGGGCGGGGGGGGGGGGGGTGCGATGAAAATTATGATTGAAAATTGGACCGTGAATACTAAAACACTGCAGTAAAAAGAATCATTGATCAAATAAAAAGAAAACACAAAAATTAACAGTAATACAAAATAAAATTATCATAAGAATATCCTCCAGACAAACTACCAGGAAGCATACAACTTCATTCATTCAGTATTGAAAAAAAAAACTTATTGGTTCAAACGTATGCAAAAGTGATGTGCTATCTTGATGGAGAATATTTTGAAAAATCATTTTCGATTATAACTAAGATTTATTTTTTCATTATTAAACAAGAGATTGAAACTACTTGTATTAATAATATTTTATTAGAGTTTCTGTCTAATAGAAGAAACATGCGACTTGACTATCATCAATGATGATAGTTAATTAACTATCGATATTGTGATTACACCTTAAAATACAAATTTTAAATAAATGGTTAAAGGGATTAAATACATTGCTATATCCCTTTCCATTCTCCATCTTCACTCTCCACTCTTCACACATTTACATTTCCCATTCCTCAAATTAAAAGTGGGGCAATGAAAGAGAGAATGGAGGGAGTCCATGTAAATGTTGGCTAATTCTAAAGTGGTAAACACCACAGTGTCTATCTATAAATGGCTTTCAGACACGCTACATTACTTTTACACAAGACTTTTATTCCATCCACCCTCTTAAATACACTCATATATATATATATATATATATATATATATATATATCAATCTAAAGAGATATTTTATATATATATACCTGGCAACCGACCCACCGCTGGGTCATTAAAAAAAAATGATTCCTTATTATTAAGTTTGGCTTGTAATATTAATACCGGATACACCGAATCGCCATTCAAATAATTAAAAAGAACATAAATTAAAAAAAAATAGTCATAAAAGATGCACCCCTTAAACGTACGTATTAATGCACGAGAAGACAGAAAAAGAAAAGAATAGCCTTAAAAAAAATTTATTTAGAGATAAAACTGACATTTCAGCTATGCTGCTATTATGCTTTTCTTAGATCAAATCTGGTAGATTATTAGATCATACCTGGTTCACCGAGTCAGATCATTAAAAATTGTTTTCTAATTATCGGATTTGGCTGGTAATACTAATAACTGGTTCACCTAGTCAACGTTCAAATAATTTAAAAGAACATAAATGACTAATAAAACGTATACTCCTTAAATGTATGTATTAATGCACTGAAAGACAGAAAAGTAGACCTGTTGATATAAAATATATATATTTTCGTAAATTTGATTTATATATATATATATATATATATAAAGGTTTTTGTCTGCTCATTGCTGTAAATTTAAAAATTTTTACATATCATGACCTCTAGAATCCAAGAGTGACTTAGAATTTTTAATGTCTGTCTGCCTGACTGGAAATTTTGATGTTATAGGCCTAAAATTGGCTGAACCGGTTTCGATGAAATTATATCACAATAGTCTTACATACCTCTATTTTTATTGATATATATTCAATAAGCGCAGAAATTTACAATACTCTTGTATATCTCAGAAATTAATTTTTTAAAATTTGATATCTACATGTTATCATTCAGCAGAGCAAAGAATACAATTGAAAGAATGTTTATAATATTTATATTTTTATATTTATTTTTTTCTAATATTGACCTTTTTAACTTATTTAACACAGTGAAAACATCCAATTACCTCTTTTAATTTATATGAATAAATAATTTTAATTTAGATCTCATAATTGGATTTTCAAGTAAGATTTTAATATAGGTGGTCAATGTATGAAGGGACACTTGGAGAAATGTGGTTGTTGCGGCCAAGAAGTTTCGAGTAGATAGATAGATAGATAGATATAACATATGCAATAATAATATAATCATTAATTTACTGATTAAATTAAAATATATTTTAAGTAAGAACACAAAAAACAAATTAACTGTTTTATGTAATATACAGATTGAAAGAAAATGGATGATAACCTTTTACATATAAACTTCCAACCAAATAAAGGGTACATAATTTGTATTTACGGAGGCACTGTATAACGAAATTGATGACGTCATTTAATTCTTCTATATTTTATAAAGATAAATCTTCTAAACGTTTTGAAACAATTTTTAATAATTTAAATGTATGTATTCATCCAATAAAAAACAACATAAATATTTTTAATTTTATTTTATTTATAATAATAATAAGATAAGATATAAGGAGGCCCTGGCTGTGGCGTCATGAAGGGTTGTGACGTCATATACATTTAAATTAAGAAAATCTACTTCATTAGTTAACAGTCGAAAAATTCTACAGCTTACTTGAACGCTATACTACAATAGTTCGAACCCCAATAACAAACCTCGCATTCCTGAGTTGAAGAATATAACCAATTCACAGCCACTTATAAGAACATTAAACTCCATTTTGACTGAATATTTTGAAACACCTTGAAATCTAGATGAAATTCAAGTCACCACTGCACTGCGGTAGCGTTTCTCCAACTAAATGGTCAACCTATCACCCAAGTGGGAGACAAAGGCCGAATGAAGATTTTGTACCAGCCTGGAGAAAAAGGCTTGAATCTGTTATAAATAAATTTAGATCTAATGCAGATACATTAAATGCATGTTTGCAAAATACACGATCAAAGAAATTAACAGCAAGAATAGCCAAATTGGCTAAAGATGCAGGAATCGACATACATGATGAGGGTAAACTTCTGGAACTAAAAAAATATCTGTTCAGACAAAAGCATAAGATTAAAGGAGCCCGTCTTAGACGATATAATGAGCTGTCTAAAAGAAAGACTCAGAACACTGATTTTCAGAATAACAGAAAATTTTTTTTAGAAAACTGAACAAAAACGATCAAAACTATAAAAAACCTAATAACCCCGAAATCAAGGAACACCAAGAATATTGGCAATCCATTTGGTCGAAGCCCGCATTTTATCATAATGAGGCTAATTGGGTAAAATATATTAAAGAAAAATGCTCACATGTATAGACGACTACCTGCAAAGGATTCACAGCTCAAGAGATGACCCATATCACTCAGGAATTGAGTAACTGGAAGGCCCCATGGCCCGACGGTTTGCATAATTTCTGGATCAAGCACTTAACCGTTGCCCATGCGTCTCTTGCAAAATGTTTTAGTGAGACTCTGGATGATCCTGGAAGCATTCCTAGATACTTTACAAAGGAAATACTTATCTCCTACATAAAAAAGAAGTCGCTTCAGATCCAAGCAATTACCGGCCCATCACCTGCCTACCTTCTCTCTACAAACTATTCACAGCCTTAATAAGTAATAAAATATACGAACATTGCGAAAATTACAATCTAATAGAAGAAGAACAAAAATGATTTATTATGAAGCGATGAGATGTCAACAACAACTTATAATAGACTCGATTGTTCTCAAACACGCGCGTGAAAAAAAGCGAAATATATCTATGAGCTACATCGATTATTCTAAGGTGTTTGATTCAACACCCCACGATTGGATGGTGGAAATTCTTGGCATCTATCAAGTCGCTTCAAACATTGTGGGCTGTCTAAGGGAGATTATGAAATCGTCAAGAATGAATCTACATCTGGGAAACACCAACATGGGCACCATCAACATCAGAAGAGGAATATTTCAAGGAGATGCTCTCTCGCCTTTATTGTTTTGTATTGCACTCAACCCATTATCAACACTGCTTAAAAAACAAAATATCGGATATAGAATTAAAATCGGAAATAACTCCTCAATTAACCACCTACTCTATATGGACGACCTGAAGCTTTACGCTGGAAACAAACAGAGACTACATTTGCTGGTATCTCTAGTAAAGAGCTTTAGTGAAGATATCCAAATGACTTTCGGACTAGAAAAATGTGCAATTTTAAATATTAAGGGCGGCGAAATATGTCACAATGGAGGGAATTGAAGAAATGACACCTGGAGGAGTTTATAAATATCTCAGTTTGCAACAAAATCTTAGGATCAATTAAGATCAAATTCCATAAGGAATACAGAAGGAGATTAACAAATCTCCTCAACACAAAATTGTCTGGGAAAAACATAGTAATTGCCATAAACACCTGGGCAATACCATCACTGACATACTCTTTCGGAGTAGTGAAGTGGTCTAACACACAGATCTAGATAAGCTAGAAGCGACAACTAGGAGGCTTCTCACAAAGTTTCGCTGTCTACATAAAAGCTCTTCCACAGTCAGACTTTACATGCCGTGGAAGGAGGGGGGTAGAGGACTAGTTAATATATACTATCTTTGAAAATCACAAGAACTAAAGATAAGAGAGAGACTTCTCATGAGAATGATACCTCAGGTAGACTCAGGGCCGTCTTAAGGAATTCGGCGCCCATGGGTTACTAAAAATAATGCGCCCTTCTTCCTAAGAAAATGGGAGTCGGAAAAGTTATACAAAACAAAAGTGTCAGAACTAGAAAAAAACTATTTATTACTTTTACAATAAACTGTTATCTTTATTGTAACTTTTCTTTAAAGTCACTTACTTAAAAGATGGGTATAAATGTTTACCCAGATTTGAAGGGATTATCTCAATAATGACAGTTCCGATCAGTTTTTAGTCTAATCCTTAGAACTTGATCGGAACTATTATTTGATTGGTGATCTTATATTAACTCCAGTACAGCTCCGACAGTTCAAATGCGACTGAAACAAACGTACGATCGGTAGGGTATTGCCCTTCTCTATCTATCGTTTTTCAGCACATATGGAAGAATTAAAAATCAGTTTAATATTTTAAAAAGTTGTTTTGATTTAAAAATAAGTAAAAACTAATAAAATGAAGAATAAATTTTTACTATATCGCAAATAAAAAATTGCCGCCTCAAAAGGCTTGCGCCCTGGGGTTATAGCCCATTTAGCCCTGTGGTTAGGGCGGCACTGGGTAGACTAGGGTTACATTCCCTTAAACCTAAGCAGCAATAAGTTTGTATCCTAGAGGAGGGATCTGGGCTCTTGGGAGAGTTTCCGATTCTGCTGAATGACAAGATTGTGAATATGTCAAGTTCTTAGTTAGCAAACAATTTGTTTGTTTGTTTTTTTATTAGCAAACACTTTTATACCTTTCTATATGAAATCAAAATTAAGAAAAAACTTGAAAAATTAGGTTATAAAAATACGCAAACGATAAAAATATATTATTCTTTTTTTGAGATATTTTTATCTTCGTAAGATAAATTAGGTTATAAAGAAGAATATGAATAGTGATAGTTTTTTTTTTTCTATCAAAGTGGAACAACTATATATATATATATATATAAATTAAGATTATTGTAGTAATTTTCGTAGTTTATTACTAGAATATAATAGAATAATGATAGTTCTTTCTATTGATGCTAGCAAACAAAATCTCATGAATATAAATATAAGTATATATATATATAAAATAAAAATGTTTCACCTGTAACCTTGTAAACTTTGTATAATAAAACAATCTTAGTAAAATTTCCACTCATTCTTCTTTCCAAAACCCAATCATCTAGGTTGATTTTTTTTCTGTTTGTATATCTATCTTTTATTGTGCAGAAAAGGAGTGAGTGAATTAGTTGATTTATAGGTAAAATGTTCATCTGAATATTAAAATCACCTTTCAAAATAAGTTAAAAAAATGAAGAAGATGATTTGCCAGAGAGTAAAAAGCTATTTTCTTTCTCACTTTTTCTGGCTGTTTAAAGAACTAATTTACATTAATCTATTTTTATTATTTTTATTATTACTTTCATTTAATTCCTTTTTACTATCTCGCCAGAGATAGTATTGCGATCACGAAAATTTTCGATGTTGAGATTTTGATGTTTTTATACGTTTTGAAGGTTCCTGAATCATTTTCACTAAGGTTGAGAAAAATGTCTGTGTGTGTGTGTGTATGTGTGTGTGTATGTGTGTGTGTGTGTATGTGTGTGTGTGTGTATGTATGTAGGCAAGATTACGCAAAAACGGTTTGAGCTAGAATGATGAAATTTGGTACATGGACATTATTCAAAATTCATAGTTTTCTATCAACTTTTGAGAAATGTAGGTCAACCGGAAGAGGGTCATTACCTACAACGTTTTGATTTTTTTTCCTCTAAAGTGACCGTAAAAATAAAAATATATGTTTGATAATTTTTCACATGATTAATAATTGTATAAAACTGCTATATATAGAATTTCAGCTTGATTGAATTGCTGAAAGTACCAGAATTAATTTTTTAACACTGCATATCTCACGCGCCAACACGTGCCATGGTGCCATCAACAAAAAGCCAAACATGCGCTGGTTTAATATTTATTATTTATAATTTATAATTAATTAAATTTAATTTAAAAATAATATATTATGTTATTTAATCCAATTCAAATTGCGAGATAGTCGAGTGGAGACACTCCAGCTAATTTTATATTAATATAGATTCTTAAATTTATTAAGTATATGAATGTTTCTTTTCAATAAATAACATTACAAAATAATTAAATATAGCTAAATACAGTACAAGAGTTTTATTAATAATAACATTTCTTTATAAAAATTGATTTTTGTTTATATAAAACATACTTACTAAATGTTATTATAATGAAACAAAAAAATAATAAAAATAATAAAAAATAATAAGTAAGTATGCTTTACTAAAGTCTACAAATGATTGGTGAACAGAAATATTTTTTTTAAAATATTTTCTATTATTATTCTAATTTCTCCTATTATCTGATCTAATGTTGATCAATTTGGCCTGAACCCGCATTGATATCATCTCAATATTTCCTCCGCCTATGGTTCGTAAGTATACTCGTATGTTATAATAGAGGATAATATTTCTTAATCATTCATTTTTATATTTTATTTTCATTACTTGATTTTTATTGAATATTTTTAATTATAATGAAATTTGAGAAAATCCAAAGTTAGAGACTTTAGAGAGATAATTTATAAAAATAAAATTAACATAAACGTTATAAAACTAAGTTAAACTAACAATATATACATTCATTAATAGTATTAATTTAAATTAATTGATTTATTTGTATTTTTGTCTAACTTATCTAACTCTGTGGCACTAGGGGATTTGAAAATTATTAGTCGCAGCAGGAAGATTTCGCTAAGAGTTTCTATTCCAGAGTCTCTATTCCTATTCTCTCCAAAGTTTCTTGCTTGTCTTTCGCATTCTTTTAATCACGTGATCTATATATTTAATTTTTTTTATTCATTATAGTAAAATTTAAACAAATAAAAAATTTAATTTTATTAATTCATATAAATTTCAATTTGCCAAGACGCTGAATAATTTGTGTACAGAAATATTGAATGTTTTTAGCGAGATCAGATTTGATATAATGTCCGATTTGACCTTAATCTGAATTTGAAGAAACTCCTCATCCAGCCCAATTCATTTACCCATCCATGTTGCAGAAGGCATCTAAATTTCTTAATTTGGCTAGAACACTTTCCGGTTTTTAAAATTTAAAATAGAGGGAGAGAGAGAGGTTCTAATTATATTCGAATAGTCCATGTATTATTAAGATAAGTATTTTTTTTAAAATTATCAACATACATTTATTTTAAATATTCTCAGATAATACTCCTAATTTACTATTATAATTAAATCTACAACTTTTAAAGTATTATAATTACACTTTTACCAATTTCTGAAATTAATATCAAGTTGATTTTCAAAATTTCCTATTTTATTTTCATATGATTGATTAAATGTGTTAATTCAAATATTCTATTTTTTAAATTTATACACAATTTAATATTATTTTTTATTAATATCATATCAAAACAAGAGAATTTATTAAAAATTAAAAATAAAAAGTTAAATATTATAATAATTCTTTGTTTGGGAATTGCTAGAATAATTAATATATATTCGTTGTGTAAAATGATTCCGCTTGGTCAGTGAGCCGCGAGAGGCTCTTGAATGAACAACACGGAGCATTATATATAAATATTAAAAAATTAATTTCTGCGGTTATTGATTAGATATTAATAAAATTTATGGCCTAAGTTCAAATAGAGGTATAGGTATAAGAATATTGTGATGTAATTCCATAGAAATTGGTTCAGCCAATATTGAGTCTATAACATTCTTATTTTCCGGACAGACAGTTATGAAAAATTCTAAATTCACTTTTAGATTCTACAGATCATGAAACACGAAGATATGCAAAAAATTTTAAATTCTGAGCAAAACCTTTATATATATATATGCTTATATTTGTTTTAAAGCTTTTGAGAAATATTTATGACCATGTGACAAGAATTAATAAACACGTATTCATCATATATCTCTCTCTTCTACCATCATCTGTAAATAGATTTTCATATTACTATATATATAGGTATATATATATATATATATATATATATATATTGTTATTGTATGATATTCATCAATATTAATGATGGTTTATGATAATAAAACTTAAAATATTTATTATTTAACAGTACAAGAGATAAAAACAAATTGAATGGCCGGAGACTAGTAAATAATAAATTATTTACTGATAAAGTTATTTTAAAAAAAATTACATTGAAAGAAATGAAAAAAAGGAAACATTTCAATCATATATATTAGTACATTTTTTTTGTTTTTGTTTCAGATGCAACATCTTTGCAATATCACTTGTAATTTTGATCATCATTTTCCAAAAAAAAGGCAAAAATTTGTAAGTACATGTTATTTATTTTAAATTATAAATCATTTAAGCACAAATTATGTATTTTCTTGTATGCAATACCAGATTAGTCATAAAGCAAGAATAGCAAAATGTATCCAGACTGAAAAATTATCAAATTTTAACAGTTACCTTTGCGCTTGTACTTTTCTTTCTTTACTTCAACTTTCAAAAATGTATAATACAAAATTAATTGCACGCACCTGTCTATTTCTTATTTGTTGTAAAATTTTGCTATTTTTTGTGTCCTTTCTAAATATGTAATATAGATGTGCTTACGTTATCAGTGTATCAATCGTTGATAATTTTTTTTTTCTGAATCCGCAGTCAATTTATTTATAGAATAATAGTATTTGCCAAAATTAATTCTAGTAAAGTTATTTTGTAACAAATTTGTTTGATTTGATAACAAAACCTAATAAGAACCCCATTATAGAATTTGCATGGATATAGATATATATATATATATATAGTAATGAAATGGTAATAATTTGATCCATGCTGATTCATCCCCTCTAACATTCATAATAATAATAATGGGCCGTATTCGTTATAGGAGGGGCTTTTTATTAATGAGATCTAGAAATGGGGCTGTGTCTTGTCACCGTTTGAGGAAATCTTCTAGGAGGCCTTGTATGGTGAAAGTTGGAAAAGAGCTGAACAACATATGACATACTGATGAAACAGTGCTCCTGGCCTGGCCACGAACGCGTAAGATCTACACTGCTTGCTGGACCGAATCAGCCATACCCCCCAGCACAGAATACACTTTAGATATTGATATCGGGAAACGAAATACGTAATATGCCGTAAATGTTATTAGGCACTCAAGAGAACGAGAGAATAGAGAAATATGTATTATATTTGGGAAGAACATTAAACGACCTATTGGAGTCTAATAGAGAAATGGGAGCGAGACTAAAAATAGCAAGATTTACCTTTGTAGTAAAATACTCTATAAATTGTTTAATTTTTTTTTTTTTTTCTATTTTCGATATTTTAAAAAAATGCCCATTTTCCTTTTTTAATACTATTTGTCTTAGTTATTTAAAGTTTATATCAAATTATATCAAATTATTTGTTAACTTTTTGGAAATATAATAGCGTGATTTTCCTTTGCTAAAATAAGACACCTCCTATATTGATGAGATCTTTTCCTCTTTACAAAAATTAGAACAGAAGATCGTTATATACTCCCTGTTTTATTGTATGTAATGGAGCCCAGGGGCCGCATGAATAAGAAGATAACTTATCAGTCAAGTCATCGGTTCATACCTTGAACCTGTCACAGTCATTCACACACCTATAACTATAACTATAATCGAAAGTAAAGAAGAAAAATAAGACAGGGAAAGATATAAATAAAATAAACACACGTCCAGATATAAAGTTTTCATTTTTAAATTTCTCAATATCGGTGAAACCATATCTAAAAGCAATTTGGGGCTTGATGCTCGTGCCAATAATTTCTTTCAGTATAAATTGATTCTCTAATACTGTTCATTTAGGATTTTTTTCATGATCGAGTTGTGGTATATATTAATATCTATAAAATAAGTGCCAGCCGATCGTTTGAAGTTGGGTAGGTTTAAGACCATCATTTAGAATATGTAGATCTTTACTACTAATTAATTCCAATAATGAAGTGCATCCGTCATCTGTCTTATTATCTCCTCTTATCGCGAATACTTTGCGTTAAAATCTCCCGTGATGATAATTTTCTTTGATTTTGAATAAAAAATATAAAATAAGTTATAAGAATTGGTAGACTAAACCCAAACTCTTATCAGTAATTCTTTGCTTACAGAGAATAGTAATTTAAATTAGGATGAGTTATAGGCTTGTTCCCAGAATCAGCTCTAAAGACATCGACAGACAAAACCAAACATTTATCAACAGTATTGTACTTACAGAACATGATAACAGTCTCACCAATGCCTTGACAACTGAAACAAATAATTTCTAAAATAGTTTACCACGCATTAACAAACACTAATTCAATTCATTAGGTCCTTGACCTAAGCTGTGCTTGACCAGACATTTTAAATTCGGGATCTGGGTATATCTAGATAGCAAAATTAATAATTAATTATAACATTCACATTTGCATTTTGATCAATTAATAAATATTTTACTATTTTGAAATATACATTTTGAGACGAGTAGAGTTATTCTGTTTTATGTTTCTACATTCACATTTGCTTCCTTAACAATTAAATATTTGATTATTTTTAGATGATAGTATAATAATTATTATTTTATCATGAAATTTAGTAATTTATAAATATATTTAATATTTAGATTTAACCGAGAGATCTAGAAAGAAAAATGCTATTGTGTGAGGAGTATATTATGAGCCAAGGACAAATTATATAACTGTAACAAATTGAAGTGAAGATGGCCAGTCCATCTGGTAAAAAGAATGAACAGGCGATTGACTAAATTGGTGACTTTTGTTAGTGGTGTCCAGTAGAACTGAAACGAAACAGAGAAAGATTGTCATTAGATAGTAGGAAGACTCTGGAAGAGACTTATACCTTAAAGTATCTGTCTGTCGCTGTGACTCTACGGAACTCGAAAGTTCTTGGCCGCAGCAATCACACCCCTCCAAGAATTCCTATTCTGAGTCACAATCTTCCAGTCCCTATCCTCTCCCATCTCTCTCACAACCTTTCCCGCATTATCCACCCACCGTGTCGTTGGTAAATTTTTGAATGCCCCTGGTTTATATAGATTCCATGTTCCTAATTTTAATTCTCTCATTTTACTAGTTCTAACCTCACTATAGTGTGGTTGATGTTTCAAGATTTAAATTATTTTTTTTTTTTTGGAGAAGAGAAATCACTTCTTCGTCCAACCCCCAATTGGAGGATAATTAATAATAATAATAAAGAGATAATTATAATTTAAAAAAATAAATAAACAAAAAAAGCTTATCTGTTTTTTGTTGTTGATTCACGTGAAACAAAAAAAAAAAAAACAGATGAACAGATTGAAAACAATAACAAATATAAACACCCCAAATTATAAAAATAATTCAAAAAAATTCAAAAAATTAGAATTCAGGAAAAAAATGAGCTTATTGATATTCTGGTTGCTATAACTTAAAGTATCTGGTTCAAATAACAATTATTGAATTTTCATTATTTAAAAAAAAAAAAACAAAACAAATATTTACAAATAACTAAAAAATAAATAAATCAATTACAGTTAAGAATACCAAGAAAATACAAAAGGTCCATCCAATTTGAGCCATCGAACATATCATACTACAAACTATATAAGAGAAATTAGAAATATTAGAGCATGAAAAACAGATGAACAAATCCAACCAGATAACGAAAATAAGAATGGAAACAAGGCGCACAAGAAGCTGACACTAGATAAACGAAATTCACAATGACAATTGGAAAGGAGATAAGAGCGCCGGTTCATAGTTAACAGTGAATAAATCACAATAAGTCTCCATATCAGAAAGACTCGGTTTTAGGGGAAGGATATGCTTGCTGAACTAGCATTAGGTTGTACAGTAACACACAAATTGGTTTACTACTATTTGCTGTGGTGTTGACTACATGTTTCCCGGGACAAAATACATTACATCGAATTTGTATATGATGCAACGATCTAACGATTACATTCAGCTGCTATGTACAAATGAAGCATTAATCGCTATTGTGGCTCTTTTCGTTTCACCACTCAACATCAAAGTGTATCTGCTTTAATAGACAACGTAATTCATCGTGAAATATATTAAGGTTCTGCACAGAAATGACAGCAATTGTTACTCATCATATCCCACTATACTGACAAATGAACTAAATTTTTTTTACGAACACATTATATCTGCAGTTTAGATGGAACCAGATAGAACTGGAAAAACATTTCTTATTTCGCTAATTCTCTCCACTTAATAATGGAATCTTATTGACCGTTGTATAATCTGGCATTGCACTTACTTTATCAGAATATTTCTAAATAACCGAGAAACAGTGAAAAACCAAAAAAAAAAAAAAATAATCATCCTTAGCCACGATATTGAAACAATGTCAAATTATCATATGGGATGGTACTACAAACATACAAACATTCTTTTGTGGCGTTGAACACAAAAATCAAAGATATAAAAACAATAACGTTAAGCTATTTGATGGTACTCAACTACTCTTTTCAGGTGATTTCAGACAAACACTTTCCATAATTCCACGTTCAACGTACATTGATGAGATTGATATCGTGTAATCGTTATCGCGTAATGCTTAAAAATTTCAGCTTAAAATAAACGCATAAAGACCGAATGGTTCAAGATCTATTTATCTGGTGACACATTTCATTTTTGAACCAGTTGTTGCTTTCACTATGAAAATAAATAAGTTGCAATACTAAGCTGGCTGTTTACGGTTTAAATTTGAGCACCCCATATTATTCACACGGACAATTCATTATACGTGACGTGTTCTCGAGTGTACAAACTATTGAACTTATTTGTGTTGGCTAAGACGGACAATTGGGTAATTGTTCTTCAGAATTAGTATTGAGAGATTTATGTATTTTATTTTCATAAATTAGAATAAAAAATTTATTACTTTTTTCACTTTACGTTTAGCTTGAAAGGGATCAAATTAGAAAAATATTTGTTAAGTAAATGAAATAAAGATGAATGAGAGAATAAATGGTTATTCTATTTTTTGTTTTATAGGTAATCATCGTCGAAAGTTTTCCGTTCCTATTTCTAACTTATTGTTAGATGTCATCCCTTCACTTACATTACAGGCAGTACATTTTAATTAACACAACCTAATTATCACCTAGAATTAGAAATAATTTATAAGGCAGAACAACGTTTGCCTGGTCAGCTCTAGTACGTATATATATAATATATATATCTTATATAAAACTGGAATCGGAAATCTTACAAGCATCTCATGATTCCACTCACAGTAAACGAAATATGAAAGGATTTGTATTATTAGTAAAGGGGAGAAAGAAAATCGATTGGGGTATGATGAGAGAGGGAGGCAAAGATAATAACAACGCAAATTCATTGCTAAATGAGATCATTCTTAACAAAATAAATAATTGAAATAAAAACTGAAAAATGTCTCGATTGCTGAATAAAGTGCGAAATATTTATATAATTTTAATACACTTTTTATATAACTTAATTTAAAACGTTTGTAGCACTCTAGAGGTCACAAAAGTAATGGAATACAACAGAATTAATGAATGGTCCTGGTGAACTAATTAAGAACGGGGTCTCTCCTTCTACAGTCATAGAAGATAAGGAACCCTCTGAGCATTATTTTATATATTTTTCAGTTTATGAACAAATTTGATATAATAGGTTCCCTTCTCATTAATTTAATCGGGCTTTCAAAAGGTTTTTTATTTTCTATAGATAATATCTACGAGATATTTATTATACAAATTTTATTCAAAATGACATGTGTAGTCCTGTTTTAGAGTTTTGAGCGCCCTTTCATACAAAACGATATAAATTTAACAAAAGGTAAAAAATCAAAATTTCACAAAAATAATGAATGTAAAAATATATGTATATATTGGCGCCAAAAAAAAGCACTTTAATATAAGTTAATAAGCTTGGTATTAAATATTTACCAATAGAAATAGGATATCCGTTATCGGTAATATAAGATCATGTAGAATAATAATTTAAAACTTTATATATTGAATAAATGGATAAAAGTTTACTTATTACTTTATTCTTTATTCTTATCTTATCTAATCGGAATAATTAAAATGTTTACTTATATTATTCATATTTACCGACCGACGATAGTAAGGGAGGTATTGTTTTCACACCAAATTTCACCTATGGATATTTTTACATATCTCCACGAATCATGCATTTTCTTAACAGAAAAAAGTATTTTTAGCATGATGTCTGTCCGTCCGTCTGTCCGTCCGTATAGATGTGTACAGCCTGAACGGCTCAACCGATTTTGATGAAATTTGGTAGATTTACTTAATGCACCAGTGGGATGAATTGATCAACTTTTGGTGCAATTCCGGAAACCGGAAGTGGTAGTATTAGCGATCGACGATAGGAAGGAAAGGGTTATTTTCACACCAAAGGAGATTTTTTTATATATCACCACGAATGTATTGGTTTTATCCTCGAGAAAAATCAGTTTCATTAGTTTTTTCATAATTTAAAATTATATGACGTCATCCAGCCATTCATGACGTCACAGCCTGGTCTTGCATATATATTATAAATAAAATAAAATTAAAAATATTTATGTTATATGCCTATCTGTTTTTTATTACATTAATAGATATATGAAAATTATTTGAAATTGTTTCTGTAGCTGGAAATTAATTTATTTCAAACCGTCGGTCGGTTCGGACCTGGCCACAGGTCAACTTATTATAATTTGTAATAAGACTAGAGATTGTAGGTATAATCATAATAACGAAAATAGATTGTTTAAAGTTAACCCAAACCAAAATCGCACTCAAAAGCCAATTTTTTTTACTGTTCGATTAGAGCCTATCATCTATTTCAACATCATTTCAACCTAAATATTTTGATTTATTTTTTCAACTTAAGGAGAATTATATTTTCAAATACTCTAAACCTACTCCCGTCTTTTAAAATCACAACTATAATAATACAACCGGAAAAATAATTGTTTTATATATTTTAATTTTCATTTCATCGCATAATAATTTGGACGAGATAAGCCTTTTTTCTGCATCATAAATGGCGTTACCCAATTGCAAACTCTAATTAAATTCTTCTCGAATATTATTATACTTCGTGATTACAGAAACTAAATATTTAAATTTTTCCACATTTTCAAATTCTACATAATGTAAATTAAGATTGTTGATGTTTGTTAATACTATTCCTCTGCGGTATTAAATATTTTGTCCTACAATTCGAACTATAAAACTCGAGTCATGCGTAATATGTAGCTTTACATCATCAGACTGGAGAATCATCCACTCTGAGATTCCCAGGAATACATACGTACATATTTATTATATATCTACGACGCCTGCTAACCATGACAAACACAAACGATCTACTACCAGAGCTACTAAGAAGGCGACGAGCTGACTGGGTCACACTTAAGTTTAGTTCAGTACGCGATGTGATTAATGAGTCAAGAAATACGCGAAGCCCTAACATAGGGCCTATCCATGAAAACAAACAAACAAACTTAAAACCATTCAAGCTCCTTGGAGTAACCCTTTAAAAACAAGGAACGCTTCAAACCGGAACACACAACTAGGAATATGTCCCTAGGCAAGGACATTCTAACACACATGTACAATAGATGAGGCCAAACACAACAGGGCAGGACACTTACTTAATGAGAAGAGATGACCACAGATGGAGCACCGCTACACAGTTGTGGACTCCAAGGAATAATAAGTTGACCTGTGGCCAGTTCCGAACCGACCGACTGTTTGAAATAAATTAATTTCCAGCTACAGAAACAATTTCAAATAATTTTCATATATCTATTAATGTAATAAAAAACAGATATGGATACATAAATAATAAATATAAACATTTTTAATTTTATTTTATTTATAATATATATGCAAGACCAGGCTGTGACGTCATATAATTTTAAATCAAGAAAAAACTAATAAATATGATTTTTCTCGAGGATAAAACCAATACAAAGTGCATGATTCGTGGTGATATATAAAAAAATCTCCTTTGGTGTGAAAATAACCCTTTCCTTCCTATCGTCGATCGCTAATACTACCACTTCCGGTTTCCGGAATTGCATCAAAAGTTGATCAATTCATCCCACTGATGCATTAAGTAAATATACCAAATTTCATCAAAATCGGTTGAGCCGTTCAGGCTGTACACATCTATACGGACGGACAGACATCATGCTAAAAATACTTTTTTCTGTTTAGAAAATGCGTGATTCGTGGAGATATGTAAAAATCTCCACATGTGAAATTTGGTGTGAAAACAATACCTCCCTTACTATCGTCGGTCGGTAAAAAAAGGCCACTTGGTGGGACGGACACTGGACGAAGCAGGCAAAGGAAAGAAGGAAATGTGGGACCCGCGTGCACGATTTAAATATAGGTATATAATATGAGACTCAATAAACTTAATTAAAGATTCGGTAGAAAAATTAATAGACGCTGGAAAGAAGTTGAGCTTGAAATAAGTAGAGGTAAGACAAAATTTTTAGTAGCTGAGAGGAATAATATTAAGACAAAATCTTAACATACATAAATAATGTAGAATTTAAAAATGTAGAAAAATTTAAATAGTTAGATTCTGTAATCACAAAGGATAATATTATTTATTACATTTTCTATTATATATTACATTATATTACATAATATTATAAATTATTATCAGTTTATTAATTAATTTAAAGATGGCTTTATTTGGTTTAAAAATATTATTAAATATATAATAAGCCTTTAAAAACCCACTAAAAGTCTAAATGGATGAGGTCCAATTTTTATTAAACTATCTAATAACGCGTAGGTGACGAGGTTAAAGCAATCACAAAAGAGCACATAATAAAAAAAATCGCCTTTTTTGGTGCTTCAAATTTCAAACTAATTTCTAAAATTTCGTTTAACAAAATTAAAGTAATACATTTTTTCAAAATATATATATATATATTTAATTTTAATAAAAGTTTTAATAAAACAAAACAAAATGATTGTAATTGGAAAATGATCAAAAATATAGATAACAGTTAGTTGATTACGTTGGTAGTGTGGTGGTTAGCTCCACGACTAAAGGAACGGTTTTCAACCCTTTGCTGTTGCGATCGATTCACTTCCTGGGCGGCCATGTTGCTATTGCCTCTGTCCAACACTTAAAATTCCAACTCCAACCAAATACCCTTGAAAAAATGCTCTCTACATTACCTCCACCTGAAAGAATCATTGCTTTTCTATGAATAAATTATCACATTCATTCATTCTCTCTCTCTCTCTCTCTCTCTCTCTCTCTCTCTCTCTCTCTGTGTGTCTATCCTTATAATATGTATCATCCATCTCTCATTTTAGATAAAATTTAATTTTTCATTACATTATATTTTATAGAAATTATTAATTATTATATTGAATTGGATTAGATAATAGAAAATCAGAACAATAATGTTAACAAATATAGAAGCTGGACTAAGGTTACCCAAGTATTTTTTTAAATTAATAATGTTATAAAAAATATACATATATTTATACCAATAATCGGTTCATTATTTTTTTCAACGTAATTTGTTCATGTTAATACGTGATAACTAAAATAGATAATATAATATTATTAATATGTATAATATACTATATAGAAAATGTCTGGCAAATGTCATAGATTTTCTCTCTCTCTCTCTCTCTCTCATTTAAAGGGTTTAATGTCGAGTGCAAGGCGAAATACCCTTGAAAAAAATATGCTCAAACACCACCAATCCTTTTACTTCTACCTTATATATCCTTTTTTTTCAAACTCCAAAAACAAACACCAATTTATTTATTTATTTTTCATTATATGTATTAATAATGTACATACTATCTGCAATATTATAATTATAATTAAAATGTTAAATCTAAAATCATTACTTGCATAAATAGTGAATTATATATCTACGTATATCGATATCGATATCGATATTTTTGTACTGCATTTTAGTCGAAATTATTTTTAATATACCTGTTAATTCAAAAAAAAAAAAAATTAGTTTTATACAAATAGTGTTTTAAATTTTATACATAGGTATATGTACATACGTTGTTATTATGAGCATAAATAAATAATATTGTCCGGAACAAATGAATTGCATTGATTTTATATCTTATGGGATAACTTGTTTCGGTTTACAAGCATTTCGAGCTTCGAGTCACATTCTGTGTGTAACGAGAGAATTAAACAAACTATTACCTCCAAGTTCCACTAAATATTCATTTTGTTTTTCTTCATTATTGTCTTCCAAGTCTTTTCTTTCTTCGTACCATCAATAACATTTTTTTGAAAAATTTTTCTTTGGTCTGGATTAAATGTTTATTTTTACTAATTTCTATATTTTTAATCTTATTGGATCTTCTTCTTTTAATGGAGCCGATTATCATAATGATAATAATGGATTTTTTCTGCAGCAATCCGGAAGAAATGCGAATCTTGTTCGACCAGGTCTTGAGATATTTTAGCCACGATATCCTTCGTCTTCCTGGTCCTCTTTGTCTAAAGATCTTTCCTTGTAGAATTGTCTGGAGCAAACCATATTTCGTGTTGTTTATCATGATGTGATCTAGGTAAGCCACTACTGGTTTTTATATTATATTCTGTAGTATACTTTTTTATAATCAGGACATCAGAATTATCAAGGCAGCGTACCAATACTCTTCAATATATGTATATCTAAGGAAATTTGCTAGGAGATGTGGAAGTTGAGTTAAATCGAATGGAGGCCATTACATTGACCGGAATAACAGAGAGAAAAATTTAAAGATTTGATATGTAAATTGAGAATATCTTGGGTGAACCACACCAATGCTAAGGTTTTACTCCGTGTCGGAAAAGATATATATATGAATAAAGTGGGGAAAAGGTCCGTACCAACGTCGATTACTCCTGCAGTAAACTACCGCCTCAAATCAAAATGAAAATAGACTTAATCAGAAATACTATAGGTATAGGTATGTGTTTTATATTTATTTATATACATATATATTTATATCCCAATTATAGAGAGACTAGAATATCTTGGCGCTCAGGCCATTTCCATAAACGACTCTTTTCACCATTGAAGAAAAATTAAAGTTAAAAAACCTAACAATTTAAAATTATAAAAAAAAAAAAAAAAAAAAAAAAAAAATAAATAATACATTTTATTCGACACTAAAAAACAGACCCACCTGACTGATAATTTCTCAAATCATAAGGCATGCCTTTGAATTATGTAACTTTTATAATTAAATCATTTTCCATTTTAATAATCAACGAACATCACATGCTAAAAAATCTGGAGTGTCTCCATTCGACTATCTCACAATTTGAATTGGATTAAATAACATAATATATTATATTTAAATTAAATTTAATTAATTATCAATTATAAATAATAAATATTAAACCAGCGCATGTTTGGCTTTTTGTTGATGGCACCACTACACGTGTTGGCGCGTGAGATTTGCAGTGTTAAAAAATTAATTCTGGTAATTTCAGCGAATCAATCAAGCTGAAATTCTATATATAGCAGTTTTATACAATTATTAATCATGTGAAAAATTAATAAACATATATCTTTATTTTTACGGTCACTTTAGAGGAAAAAAATTAAAATGTTGTAAGTAATGACCCTCTTCCGGTTGAGCTACATTTCTCAAAAGTTGATAGAAAACTATGAATTTTGAATAATGCCCATATACCAAATTTCATCATTCTAGCTCAAACCGTTTTTGTGTAATCTTGGTTACACACAGAGAGAGAGAGAGAGAGAGAGAGAGAGAGAGACTGATAGACATTTTTCTCAACCTTAGTGTAAATGATTCAGGAACCTTCAAAACGTATAAAAACATCAAAATCTCAACATCGAAAATTTTCGTGATCGCAATACTATCTTTGGCGAGATAGTAAAAATGATGAAATGAGCATTTAAGATGCTACGCCCCCGTCGCACATTCTCGTTAATGCATTAAATATCTATCTCTCTAATTACTTCATTTGAGATAAAAATTCAATGTAGCTAAAGGTAGCTGGAAATTAATTTATTTCAAACCATCGGTCGGTTCTGTGTCTGGCCACAGGTCAACTTATTGTTTTTATTAATCACTTAACACGTGTATTAACAATTATTTTTAAGTTCGTACTCGAATAAAAGAGTCTGTTTTTTAATTTTTTTAAATTATAATTTTTACTGTTTACTTTAGACAAGAAAAATTTTTTAAAATATTTATTTAAGGGTATCAGCTTTCTATCACAGACATGAAATAGTAAAATGCATTCTAGTACATATTACAATTATGAAAAAAATCCATAAATATTAAATGTGACAAAAACATAATTTAGCTCATTGTATACAAATGGCTTCCAATATGTTTTTGAATTTGTTGTTATCAACGTAACATAAATAAATTTAAAATTACGAATCTTTACCTAACCTTATATTCTCTATCTCTATCTCTATCTATATCTATATATATATATTATAGATAGAGATAGAGATAGAGATAGAGAGAGAGAGAGAGCTGCTCATCAACATCAAAAAAAGAAAATTGGTCAAGTACACAAAATTATTCATCTAGTAATGCAGAGCAAGATGTACAGAAAGCAGGGGACTAAAACAAATTTTAAAAATTATTTGTTGCCACATAAGTATTGCCAAGGTTTATTTTTAAATAATATTTTGCTGATTTTTTACAGAATCGAAAGGCTTTTTTTAGACAATCATTTTATGTTCTTTTAGGAGCAAGTAAAATTCTCGCAAATTTCACATTGAAAGTTTATAAGAGTATTACTCACCTATATATTTCAAATAATTAAATATTAAAATCGAAATTTTTATTATTATTTATAATTATAATATTATATCAATTATTTTTTATTTTTAATTTAAAAATTTTAGGCTTGTTATTTGTTATTTATTTATTATTAATAATATTATTGTATTATATTTCATAGGCATTAGAATTCATGATTGATTTATTAAAATAATACTAATAATTATTGATAATAGAATTTTTATTTTAATTAAAAAAAATAGTCTTTTGTATTAATTCGTTTAGATGTGTTGGAATTCTCTTTCCCTCTATTTACTAGCTTTCTCTAGCATAAGCTTGTTGATAAGGTGTTGATGTAATCTAAATCCTCAAGAGTTGAATGTCTGAACGGTAGCAGACATGGTTGGAAAAGGAGACCGAGGAGGTGGATGTATAGGAGAAGAGGGGATCAGAATCTCATTTAGGGAATTGAAGATAATCCCCAAGTTAGACAGCATAGGTCCCTGAAAATTGCATCTTCTGTTGGCATCGTGTAAATTAAACCTTCACTTCACTTCACTTCACTTTCTACAAACCAACGACCCACACCTCACCTCACCTCACTCTCAGTCATCCCCCAATGTCATAACATTCAACCTTACTTAATGTAAGTTTTTTTTTTTTTTTTTTTATCTTTCTACTACCCAAAAACTAAGAGATCGATTGAACATAAAATATTTTCTATTTTTGGATTACAATAATTCTGAATCCAAGCATTTCCTCTTTGGTAAAAGTCATGAGAAATACATACCTACAATTGAAAAATGGAAAGTCAGAAACAATTATCAATAATTATCATAATTAAATGTTCAAAATGTGTACAATCAACTACTAATCTAATCTAATGTGATATTGGTAGATCTACCCCATGAAACAGAATGGAATAGGACTCTTACTATAATATAAATTAGTTATGATATTTAAAAATATTTATTTATAATAAATTATTTTTTTATGTTACATATATATGTATAAGACTACTATTATCTATCTATCTATCTCTCTTGACCGCAGCAACCACATTCCTCCAACTATCCTGAGCTTCACCCATTCAACTTGAAATTTTTCCCATCTCTCTCACGTCTCTTCCAACCGGACGTTTCCCAATCGGTCTTTCCACAAATATATTTTAATTTTGATTCCCTTTGATAATTATTTTGGATTGCTTTCGATATCTCCCCAATTTGTCTATCAATCACATACCCCAATAATAAATTAAATAGAATTTTGGTGTAAAGTTTCTGATAATTGATTTCTGCATCTTTCTCTTTCTTAATTACATCCAAGACAAATTTAAGTCATACTTATTAATTTTTTAAAAATTCCCAATAAAATTAAAATTTTAAAGTTTCCCCTGATCTAAAGTGTTATATACTTTGCTAAAGTCTACAAATAATTGGTGAACAGAAATAACGAATTCGTGTTGTTTTCTAATATTTGCGTTTACGCGTATGAAGTAATTTGATCTATGTTGATCGATTTGGCCTGAATCCGCATTGATATTCTTCTAATTAATTAATTAATTCTAGGTACTTTTAATAAGATAATATTAGAGAGAATCTACAAATTGCCAGAAAGGTGGTCAAAATGTGTAGACTTCAATGGTTAATTCTTTGAATAAAAATTTTATTTTCCCATTTGAAATTAGTGTTTCATTTTTTGTATCTAATTGAATGCGTATGGGGATCGTTACCGCACAATTTAATTTAAGTCGATTTATTAAGTGAATACACGTAACCTCTTCAATTTTCGCCCTGTCCAACTTTTTTTCAATGTCTTCTTAAGCATAAAAATTAATTTCAGAATAGAATATCACATTAAGCCTATTGAAATTATTATAGAATGTTACTATAACAAATTTATAAATCCATATAAATAAAATACACTTCATTATTTTTTTTTTATATTGATATTAAATAAAATAAATTTAATTCCGTTTTCGGGTATATTTTTACAAAATTGTTATGTGTATGACAAAATATTTATAGAATAAATGGAAATAGATGGAGATGGGAAAAGAGCTTGCAACCAAAGGCATAATCGTGTTGATTATGTAAGATTTCAAATTACTTGAATACTAAAAATTTTAATTGTTTCTTTTTTTTTATAATCTAATTTTCAGAAACAACATTTATAAATTGAACTAATAGAGATATGTGAGAATGTAGGATAGAAAATACTAGAAAAGACAAAAAGTAAATTGGAGATGGCGTAGAATTTAAAATGAAATTAATTTGAATTTATTGTAATGAATAAATGCGTATGAAGAGGCAAGGAAGAATTTTTAATTAAACTAAAAATTGCCAACGCCGTATTTAATTTATCTATTAAATGCCCCACCACCTCTATTAAACCACCACCACCACAATATCCTCTCTTCTATGAAAACTATTATTTTATTTTTTTTTTTTTTTTTTATTTTATTTTATAAAAGATGCATATGGCTTCATTTTTATGTGGATGGCTGTGTTTTCCTGACGTTGAACTTATCACATTATATATACTGCCAGCCAAAGAGATATAAGAAAATATTTGCTAGTGATGGGTGATTTGTTTGTTGTTAAGCATTTATTTTTACAAGAAATATAAAAATCTTATTCAACTGTTTTTGTTTTTTAATTTTAATAAAAGGAAAGATTTGTCAAGAAAGAAAAATATATTTATTTGTTAATTAATTACAAGTTATAATCATTAAAGGGCCGAAAGGGAAAAGTGTCGAGGATCACTCTCAAGTCTTTCTAACATCCGTTTTACGTTTGCTCAAAGTCTGCTACTGTCGACTTTTTACCGACCGACAATAGTTTTTTTGTTTTTTTTTTTTTTTTTTTTTTCCAAAAAATTTTTACATCTGCCCTCAAATAGGGCAATAATAAAACATTTCAAAATATACAGAAGTAAATTATATACACGTGAGACTGGTTCAGGATAGGATTACTTGAACGGACAGAAACAAAAGAAAAAAGAAAAAAAAAGAATAATAATAAAGTAAAGAAGAAATTAGGATGGGCAGAAGGGAGATGAGAAGCAAGAGAAGAAATAAGGAAAAGGATAAAATTAAGAGAGAGAAGGGGACAGTCTGCTAGCATTGATGGAGATATAGCTAGGGTCTAATTGTCAGTAAGACGTGAGGTTGAAGTCTTTTAAGTCTTCTTGTCAAGTTGTCAGTACGAGTAAGTCGTCTGGCGCTTTGGATTTGAGATGATTAATGAGACGATTGTGATACTTAATGCTATAATGATGTTTAATTCTTTGTGGAGATGGATAACGGGGAGCGCCGACTATGGTCCTAAGGACAGCGTTCTGGAGCCTCTGAATGATATTAAGATTGGATGATTTTGAGGTTCCCCACAATTGATATCCGTAGGTCCATATCGGCTGAATGATAGTTTTATAAATGAGGATTTTGTTTTGATATGAAAGATGAGATTCCCGCTTAAGCAGCCAGCGGAGCTGACTAAACCTAAGCGAGAGTTGTTTTTTTTTTTTTTTTTTTTTTTTTTGATGAAATATGATACTTCCAAGTCAGTCTTCTGTCTAAGTATATACCTAAGTATTTGGCAAAGTCTCTTTGTGGAATTGTGGAAGTGTCTAGTCTAACTGGAGGGCAAGTCTGTCTGTTTAGAGTGAACGTCACATGAGTTGATTTAGTCTCGTTGACTGCCATTCTCCATCTAGCCGACCGACAATAGTAAGGGAGGTATTGTTTTCACACCAAATTTCACATGTCGAGACTTTTACATATCTCCACCAATCATGCATTTTATTAACAGAAAAAAGTATTTTTAGCATGATATCTGTCCGTCCGACCGTCCGTTCGTATAGATGTGTACAGCTTGAACGGCTCAACGGATTTTGATGAAATTTGGTATATTTGGTATATTTGGTATATTTGGTAAATGATGAATTGATCAACTTTTGGTGTATATCCGGAAACCGGAAATGGTAGTATTACCGACCGACGATAGGGAGGGAAGGGTTATTTTCACCCCAAATTTCACATGAGGAGATTTTTTACATATCACCACGAATCATGCACTTTGTATTGGTTTTATCCTCAGGAAAATCAGTTTCATTAGTTTTTTCATAATTTAAAATAATATGACGTCGTCCAGCTTTTCATGACGTCACAGCCAGCTCCTACTTATATATTTTAAATAAAATAAAATTAAAAATATTTATGTTCTATGCCTATCTGTTTTTTATTGCATTCATAGATAGAATAGATTAAAATTATTTGAAATTGTCTCTGTAGCTGGAAATTAATTTACTTCAAATCGTCGGTCGATTCTGCGCCTGGCCACAGGTCAACTTATTTATATTAATTTGAGTAAAGGGAGAGGGGTAGTTTAGGGCTGTAGATCCATTGTGAAAAAATTTCTTCTTTCCAAAGGTCAGTTCTTAGCCTAATTTATCGCATATATACTAGTAAATTACGAATTATTTTAATATATGAGTGTTAGCAATTGTTACCTTTCCAAGGGTGATCCTTTATAATACTTTATAGAGAACCTTTACAAGATGTTGGGATAGACCCAAATTTGTGATATCAATTTTTAAATCCAAAGATTGATTATGTCGATTTCTATTATAGGTATTACTTATTGTAATTGTGTGTAGGTACATGTGAGGAGAGATGTGATGTGAGCGTAGAAACACGAAAAGACGCCACCTAGTGTCATGTGGCCAACTTATGGGGTTAAGTGAAAAGGTAAACATACATACAATGATTATGGCTTTTATATATATAATTTCTCAATATGTCATATATTAAAACAATATTATTTTTTAGCTCTTCTGTCTCTTTATTTACATTCAACAAAGGTAAATTGTCTAAGCTTGTGTGGTTGTATGTATGCCTGTGTGTGTGTGTGTGTGTGTGTGTGAAGTTTAATCTTGGCCAGTATCCAATGAAAATGCATCTTTCCTTCTTTTACACTGACCCACCCCTCTCGCAATTTTCTTTTCTCTCTTAGAGATTTATTCGATTATTTGTTTATATCTGTTTTTTTTTTTTTATATTTAAGATTATCCATTTTTTTATATTTTTCAAGTTTTTTCCTGATTTAATGATCATAATTTCATTCACTTCATTCTCAACTTTAACTAGTATACTATACTAATGTTAGAAGTAAATTTTCAAATTAAAAATAAAAAAATAAATAAATATTTTTCTTATAAATTAATATTTAAATTTTTTTTAAATACAAGATTTAATTTATTTTTTTATATATTATATATAAAATTTCGTTTTAACAATTTAATATTGTTAACGCGTGACTCTCAAGGAAGACCACCAGTTGATCTTGATAACGATAAATTATAGACCACTGTAGAATGCAACACAACTATTCGTAAACTTGGGTCCAAACTAGAAACTAACAGTTGATTCATGCAATAAATAATGTAAATGTAATGTATTTGACTTAAGTTGAAAATACCTGGTCAGTATAATTACAAACTTATTTAAAATATATATATTAAAATTGCAAAAGCTGATTTTTGGTTCTATAAAATTTTTTATGATTTGTCATAAAATCTTACCAGGTCCAATTTCGAAAATATTTATCAAGACGAAAAAACAATCAGTAAACTACTATTTTAAGCCCTTAACAGCACCCACCAAGATATATTGTTATATATTGTGCACCTAATAAACAATAATAATAATTTTTAGCTATTTGAAAAACATAAATGAAATCCTATGAGAATGAATGAATATAAAATGAGGAATAAATTATATATGAATGTATTCTATGTATCTCTAAACATAATAAATAGTAGTAATTCGAGGACATGGGTTTCCAAAAAGTGAAAAAAGGAAAAGGTTATGGAAAGGTTATTTATTACTATAATTGATAAACATTGAAAAATACACAAGTTACGTTTTGAAAGATAGGAGGGAATTGATGAAAAATAAATGAAAAATATAAATATAAAAATTTTTTATAAAATAACGTTTTTCTTATGGATTAAAAAGAATAAAATAATTTTTCTATAAACCTGACAAAGTTTATGGATAAATTGCTTCAAATTCAACGAAAAACGTGGGGTGCATTAAGTTTTATTTATTTATATGAAAAATCAAGTGAAATTTTTGTAATAATAAAAATTTTATTAAACACATAAATTGACAAATTTTTTATTGATAGGTTAAGAGCTAAGAAATTAATCTTTTATTATTTTTCACTGTAATATATTTACTTATATCAAATCTGTTGAGCCGTTCAAGCTATACAAGTCCGAATAGGACACACAACGAAACGACGAACGGACTCACAGACATCATGCTAAAATACTTTTTTCTATTAACAAAATGCATGATTGGTGGAGATATGTAAAAAATCTCCTCATGAGAAATTTGGATGTGAAAACAATACCTTCCCTTCCTATCGTCGGTCGGTAAAAAGCGAATTTGTGAATAGAAACGAAACGAATGAAAAAGTAATAGATGAAGAAAAAAAATTGGTTGATAAATGAGAAAAAGATTAATGGTTATTTTTGTTCTTATCAGATAAGATTAATCGAACAAAATTACTTTTAATGAAATATAATAGATAATAATAATTAGAAATAAAAGAAAAAATATATTACAAACACTTGATGTAAATTATGTACCATAAAATAATGGTGGTGATAATTCTATTATATTTGTATTTAAAATCAAATGAGTAATCCAATGATTGATTAACATTAGATTTCTCCGTGTGATTAGATAATGATGCCTCGACTGCTGCTAATCTTTTATTATATTAAAATGAGTTCAGTTTTAGTTATTAAAAATCAACTAGGCTAAGATTTACGAATGAAACAGATAGCTTAATTTTGAAATGATTTTATTAAATGTTTTATCTACAGGGATCGCATGTTTCCAAGACAAAACATTGGACCTTTTATGAGAATTAGTGAAATTCAATTTTCTATTGTCTAAATGATATTCGAAAAAAAAAATTCTTAAATTTCAATAATCATTTAAAAGGTGACTTTTAAAAATATTATACTTATATTATATTAAAATTCATTAAAATAAATCTTTAATCTTTAATCTTTAATCTCACTATATTAAAAAAGTTAATAGTTTAACCTCGAGTCGTTCCAACTACATTATTATTATATAGGAGATTAGAATTCTCAAGAAATCATCTGGCAGAGGGGGGGGGGGGGCTCGATTCCGACTGTTCAGCTATCAACAACGAATAGTAAAACGTTAAATTTTTATATAGATAATGGTTATAGTTTGGGCACAAATCGAAAATACTTACACTTTGCCTTCTATTAAAGAAAGAGAACTTATTTCAATTACTAGTTGAGTGTCCGATTTATATCCCTTCAAGGGAGGAGTATTTGGCGAAATATATCTACCTGTGTCAAACGATACATCGATCGATACATGAAAGTAATTATGTTAGGTTCTGTTGAATATCGGAAACGACTTGCAGCTCGTAGATATCTACATAATGTACAGATATTTATTGGGTACATTTAAAATGAGAGCATTTATGTTATATTGAATGAATGAAGCCATGCGAAGCAGAATCTCAATAAAACTGTGGGAATTATTATTATTATATTATTATTATTTGTATTTTTATATGTGATTGAAGAGTGGGAATAGTGTTAATATCTTAAAAAGGGTTTTTCTTGTTATTGTTTTCTTCTCTCTCTTTTCTTTTTTTTTTTTTTTGTTTTGTATGCATTTGTTGTTTTCTTCTTTATATTTGGACTCTTTTATTTGTATTTTATTTATTTATTGTTTTGTTATTGTTTGGAAGATTGTTTGTTTATTTTTGTTATTGTAATTTGTATAAATCTACTGCAAAAAGGGAAGATAGAAATAATATACTATTCGCTCTATGATTGACGGTAGCTTTACACTCACTTAGCAATAAAAAATTTATTATTGGAAACAAATCATTAGTGATAAATAAATAATAAACTGAAATATTTATTTAAATATTATTAATTACAATAATTATAAAATGTTCACGTGTATTTATTCGACAGACTTTTAAAAACACCCACAAATATTGTCCATATTAACCACTGCGGGCGCTGGTGTCGATTTAGCTCTCCCCACCATGCCTTCGCACACAGCCAATACATAATTTTATAAAGATTTCTTTTAAATTAAATAAATCTCGTTTTTATATTTATATATATATATATATATATATACTGGCTGCTCAGAGCGCCTTCAGCACTCACAGAGTTATATGTCCGCGTATTCATATCTATCTAGGTAAATGGGTTCTCAGAAACCGCTATAACAATTTTTTTGAAATTCACACAATATATAATATTTATAAAGAAAAATCGATCTGTATTGGTTTCATCCTCGGGAAACGTCATCTTCATTTTTTTTTTAAATTTAAATAGATATGACGTCACTCAGCCCATCATGATGTCACATCCAGTGCCTCTTAGATGTTATCTTATATTATAAATAAAATAAAATTAAAAATATTTATGTTATATCCATATTGGTTTTTTATTGCAATAATAGATACATTTAAATTATTTGAAACTGTTTTACAACGTTTAGAAGATTTACATATCTTTATTCAATATAGAAAGATGAAATAACGTCATCAATTTCGTCATACAGAGTGCCTCCGTAAATACAAAATATCATATACTCAGACCGCCTTGGCGTTCTTCACACCTTGACGGGGGCTCTGGCCCCTGTACCCTTTATTTGGTTGGAAGTTTATATGTAAAAGGTTATCATCCATTTTCTTTCAATCTGTATATTACATAAAACAGTTAATTTGTTTTTTGTGTTCTTACTTAAAATATATTTTAATTTAATCAGTAAATTAATGATTATATTATTATTGCATATGTTATATCTATCTATCTATCTATCTATCTATCTATCTATCTATCTATCTACTCGAAACTTCTTGGCCGCAACAACCACATTTCTCCAAGTGTCCCTTCATACATTGACCACCTATATTAAAATCTTACTTGAAAATCCAATTATGAGATCTAAATTAAAATGATTTATTCATATAAATTAAAAGAGGTAATTGGATGTTTTCACTGTGTTAAATAAGTTAAAAAGGTCAATATTAGGAAAAATAAATATAAAAATATAAACATTATAAACATTCTTTCAATTGTATTCTTTACTCTTGTGAATGACAACATGTAGATATCAAATTTTAAAAAATTAATTTCTGAGATATGTAAGAGTATTGTGATCTAATTTCATCGAAATCGGTCTGACAATTTTGAGTCTATAACGTCAAAATTTCCCCACAGAAAGACTTAATTATTGAATATATATCGATAAAAATAGAGGTATGTAAGGATACTCACTATTAATTTCAATCTCCATCTTATTTCCTGCCCTAATTAATTTTTTTATGCTATCTTTGATTACAATTGCCGAATTTCTGATTATATTTAAGACGCCTGCGTAGCCTAATTCTTGATTTTTTTTCAATTGCATTTCGTATGATTTTTCCCCAATTTGTCTCAACATACTCAAGTACTAAATTAAATAAATTTGTTGATAATACGTCTCCTTGTTCTAATCCATTCCTAATTTCGAAAGTTTTTGACAATTGATTTCCGCATCTTACTCTTTCTTGACTACGTTCAAGACAAATTTGAAAATAAAAATTTGAATTTTTTTTTATATTTTAATTATTATAAATTAATTTTTGTGGTTTTTCATCATTAATATTAATAAATTTTTTCTTATTTTACTTCTATCCAATTCCATCACCAGTAATTTATTTACACATAAGTTTTATACTATTTACGTGTTTCTATGTAGTTAAAAAAAAATAATGTTATGATTTAAGAAATTATCGTGTGTTACAATTATATTCAATTGATATTGGAAAATGAAGCTCCCAATACGTCGCTTGTTAATGAGTAATTATTTTGATTAAAATGGAGAAGAGGCTTCCTTTCAAATGAGATGGTTTTAGATGTGTGTACGGATCGTCTTTTAAGATAAAATCTCTTTCGCCCATATTATCACCCACCCCACATCAAATGAATAAATAAATGAATAAATTCTCTACATATATATATATATATATATGTGTGTGTGTGTGTGTGTGAAAGAATGGGGAGGATGAGGTCAAGGACGACGAAAGGTCTCTTGGAAAATTCGAATAGAGGAACTCTTTTTGAGTTAAAATAAAACGAGATTGGAACAAAGTTTTTTTCTTTCTTTCTCTCTCTCTCTCTCTCTCTTTTTAACTTTCGTTCTCTACTCACTTCCTCTTTCTTCTCCTTACACCTCTTTTATATCTAACTACTACCCCTTTCCATTGCCCTGCATACACCAATACTACCACCACCAACCACTATTCAATGATATTATCTTTTACGAGAACGAATGGAAAACAACTACCCAAAACTCACCTCGCTCTCCTTCTTCCATCCACTCTACCTAGCCACCAAAAATGAATTTTCAGTTTTCTTTTTCTTATCAAACATCATTCAATTTATTATTATTGATGGGTTTGAGAAATTAGAAGATCTTGATGTTGCTTCAAGTTGGATATGAAACGATAAAAAAAAATTCGAGACTAATCAATAATAAAAATAAAGTATAAAATATGGAAAAAAATGAATATCATTTAAAATATAATATGAAAATCATATTCAACAAATATATACAAAAATTAAAATTCAATACAAAATTTATTATTATTACTAAACGAACTCGTTGCAAACGGTGTTTACAATTTCAGTTTCCGTAGGTCCATATCGGCTGAATCATTGTCTTATAAAGGACAATTGTGTTATGATATGAGAGATGTGATTCCTGCTTAAGCAGCCAACGGAGCTCACTAAACCTAAGCTAGAGTTGTTTTATTTATCAATATCTGCGCTCCTCCAGTGCGCGCAAGAAATGACGCTATGAACTTACTCAACCGTTCCATGGCCGGCTCAAAATCCGTTCTGACGTGGGGGAATAAGTTCTCTCTTAACAAGAAATGGTAGGATTCTGTCTGAGACTTTTTTCAAAGTCTTTTGAAACTAAGTCTAATGGGTCATTATAATCTCGGCCAGCTTCCAAGTACATAGAAAATGCCCAATCTTTATAAGACTGTTGAATAGATTGGTCAAGAAGAGAAGCGCACAATCAGGAAGCTCAACCAGCATTCTACCAGTAATTCTAACAAAACCAGGGGGTTTATTTTTGTTTTTAAATAGGTGAATATGAGATTTTAATTCTAAGAAGAGTGAACTAACTTCCTTAACATTGTTTAGAGGAAAGTTGATTGGGGAAGGGAGAAGTTTTTGTAGGTCGCTAAGACTCATAGAATCGGAAGGATGTGGGATAAAGACCTAAGCCAGATGACTTGAAAACCTATCAGCTTTTTCTAAGTTAGTTTGACCTGGCCCATTCGGTAGTTGAAGGTCTTAAGGGAGAAATGTGCATTGGCTGGTTGTTTAGTTTATTAGTAAATTTCCAGAGGAATAGTTAGTTGGTGGAGACAGTAGGAGTAAGGTTTTGATGGTACTTCGGAATGTTATCTTTTTATTAGTGATGAGGAGGATTTTTATCTGCTTGCCCAAAATATTTATTTTGTTTTTAAGGATGGGAGATCTATTCAATTGTAACTAACTAATATGTAAAGTTAATAAAAATTATTTTAAATTTTGATAAATACTTTGATATAAGTAATGAAGCAATACATCCATAAACTTTGTCAGGCTTATAGAAAAATTATTTTATTCTTTTTAGTCCAGAATGAGAAAAACGTTATTTTATAAAATTTTTTTATATTTATAGTATTTATATTTAAAAGAGTAGTGATTTACAAAGAAAGAGTATATAGCATAGAGTGTATGAGTGTCTTGATCACGAAAGTAAGAAGGTTAAGAGTGGGGAGGCAGTCTTGCCAACTCCACGTTGTCAATCCTCAAGAAGTCGGTTGCCGTAAATTTTAATTAATATTTTAACAGATAGGTTTGTTTTTTTATTGGAAGAGTTGATGAGGTGGCTGCTTGTTGGCGAGTTAGATTAAAGTGACTCACTGATTCATCAATATCTGAACCATTATTCAAGGGAAGTGAAATGGGTAGGCTATTAGACATTAGTTATGCCTTGTTTACACGGGCTTAGTTCTTGTCATTAGATCCTGGGGGTACCTACTTGTCGCTAGTAAATAGAAACCATTTCTATCCACTCGACTCGCTACTCTTCTAATACTAACTATTTATACAACACAAACAAAATTGTTGTAAGTAGTTAGTACTAATGGCAAGAACTAAGCCCGTGTAAACAAGGCAATAAGCAAAAGTAGCCCAGTTAGTTTTATGATTAGTAAGGAATGGAGAAAAAGAAGAAGGCAATGATAAATTAATTGATGTTAGTGAAAGGAGGACGGGAGAATGGTCAGATGAACGTTTACTTAATTAATATTTCATAATATTTTAAAAATAGAAATTAATAAAATTAAACTTACCTATAAATTACCTATAAAGCCCGAAAATTCATAGAAAGCTTAGAGGAGGATACCATTATAATTCCAAATTATCATTTAAAAGGAACTCAATAAAACATTTATCTGGCTCTTTGGCTCTACGTAACTTGAAAGTTCTTGGCCGCAGCAACCTCATTCCTCCAAGTATCCCTATCCTGAGCTAAACCCATCGAACTCCTACTCTTTCCCATCTCTCTTATGTTCCTTCCTATAAAATTTAAAATTTCCAAGTCATAACATAACATAGATATTAAAAAAATATGAAAAATATTAATTTAAACAAACTGGTAAAGTCACCCAGTGCCGGTTCTAGGGTTTTTGGCACACCAGGTGAAAGTGATTTTTAGTGAATTTTTTCGATTGAAAAATAAAAAATTCAATCTTTTGAATCTTAATGTGCTTCATTCAAGTCTACGAATACCGACCATATCTTATCTTATCTTGTATTCTCAGAGATTATCTTCTGGTACATAGATTAGAGCTAATTGTGCAGACAAAATCCTTTATGAGTTCCTATATATAAAGAATCATTCAATTTCTAATTAAAATGTTGATTTCAAATCTTTGGTGATTGGAGCAGTTGGAGATGGATAGAGTTGTAAGAGAGTTATGAGAGTAGGAGTAAAAGAGATGCGTCTTTTGATGAATGGATTAAATATTAAATAGATTTGTAATGATTAAACTAACATTGAGCTATAAAACTCAGGTATTGCTTTAATTAACATCTTAATCTTAAGATTGTTTAATGACTAACAAACTCTTTTCACTTATTTATTTAATTAAAAAAAAAAAAAAAAAAAAGATAATTGTATTAAGTTCTTTGTTAGCATTTTTTTTATTTATTGATTTTCTTACTTCAAGCCCATTTTTTGTTTTCATAGTATTCTTTGAGGATACTCGTATTTACCATTGCTAGTCTCTGGATAGTAAATTATGTATCTAACTACTAAATTTACTTACACGTTCACATATAGTAAATTCATTTTTATAGATATAATAATAATAATAATAATAATAATAATAATAATAATAAATAAATAAGAGTTTAGTATGTGATATTCAATGAACAATTAGACATGATTTGTGTTGATAAGTTCTTTAATCGATCATTAATATTTAAGTGAAAAAGTTTAAAAACTTTAAAAATGTGTAAATCAAAATGTAGATTGATTTAAATATATTTCTATCATTTTATATTGGTACATGTGTATCCTTAGTAATTATTCCTCTTATAAAATAAAATCAAAGGAAAAGTTACAATTTTTATATAATTATTTTCTTAGTATCATTAATGTATAATAAATGCATACACACACACACACACACATTTAATTTTAATTAAATTATTCAAGAAAATGGATGACATGAAATATTAACATGAATTTATCATCTATTATTGAAATTCTCCAGTTCAGGAAATGTAAAAAAACACCTGATTTAATTAAAAATACAATATATTCCATAAGTCACCACTTAATCAGAGAAAATATTTAAAATATATAATTTTTAATGAATGAGATTTTCTTGTGTTTTTTTTTCTGGGTAGATACAATCAATATATTCATTTGTAGTTTATGGTGAATTTAATTAGTAAATTATATTCATGGATGATAGGTAGGTAAGTGGTAGGGTCTTGTAGTACTAGCTAGGTCAATATCAAAGCCCGAAGGCAAATCGATGCCTACAAAATGGGCCAAATGTAACCAAGAGTCAGCCAACCAGACATCCATACATACATACTTACAAAACAAGTGACTTACTCTCTTCTTTTATTTTTTTTAATTTCATTTGTCAATCATCATGGATAATTTCCTTATCCATAAATCAAGAGTGATTAGACTATCTATTATTAATTTAAATTTTAATAATAATAATAATAATTTTAAATTCAGTAATTAATCTTGTTCTTCTATGTATAAGAAAAAAGATTTTTCCCTGCTTAACGATTTTAGTATTTATTTGATATGGATTTAATTTTTTAAAATTACAAGTTATAATTATAACATTCAATAAGGAAAACCCAAAAATATGATTTTGAGATTATTGCTTTACGTTTAAAGGAGATGAGGTGAGTAGAGAAAAGGTGGTTTGATGCCTAACTGAACTGAAAGGGATTAACTGGGAACGGGCTTCATTATTAAAAAGCCAGTAGCTAACGCGATTAAAAAATGTTGGGTATTTTTTTCGATTCGGAAAATAATGTTCGGTCGTAAAGTCTGACGCCATCTAGTGGTTCTTGAACGTGTCACCGTTCCCCCTCTAGGTCTGATTTTGGCCGGCCACCGATCACTTCTCTCCCACCTCTCCATGCATACACATCGTCACCCAGCGCAACCTGTTTTCTAAGAATTCCTCCGCCGCCATCTTGGTTTATCCCTTTTACCACTCAACACACACACAACACATCTTTCTATCTCTCTCTCTCTCCACTGTATTAATACACAATTATCACCCCATCATCATCCTTTCGTTTCATTGTATATCGTACTTGTTCAATTAAACAATTTACTGTACTTAAATCTTAGAATTGCTCAAATAAACCATTTTAATATCTCGTTTTTTAATTTGTTTATTTTTTCACACGGCCTACGGCCCTACGCTAACACTATTTATCAACTATTTGTAGATTTTTTAGTATAGCATAGTAGAATAGAAAACTTATAAATTTTAATTTTAATGGGAAAAAAAAAACAAAATTAGTCCACACACACACATGATTCAGTTTTGTCTTGAAGGCAGTAAAGGAAACGTAAGATGCAGGATACAATTAACATAATCATTTGAATCATTCGAAATGAATTAAAACAGCGATTCTCAACTTGCCGGGCGCCCCCCCCCCCTTCCCGCACAAGAATATCAAAGAGAATTTATTATTTCAAAAAATTGATAAAGTTAAAAAAGAAAAGCGCACACTGAAGAATGGCTGGTGAAGTTCAAGAAAACAAATTTAATAAAAACTACTACGTAATTTCTTTTATTTAAACAGATAATAGTGATAAGAATATTAAAATGAAATAAAACCTTTCGCATACAGACATTCAACAAATTACTATGTATTACATCGGGGGTACAGGGGGCGGCGCAGTATATTTTTTATTTCATTTGGATTTTCGTTTTCACTCAAATTTGCCAATTGCACTATTTTTCTAGACTAGTAAATAAACTAGTAAATAAATAAAACTAAATGCGCCCAACGTTTTTCGTTGTATATGAAGAAATTCATCCATACTTTGTCAGGCTTATAGAGAAATTATTTTATTCTTTTTAGTCCATAAAATTTTTTTTTATATATTTATATTATGTACAATACCCCGGTTCTCCTTAACAGCTTTATATTTATTCTAATGTATATTTAGTTTTAATTTACATTATATTATCTACAATATACTACTTCTGAGAATAACTTATTATTTCTTACAATTGAATATTGATTGTTTTAATGATTATAATAAGTAATTTGTAATTTTATTTATTCTTAAAGTTATGTTTAATTGTATTTTGCTTATTGTTTTAACAACTTAACTTATATTCATTTTTTTTTTATTATTATTACTTATTTTTGTCTATTTTTGTATCTAATAGATTATTAGTCATTTTCTTTAATATCAAATATTTATGTAGTTTACTTCGAAATGTATATATTATTCGATATACATATAACATGTTTTAAATGAATAAATTTATAAATAAATCTTAAATTATATATTTTTTCTATCTTCTATCTTGAAATAGTAATGATGAGATGGAAAAAGAGAAGTTTGAAAAAAAAAATCCCTTCACACACAATTAGAATTATTTAAGACTAAAATAAAAAAAGAAGTAATAACGCAATAGAGGAGACGTAAAATAAAATATAAAAAAATCCCTGACCGCATAAACCTTTTCCACTTTGGGGTAAATCTTATTCTAGTTAACACGCAAACTTGCACGTCCCCTTTGGGGGAGGAGGGGGGGGGAGAGAAGGGGTGGGGCACCTTAAAACCCACCTACTTTTATCCGAGTTTTCACAAGTCCTTCCGGTCTATTTCGTGACTTTGATTAGAGTAGTATTAAAGTGACTTAGAAATTGGTTGAAATATACCTTAGTGAGTAGATAGAAAAACAAATCTTCATATAAACCTAGGAAAATAAATAAACATTGGAGAACATTGGTCATTGGTTTGTTCAGAATGTATTAATTAAATTATAAATAGATACGTAATATAACACATATAATAATGTTTTGATTATACTGGTAAATTGTTACGACTGGTGTGTGCAAGTTTATTATTATAATAGGTTTTACATAAATGAATCATTAAAATTACTATAAAAAATACAACATCTTTTATTTTATAATATGTATTATAATAATTTATTAAATGTTGAGTAAAATAAATACAATTAACGAATAACATCACAAATGGTAATAATAGTTACATTAATTTTATTTAATAAATAAATAGACAATCTCTGAGACGAATTGATAGAAAAATAACAAAAATTCAACAGCAATCAGTTCCATCTCTCCATCTGCTGATGACACCCGTCAACAAATTATTAGAAATATTCAAAAAAATATATATTTATACATCTATAATTTATTTTTCCCACTTTTGCCCTTTCATTGTGGGTGGCGAACACACTTGTTGGGGATCTATCTAGACTTACTACACTGTCTTTGTAACTCTTTCCATAAATTTAAAAAGTAAACCGTTTGTTCCGGTTTGGCGTTTTCGAAATATGGTCACCCTATTGATACTTCAAGTAAGAAAACTCACATATCATCCACTTTATTGGCTATTTACATTTAATTGATTAATGCTGATTCAATTATATTTCTTCCATACCTTATCATATATCAGTCAGAGTATTCAGGGAGCAGAGGTGCGAGCAGTTCCAAAGGCGATCTGACCAGCTAGTATATATTTTATATATCTAAGAAAATATATTCTATTTTGTATTTCTACTATTATATCCAATTGATAGCCCTTGACCCTTTCATATACATAGATATCATAATATCCTTTGTTAGTGCACTCTGTCGTTTTTTCTTTTTCTCCAACCCTTCTATCATTTACCATTCCCAGCCAGTCCACGTGGCATGACCCAATGACCTGATTATCCCCTTCGAGGGTTCACTTCCTTCCCCATTTCCCTCCCCCCCCCCCCCCCCCCCCCTCCCACACCCTTTCTCTCCCGTCTACTCTCACTCTCTACCAGGTGTACCTTTAAACTGTAACTAACTTGTTCTCTTTCTTTCTTTCTTCCTAATAAAGCATATTATAATTAGGTATGTATTTTATGTACATATTTTAATTTTAAATAAAGTCTACAAATATATATATATATATATATATATATATATATATATATATAAAACAATAAATAAACACAAAATAAAGGATTGTTTATTAATTTATTATTATTTAAATATTTTTTAAAATAATAATTATTGCTTATATACTTATGTAGATAGTGTTATGCAACTGTTATTATAAATAATTTTAATCATTGTAAGAAACAAATATATTTATCTCTGGCTATCGGTTTCTATCGATATCATCATTTTTTTAATTTTCTACCTATCTAATAGAGCAAACTCTATTTTAATTGTCTTTTACTTAATTCATGTAAATGATTAGTCAACAGATGTTGTTGATAAGTTTCAAAAGATATTAAAATCAAAATAATAGAATGAGATCAATGATTGTATTGAATGAATTTCGTACCGCCTTCGAATCATCAAATGTAATATACATAGTATTAACTTATTAGCTGTATTAATTAATGTAAGTATTTGATATTACATATGATATGATAGTCTTTTTATATTACACTTGAAACATTGAATTATTTTAAGTTTTTCTATACGATTTCCAATTTGTTTACTTGAATTTTTCTCATTAAATTTAAACATTTTATTATTCGAATAGTTTGAGTAATGACTTGGAGCATAATTTTTAATTACTTTATCTTTATTAAACATTTTATTTTTAATAGTTTCATAAATTTCGAATTTTTCTTGAAATTCATTAATGGTTTTCGCTCCATATAAAATTATTTTATTATTTTCATTATCGTTTATTTTGTTGATGATATATTGAAATAACGATTGAGATCTGCTGTTTCTTTCATTATTAGAAAATAGTCTAAAAATGATTAATCTTTTTGCTTGATACGATTATTTAAAATATGCAATTGTGCACTAGATATTTTCGATTTAAATTGTGTTTAAATAATCGTTTTATCAAATCTTCCCAAGATATAATTTTTCTTTCCGATTCAATAAATCGTTTAACTGTACCAGTATGCATAAATTAATTTATGTAATTCACTCCATTCCATTCCATTTCTTCTATTTTCGAAATTTTCAATCTATTTTTCATTTGGGATCAACCACTAAATTTACAAATTGATTCTTCTACATGTTTGAAATTTATAATATTACACGAGAAAGTATTAATTTTATTTTTTCTAATTTTGATTTCATTTTCGCTGTCATTATCACTAAAGACACTATCAGCATCAATATTAGAATGAGAATCATCCCTTTCTATGTTCGAATTATTATTTATAATTAAATGAGTGTATATTTGTTTCGAAATATCCCGTTTATTTCCTTTCGAAAAATCAATTTTAAGTATATAAATGGCAAATTTTAATAACTTCCTCTTTTTACAATAATTTTATCTTGGCATTTTTATTTTTTGAATCTATTTGAAAATCAAATCCCTTAAATCTAATTAATTTATTCGATTTAGAATTCATATTTTGAAACAACAAAGCATTTAGTATATTTATTTCATCGTCAATATCATCATTGATAATCTGTTTCAACCCTGCCCAAACCCTAGATGTCTGAAATTTAACAGATGAGATCTGATCTTTTTTGCTCGCCACAACGCCGGTTCTCTTGAAGTCCTCTGCTCTTGGCTGCAACCACCGTAGCTCTCCCACAAGTCTCTGCATTTCTTCGCTTGAAGCTTTCTGTTATACATTTTTCAAATACGTAGCTTCTTCTTGAAGAATTCTTGTGTTCAAATTGACAACGTAATTTCAATCTCGAACGAGTCCTCAAAATATGCTAGAAAGGACAAGCCACTAAAATTATGTAGAAATGTGGAGGGTGTCGGATTGGTGTCTAGGGTAGATAGAGTAACAGGAAGACTTCTTGTTTGGGATTTTCAATAAATGCTTATTGATTTTATTAAAATGGTTTATTTACAAATACAAATACAAATACAAATACTCTCTAATTATGGCCAAGAATCCTCTACGGGAGTCCGCGCCTCGATTTATATCTTCATCCGCCCTTACTGAGTATTGGTTGTGGGGGGAGTTGTTATGCTTGCGGCACAATGTTTAGTAGCCAAGATAGTTTTGGAAAAACAAAAATGGGTTTTTGAAGTGAAACTTCTTTAGCGGCGTCCTGACATTTGGTTGAGAATGGAGAGTGAATTGAAAAATTGAAATTTCGTAACGCGTTACGAAACGCAAGAGAGAAAAAAGATATAGATATAACGAGTGAGAATGAGATAGCCTCTATCTCCGACTCTCTTTTGTGCGGTGTTTCGTTTTTGAGAGAGAGGCTATCTGAGTCTTTCTTTTGTCCGGTCTTTCGTCTTTGAAAAAGAGGCTATCTGCCTCTTCGTTTTGTGCTGTCTTTCGTTCTACTACGCTCTCGCTAGGTCCAAAGTCCACGGCGCGCATGCGCGGTAGTACGTTGACGCGGAATAATATTTCTCAGCTTCTACTGGGTCAAAGAATAAAAATTAGTATGACTTATGATCAAAAGAGGGCGAGATCTCCACCTTGTCCAGTAGATATCGCAATTAAATACAATTTGAATTTAAATATATATTAATTTCAAAATTTGCCTAAACATTTATAAAAATAAATATACATATGAAATTTGTTATTTTTTTTTAATATTAAAAAATATTTAATTTGAGATTAATTATATGTAAAAAGATCAACTATCAAATAGATTCAAACTTTTATTTTCTTTGATTAGATTATAATTAAATATTATTTATATTATTTAAAAATTATTATTAAATTTAATTAATTATAAATTATAAATAATAAATAATAAATATTAAACCAGCGCATGTTTGGCTTTTTGTTGATGGCACCACTTCACGTGTTGGCGCGTGAGATTTGCAGTGTTAAAAAATTAATTCTGGTAATTTCAGCTAATCAATCAAGCTGAAATTCTATATATAGCAGTTTTATACAATTATTAATCATGTGAAAAATTATCAAACATATATCTTTATTTTTACGGTCACTTTAGAGGAAAAAAAATCAAAACGTTGTAGGTAATGACCCTCTTCCGGTTGAGCTACATTTCTCAAAAGTTGATAGAAAACTATGAATTTTGAATAATGTCCATGTACCAAATTTCATCATTCTAGCTCAAACCGTTTTTGCGTAATCTTGCCTACATACACACACACACACACACACACACACACACACACACACAGACACACACACACAGACATTTTTCTCAACCTTAGTGAAAATGATTCAGGAACCTTCAAAAAGTATAAAAACATCAAAATCTCAACATCGAAAATTTTCGTGATCGCAATACTATCTCTGGCGAGATAGTAAAAAATGATTCATTATTATTGGATTTGGCTGGTAATATTAATACCTGAGACACCGAGCTCGCTCTACCCTTTAAAAAATATTGATATACAATTCTTTAATTATTTATTACAATTATTAAATGTATTAAATAATATTTTATTGAAAAAATATTAAAAATTATAAAACTATCTAAAACTTAATTAATAAAAGAACAATGAATAAATAAATCACGAAAATAGATAAAAAAAAAATGCACGCGGCGAGTTTCGATCCTTCGAACTCGGGGAGTAAAAACAATTGTTCTTACTGCTGGTCTATGATATTTTGATAATTACAAAGATATTTTTACCATCTTTCAAAGACATTTATTTGTTTTGTTGTTTTTTTTTTGAGAGAGATTAATAAATATATATATATTTTATTAAAAATAAATATTTTTAATTTTATTTCGAAATTAAATAATGAATTTTAAAATATTTTAAATATAAAAAAATGTTAATACAATATCATTTAAAAAAAAGCGGGATTAATAAATATATATATATATTTTATTAAAAATAAATATTTTTAATTTTATTTCGAAATTAAATAATAAATTTTAAAATATTTTAAATATAAAATTTCGAAATTAAATAATGAATTTTAAAATATTTTAAATATAAAAAAATGTTAATACAATATCATTTAAAAAAAAAAGCGGGATTAATAAATATATATATATATTTTATTAAAAATAAATATTTTTAATTTTATTTCGAAATTAAATTATAAATTTTAAAATATTTTAAATATAAAAAAAATATTAATACAAAATTAAAAAAAGGCGGGAGTAAAATTTCAAAATGGATGCCATTTACGTCACCCATATATAATTTTCAATTAAGAAATTAATAATGAAGCTGTAAGTTTCAAGAGATGTAATCAATAAAACTCAATTTTTCTTTATAAATACTATATCTAGTGTGAATTTGAAAAAAATCGTTAGAGCGGTTTTTGAGAACCAATGGTTATAGATAAATAGATAGATATATACAATTTTAGCTAGCATAATAAGATAAGATATATATCGTGAAATAATTAAAATTCTCAAGTCAAATATACAGCGTGCACGCATACCGACGCATGTAATTGTGTGTGTGAACATGGTCGGCGATTCACACGCCAACACATACAGTTATGTGCGTCGATGACCATTCACGTTATTTATCCGAATCTCAACATTACTTTAACACTACTAAATCAATTTAAAATTATTATTGCATTTAAAACTGCTTTTCTCTACTCCACAGATTTCACTATGCCGAAAAAAAATAACGACCAAAATTTAGACGATATTATTTATTTCATACACCTTTCACTACTGGTTTATAGCCACACAGGTGCTAATGCACTTGAACGAGGCGAAGATAAAATCCCTCTAATTCTCGGGGGAGATTTTAATGTAAATTTTGGATCTGATGATTCGTTGCCGTTGATCAACTTTCTTCGAGAAACATTTGGTCTGCTTATAAATAACGATCCCAAGGAATCAACAACAAAATCTGGAACTACAATAGATGCTGTTTTTACACGTTATATAGAAAATATCGAATCACGAACATATATATCTTATTTTAGTTATCACAAGCCATTAATATCAGTATTACCAATTGAATCACCAACCGACAATAGTACAGGCAATGTAGATATGATGATAGAGTAGATAATAATAATAATAAAGCGAATATTTGTTACGAAAATTTTATACTGTTATATGTCTTTCGAAATGATCCCTTTATTTTTCTCTATTTCTCTCTCACTCACACTCTCAACTAAAATTTATCTTATTCTCTAGATTGTAAGAAGTTTCACTTCCGTCACGTGTACGATGCTGCACATTTTGCTTTTTTTTATTTTTTGGTTTGTTTTTTGAGATGGGTGACTGGTGTTTGCTGCACATCGTAGCACAATTGCGTTTTTTCTGGAATTATAAAATGGCGATGCTAACTTCACGCACATCAAGTAAACAGAAAAAATTAAAAATAAAATCTCATTTTATTCGCGCGTGGCTCGAACATTTTTTTTTTTTTTTTTGTCAATTTTCAAATGTTCCCCTCTTTTGGTGTTATATATTTTTTATTTGAAAAATTAATTATATATAATACTTAATTATAATAAGTATTTTATAACTTTTATGCAATAGAGTCAAAATTTGATAAGAAATTAAACCTAATGTTAGAGGCAGATTTTGAAAAATATTTTTGAAAAGTTTTATAAATTAAGGTTAAAACTAAAATTAAATCAACATTGCTTATTAAAGGATTTGCGACTATTTTAGTGCTTAAAACACTTTTATATCATGCATTTGTTTTAAAATGTATTAACACTAAGGTAACTTGGAATGAAAGTGGCAAGTGGTATTTGTATTTGGTTGGTTGCTTTGATTCTTGCTTATGTTAGGATTGATTGTGAGTGAGGGAGTGTGGAGAATTGATGAAAGGGTCAGTGACACTAAATCAATGAAAGAAAGTACCCTTTTTCATACTATTCTTGTAAAGGTTAAAAGTGAATTGTAAAGATTGTACAGATGTACATATGAATGTGTGTGTGTGTGTGTGTGTGTTCAATGAATACAATGTGTGAGTGGGGGTGATTATTCGATTCTAGAACTTTAAATTCTTATATTCACCTGCCAAATACCATGACCTTGACTTGGTCGATCGAGCGGGACAGCCATGACGTCACTCATCCCTTCCTCTTACTAATCCCATAACATAACACACCCATACTCAAAAACATGCACTCAATTTTAACTAATAGACAATTGCTTTTTTTCATTCTATATTCTTCAAATTTAATGGTTGATTGACTAAATTTTATATATTATATAATAAAAAATTTAAATTTCAGTTCGATATAATATTTATTGTATAATTTGTTGTTTATGTTTCCATGAAAGTTTTTATTATTAGGAAAAATAATTCCCGGATTATTTTCACATTTCATTGTGAGATTTCATTGCCCATTTTGGAGCCATTTTAAAGAGAGTTTATTTAGTTGGGAATTTTTATTTTTTGGGCTTCTGGGTTTTAGTCTGTGTAATCAAGAGTTGATGTTGGGGTTTTAGGTTGAATGGGATGGAAGATTTTGGACTTGGTGTGTCCTGAAGCTTCGATGAATCCTTGGCACTAACACCACTAACACCACAATAGCCTCAGTCGGCCTGTTGAAACTTTGAAATTTAAAAAAAATTAGTTTTAGATAAATTTTATACATATATAAATAAATTTATTTACACGTTTCTCTTTCATCATCACATTATGATATAATTAATTCTCTTTTGTGATTTATATAGTAGTATATTAATAAAAAAGAAAATTTAAATTTGTTTAAATTTTAATGCAAATATTCAATCAAATGTTAATTAAATATAAAGGTAACGATACACAGATCATATAAATTACCAGCTGGTCAGAGCGCCTTCGGCGCTCTTCACACCTGAACGGGTGCTCCGCCCCCTGTACCCCCGAGTGGTACATAGTATTTGGTTAAAAGTAGTAAAAGGTTTTCATCCATTTTGTTTCAATCAGTATATTACATAAAACATTCATTTCTTTTTGTGTTCTTATTTAAAATATATTTTAATTTAATCAGTAAATTAATTATATATATATATATTATTATTGTATATGTTATATCTATCTATCTATCTATGTGGCTCAAAGATACTCGAAAGTTCTTGGCCACATTTCTCCAAATGTCCCTATCCTGAGCCCTTGTCCCATCTCTCTTACGTCCCTTCCTATGCGTCCATGGTCTTGATTCCCTTTGATAATAATTTTGATGAGATAAGCCTCTTTACTGCATGATAACAGGCGTTTCCCGATTGATACCTCGATTTAAATTGTATATTAAGATTTTGTATGTTAATACTGTTCCTCTTTGTCACTAAACATTTTTTCTTATCACTATTAATTTCAAACCTCCATTAATTTTTCCTCGCTATCTGTAATTGCAATTGCCGAATCTCTTATAATATTTAAGACGTCTGCTTAGCCTAACTTTTCAATTATTTTGTTTAATTGCATTTCGAGTGATTTTTTCCCAATTTGTGTAATCACATACTCACAACATGCAACATATAATTGGTCAAAGAATATGTATATAATATTTATAATTTTTATGTTTTATTTATATTTATAATTTAATTTTGTTTTTGTTTTCTTTTAATAAATAATTCTAATATTAAAAATGCGTAGAGGACGTCTAAAAAATCATATTTTAATTTTTATATAACCAAGAAATCATTTTTCACTCATTTTCAATTGGCGTTTTGATATACAAAATTAAAGATTATATAAATAAGTAATTTTAATTTTGATCTCATAATTGGATTTCCTTTTTCATGTAAGTATATAATTAAGAGTGGAATTACAATATAATCAATAGCTAATATATAATATTAAAAATATATTTACGGATTCGTTCTATAATAAATTGATGATGTCATTTAATTCTCCTACTAGGTATCAAATCGAATATAAAGATAAATCTTCTTTTAAACGTTGTGTGAAACAATTTCAAATAATTTAAATGTAAAACTATTAATGAAATAAAAAAAAATCAAATATATGAATATAATATAAATATTTTTAATTTTATTTTAAGAATATATATATATATCTCACAGGCGGTGGTTGTGACGTCATCCATATATTATAAATTTAAATTAAGAAGAACTAATAAAGATGTAGTTTTCCAGAGATGTGGTCAATAAAACTCAATTTTTCTTTATAAATACTATCACAGGTGTGAATTTCAAAAAAATCGTTAGAGCGGTTTTTGAGAACAAAGAAACAGAGAAACAAACAATTTTTACTCTCATAAGAAGATAAGATATTTATGGCAAATATGTAAAATTTTGTAAAGAATGTATCAGAAGTTTAGTGTCTAACATTCTGGGGTATTGCGCATGCGTATATCTGTCGGGTCGATCTCACCGGTCGGGTCGTTTTGGAATCTCACGCGTGTTCTATACTTTTTCCCCATCCCGCAAAAGTGCTCAACGCCGCTAAAGAAGTTTTCACTTCAAAAATCAAATATATGAATATAATATAAATATTTTTAATTTTATTTTAAGAATAGATATATATATCTCACAGGCGGTGGCTGTGACGTCACATATATACATTTAAATTAAAAAAAAACTAATAAAGATGTAGTTTTCGTGAGATATGATGAATAAAACTCAATTTTTCTTTATAAATACTATCTCTGGTGTGAATTTCAAAAAAATCGTTAGACCGATTTTTGAGAACAAAGAAAGAAAGAAAGAAACAAACAAACAATTTTTACTCGTATAAGAAGATAAGATAATAATAGAAAGAATAGCACTATTAATGGAAAGACTAGCGAAATACTTGTTTGTAAAGAGACTAATTGAGAAACGAATGAGGTGATCAGACAATATAAAAGTGGACTATAGACTATCTATAGATTTATATACCGTTAAAAATGTTGTTTTAGTTTTATAAAATGTCCCTATCCTTAGATTTACTTCAAATAATAAATGAAAAATGTATAATCTAATGAATATTATAGAATATTGTATGGATGTTTGTCTTAGAGCGAAGAGTCCCGAAGATAGTCTAAATCGAACTACCAAATACCATATAGAATGGTTAAATTCAATTTTAAATAAACATACATATATCTTCAATTAAAAACAAATACATTTGATACTAAAGATTTTTCGAAATATAAATTTAAATATCTTTACGTTTCATGACCAGGAGGATCTAACTATGACCTTTGTATTTATAATATCGATTTATTTTCGAGTAAGTTGATAGTCACAAAATTGGCTGAAAAGATTAATAAGAAATTATTTTTTTAATTATTATATTATACAACTAATTAAAAAATTAAACAAATATGTACTATAAATTTTATCGATATCAAACCAAATAATTTTTAAAAACTTATTATATTAAGCCCAACACACACACAAAACTTTACGATGCTCATGGTTATTGAAGAATGCATATCTTCTATTCTATGTATCAGGAGAAGATCACTGAGGATTCAAGCCTTAGATTTAGTAGGTATTTGTAGACTTGAACAAATAGCTTTAACTATGACTGTAGCCAATTACGAAATTATTCAATAACTTTTTTGTTCTTTATTGTATATTTATCTAACTTCAGCTTGCCATAACTTTAACTTTAGTGCAGTTTTGAGTTCTAAATTAATGTAAATGTCAAACAAAAAATGTGTTTGATATAAATAAAATAAATAAATTATAAAAATCCGAAGATGTACCAAATGGTGGAATATTATCTGAGGAATTATTAGATAATGCACCCATTGTCATTGAAAAACATTATCCAGCACATCAATTGATATAATTTTTCCAAAAATATTAGAAAAATAAGATAATTGTGAAGATGGTATTAATTTTTATTGTTGTGTTTGCGGTAAAGGCTGTACAGATCGTGAATGCGTAACATGCAAAGAAACGTCCATTTAATTTATAGTGAACCAAAAGATGATTCCGATGAACAAATAATTTGTTACCATTGTCTCCGAGAAGAGGACATTATAACATATCGAAGAAAATCATATGGAAGAAAATTAAAAGCGGCCGAATTAAAGGAAAATAATATAAATATAAAAAATTGTTTTTATAAAATATAACGTTTTTTCATGGACTAAATAGAATAAAATAATTTTTATAAATATAATCCTGACAAAGTTTATGAATGAAACACGTTGAGTGCATTTAGTTTTATTTTTTTATATGAAACATCAAGTCAAATTTTTGTAATAATAAAAATTTTACTAAACACCTAAACTGACAAATTTTTTTATTAATCTTTGATTATTTATTACTGTAAAATATACTTAAATCAAATTATGTGACAAATTTTAAAAGAATGATTATTTTCTTTTCTTAAATTTATACATATTATCAATAAAATCCAAAACAGTTGATTATATTCGAAGAAATAGTGTTACTTGTTAATAAAGTGTTTTAGTGAAGTATGAAAGTATATATATATATATATATAAATTATAGCTCTATAAAGTAATTTAATTGCATAGAAGTATAATAGAAAGCAAATGAAATCTAAAAGCGCACAACGTTTTTAGTTGAATATGAAGCAATTCATCCATATAAACTTTGTCAGGCTTATATAAAAATGATTATTAGTCGGTACCCAAGCCAACCTGAACCTGGTCCGTCTATCTGGCGTTGGAGTCCACTGGTACCAATGTGGTGCCTCCGGCCGGCCTCTAGAAGATGTTTTAAGATTTTAAGCCTCTTTGAAAATGTTTTAACAAGGTTTTCAGGCTCAATGTTTTCTTTGATTAACATAGAGTAATTCATCAGGAGTTCCTACCATAAATAAGCCGTATATTACTTTGATTTACAAGAAGCATACGAAAAAATTGTCTGGCATTGTTGATTTTGAAACTTGATAAAGCATTAACGGACATATTGTTTCTTATTAGTAACTTTTTGGTCAAAAAGTTATTAAAAAGATATACATTCATTCCTTTAGTGAGTTTGGCTCAGTGTAATTTTTTCTGTTCCTATTATTCAAAAGAAACAAACTCAAGCCTTTATACCAGAAGTGGTTTGAGATATGACAAAAGTTCTAGCTTTATTATTTTTCTGAAGAAGATTACTATAAGAAGAGGTCACTATAATATAATAACATATGTATTTATGAATATATAAATATTTTTTGATAAAAATCAAAAGTCAACTTATTTTTTGATCTTATCTTGTATATTGTACAAATCGAATTTTCTACAATTTGATTTGTTCTCTCTAAATTATCTCTTGATCTTTATCTCTGTATTTCTTTATATATATATATATATATATATATATATATATATATATATATAGAGAGAGAGAGAGAGAGAGAGAGAGAGAGAGTGAGAGAGTTTAACAAGGTTGTATAAATTAATTAAAGAGGGTAGAATAGGTAGTTTTAAAGCGTGAGGGTCGATTGGCGTGGGATAGCTAGACTGTATGTATGTATTTTAGAATAATAAACTACTTAGGCCTAACTCACACACACACACACACACACACAATCTAATCTTGACAATTTCCCAATTAAGTCATAGACCACCACACTTCTAAATTTGTCCCTTCTCTCTTAATATTCTCTTGCTTTCCCCACATCCCACCTCTTTCATTCCAAAATGGAAAAGCATCGCGTACAATTAATTCTGTTCTTCTACTCCTACATCACCATCACTGTCCATTTTCTACCTTCTCCTCTTTTACCTCTTCGTTTCACATTTTACACAATTATTCTTTACTTTTTTTCCTCACTTTGGTTTTCACAATAAATTTCGCTTTTAATCAAGAAAACAAGAAAAAGCAATAATAATATAATACAATTTTAAATATAAAAAAAAAATCAATTATTTTCCTATTTATTTTTTTATTTCTTTTAATTATCAAATATGATGATAAATTCTAGATTTTTGATGTCTACAAATTTTTAATTCAATCTATGCTAATGTATTATAGATACACATCTAGTACATATATTAATAATAAAAATAATAAGGAGGTAGCGGACAAGCTCGTCTTTGCTTGAGGAATGCGATCTTGCTTGCTATTACGTGATGCCCTGGCTTCTAAATCTAAGAAGAAGTCGAGTCCCAACGATCACACATCCACAATCAAATTTCCTACAACCTAATTCTTCGTCCTTGATTCCAAGGGTCTACATTTCTTGATATAGGCCCTCACTCTTCTTTGAGATTCCATTTGCAACCATTCTATTTTATTAACACACATTCACAAAGTGTATGTTTATTGTTTAGCGAGAGGGCCAAGGGTTGACCGAAGTATTTTAAATCATAAAAATATAAATCATACATATCATACATCTAAAATTAAATTGGTATTAAAAATTAATAAAAGCGGAAACCACATCGAACAAACATATAAACTAATTAAATTAAATTAGTATTACTAGGTGAGAAAATTAATATTGTATTTTTATTAATATATAAATCACAAATGAAAATGAATTATATCCTATTATGATGATGTCAAAATAAATAAAATAAATAAGTTTATAAGAAGGTTAGAATTGGGTATTATTAGTTAATCAATTTCCTTTCTGTAAAAATAATTTTATTTACATTTTTACATATTTATTTACAAAATTACAAGATTTACCTGTAAAAAGAAATTGATTCTTAAGTTTTAATAAATTATACTGATTTCTCTAACAATTTCTTTTTATATAATAAATTAACAATTCCAATTAAATAATTTATAATTAAATGATAAATTTATAAAGAGAAAATTTTAAAACAAACCTATTTTATAATTTGTCTAAAAAATCCCCTTTGAATTTTAATTTCTAGAATTAATATAGTTTTTTATTTATTGTTGAACATGCAACGACAGACGATGAATACTTGGAATGAACAACGCGGGGACGTTAAATAAATTTAGAGTAGATACGTATAAATAGAGTATTGGAAGATAGAAATATTTACAGTATTTATAGGCCAGAGAAGGATAAGGTAAGGTCATCGGGGAATAGCGGAGACTTCTTAACGAGGAATTCATTTTCACCGATAGTTAGGGTTATAAAATCAAGAAATTTGCGATAGGCAGGACAGAATGGTAAAGAGGAGAATCGTGGGAGACCGATTGGGAAACCTCCAGTTGAAAGACCAAAGACACGCGCTGGCCGGACAATGTAGGAAGGGACGTAAGAAAATGCGAGTTGGATGAATATGGCCCATGTTAGGAAATCATTGAAGAAATGTGATTGCTGCGGCCAAGAACTTTCGAGTTCCGAACAGCCACAGAAGCCTATGTTCAAAGAGGGGTATATAAAAATCTTGTGATTGTGTAATTTCATTGTAATCAGTCCCTTCCTCCCTCCATTTTGGAGTTTATGCAGTCACGAGATTGCCGGGACAGATAAACAGACATACAATCAGATAAATATAGATAACATAAAATTCTAATCTCATATTTATATTTTTTTTATTATATATAATTATATATATATAAAAGATAAATTATGTATCCTATGTTATTAATTGATTTTTATTTTTATTTTGTCTTTCTGTTACAGGAAATAATTACTTTACAAAATGAATAGAAACATAATCTATAGATTACATGAGCATTCATTGACATCCTGAAAATTGGATCATATTTTTGTGATATTGGTTTTGATAATTTCTTCGGGAGCAGCCTTCTGCGGTCTGAGTATCTTGTAAGTTAAATATCTATTGAATATTTCAAATCAAATAGAAAAATAAGTTAAATTACATTTAATTATAAGCAATATATCATTTAATTTTTGAAAAATAAATAAATATTTTTCTATTTAAATATTATAGTAATCTATCTCTGTTCGGCTCTACGAATATCATTTTAATTGACCTGGTAATTGTAAAATGAATAAAATACAAATTGTCTAAAGGTCAACCCTTCTAAAAATTATTATATAATAATAGTAGTAGATATTAGGAATACAATCAGGTATCAGGTAAAATAAAATACTTTTTCTAGATAATAATAAATAATACAAGTATCTATAAAGAAATGTTTTGTTAAATAAAAAGAAACTGATATGGTGTCATGTTATGTACAAAGGTAAGAAATATTTCTCACATGGATAAAATGTTTTGGAATAAATCGATGTTCATTTAAAAAGAGAAAATAACAGAATACGAATATTATATAAAAACAGAGATTTGTTCGTTTATTTGTTTAAAGAAGATGCTATCCTTCGAACGAGAAAGTAGAGAGGCCTTCTATCATAAATTGCTATCTGTTTATAGTAATATACGTAATTTATAGTCAGGACTGCAGACACCTTTTCAAGAATAACAAAAAATAAGAATATAAGATAAAAAATAAACCTAACATAAAGAAAAATATCATAATTATATCTTATCTTATTATACTAGCAAAAATTGTATATATATATATATATAGTACCGGGACCCTGAGCCTCGGCTCGGTACTTAAGTTAAAAAAAATGATTCATTATTATTGGGTTTGGCTGATAATATTAATACCTGGGATACCGAGCTGTCGCTCGAAAAAATGTTTAGACATTATTATAGACATTTTCATTCTGTAAATTAAATAATTTTATTTCATTTAAATAAATATCTATTTTTAAATAATTTTTCTCTCTACATTATTTATCTAATTCTGACAATATATTAAGATCACACCGGGACCCCGAGCCTCGGCTAGGTAATTAAGTTAAAAAAAAATAATTCATTATTATATTGGGTTTGGCTGGTAATATTAATACTTGGGACACCGAGCTGATATACAATTCTTTAATTATTTATTACAATTATTAAATGTTGCATCATTGCATCAATCTGATTAAAATGTATTATTAGGTATGTTTCTAAGTGCATGAATATTTTTTTTTTATTGGAAGAATGATAAATATATATCGTAATTTATAATTATAAAATATTATTAAAATATATATTTTTAATTTTATTTCGAAATTAAATAAACAATTTTAAAATATTTTTCTTTTAAAAAAAGGTGGGAGTCAAATTTCAATATGAATGTCATATAAAAAAAATATTAATACAATATCCTTTAAAAAAAGGCGGGAGTAAAATTCCAAATTATGTTTTTTTGTTTTTGTTTTTTTTGCGAGAGATTAATAAATATATATATATTTTATTAAAAATAAATATTTTTAATTTTATTTCGAAATTTATTTTATTTTAAAATATTTTAAATATAAAAAAAATATTAATACAATATCCTTTAAAAAAAAATTGATGACGTCACCCATATATAATTTTTAATTAAGAAATAAATAATGAAGCTGTATGTTTCAAGAGATATGATCAATAAAACTTAATTTTTCTTTATAAATACTATATCTAGTGTGAATTTGAAAAAAATCGTTAGAGCGGTTTTTGAGAACCAATGGCTATAGATAGATACAATTTTAGCTAGCATAATAAGATAAGATATATATATATATATAGGGTGGTCGAAAAAGTCTTTTCGTATTTTGTCCATAGATGTCGTTGGAATCGTATATCTCCAGTGCTACCAATCACATTGTGTCATACCATATAATGTTGGAAAGGTGAAATTTCAAGCTTCATTTAACCTTAAAGAAAATTCAATTTGATGAAGCTGAACAAAAGTTACAGCTTTTCAAAAATGTGTGAAAATAATGAAGAAATTCGCCATATTTTGAAATTTTTGTTTAAAAAAGGGAAGAATGCCACGCAAGCCACCAATGAAATTTGTGAAGTTCACAGAGACGATGCTATATCAGTTCGTGTAGCACAACAATGGTTCACTCGCTTTCTTTCTGGAAATTTCGATGTGAAAGATGCACCTCGTTCTGGTTGACCTATCGTTGAAAAAGTCGATGAAATTATGGAAAAGATGGACAAGGACCGTCACATAAGCAGCCATGACATTGCTAAGAAACTAAACATTCATCATCAAACGGTTTTGAACCATTTAAAAAAGGCTGGCTACAAAAAGAAGCTTGATGTGTGAGTACCACATGATTAGAAATACGAAGACTTTTTCGAGAACAGTTTTGGAGAAAAGTAGACGCAAACGACGGTTTTGGGTACTTTCAAGTCTTAAATAAGTTGACCTGAGGCCAGGTCCGAACCGACCGACGGTTTGAAATAAATTAATTTCCAGCTACAGAAACAATTTCAAATAATTTTAATATATCTATTAATGTAATAAAAAACAGATAGGCATATAACATAAATAATAAATATAAACATTTTTAATTTTATTTTATTTATAATATATATGTAAGACCAGACTGTGACGTCATGAATGGCTGGATGACGTCATATAATTTTAAATCAAGAAAAAACTAATAAATATGATTTTTTTCGAGGATAAAACCAATACAAAGTGCATGATTCGTGGTGATATATAAAAAAATCTCCTTTGGTGTGAAACTAACCCTTTCCTTCCTATCGTTGATCGCTAATACTACCACTTCCGGTTTCCGGAATTGCACCAAAAGTTGATCAATTCATCCCACTGATGCATTAAGTAAATATACCAAATTTCATCAAAATCGGTTGAGCCGTTCAGGCTGTACACATCTATACGGACGGACGGACGGACAGACGGACAGACGGACGGACAGACATCATGCTAAAAATACTTTTTTCTGTTTAGAAAATGCATGATTCGTGGAGATATGTAAAAATCTCCACATGTGAAATTTGGTGTGAAAACAATACCTCCCTTACTATCGTCGGTCGGTAAAAAAGATCGCATTATGGAACACATGATTTGATGAAGTGGACGAACTTAATTTAAATTACAGTGGTTGTGGTTTTAAAAACTTTTTTCGGATGAAAAATAGTGATTTTGAAATTCTTTTAAATTTAATTGGGGAGCATCTATCAAAAAAGGATACTACTAATACTAATACTAATAATATATATTAATAATATATACATATTATATAATATTAATATTTTGGTATTATTAAATATACAATATATATAAACATGTTTTTATTTATTTATTATAATATGTACCTAAATATATATAAACACTCGCTTGCTTTAAATCACTTGGTTGCGCTGTATACGTAAACTGCACGCGAAACACTTGTATTCTTTAACTATTTATATTTCGAAAACGGTGAGTTTTTTAAAAAATATTTTTAAATAAAAAAACTTCTTCATACTTTTATCTAAAGCTCTCAATATATAGGTGACCGACCATCTTTTACCGTTCCAAAGTTGCTCACTGGGAGAAAATTATGCTTCAAAATTGAAATCTAATAGGTTTTTTCTTTGTTTTAAAATAGCATTTGTTTATAATAATTTTGTGCATATATTTTGCAATAAATACATAAGGAAATCATTCATGAAGAAAGTAAAAAAAATAAATTATTTCGATATATATTACCGTCGCAAAGATATTATCAGTTAAAGCCAAAAAATGATTAATTAAAATAAAAGTTAATTTTTTGAAAAAAAAAAAATTTATTTTGAGAAAACACTTGAAAATATCGAACGGAAAATTTTTTATAACATTTTATATAAATTAAATTAAATGTACCCATGCAAAATAGCGAATGCCACTGCTTGGCATGGTTGGCACGTCCACACTATCTTTTTCTCATTGGCTTTCTTTGAAGTGGACCGACACTCGAGTGATAGATAGCTCACTGTTCCAGGTACTTTTTTTTTTAATAAATTTCACTAAATAACAATAAAATTTTGATCGAATGTACTCAGTCCGCGAAAAATTAAAATTCACCTTTTCTTTTGAACAAACCTGTATGAAATAGGGGAGAGTGGTGATACTTGATCCTGGGTAATACTTGATCCCCATTGAAATTTCCCGTCTTAGAACGTTTTGTCGCCGTTTTGTTGGCATCACTGGGTGGTAGTGTTGTTGATTTATTGAATCCGTGTAATGGTAGCCGCTTGAGTTGATGACATAGACCAATAATATATATATTCTTTTAACTGCTACCTCAAAGTTTTTTTTCAACTTATCGGTAAGTCATATTGTTTTCTTGTGTTATATGTTGTAAAGAATTGGTTGAATTTAAATTGCACCTTTTATTGGCTATTTAAAATGACATAGCTTTTTCGTACAGACCGACTTTTTTGTCATTTTCCAATTTATTAATTTTTTTATGTTAAGTGGGGGATAGTTGATCCCTTAGCGTTAAGTGATACTTGATCCTGGGATCAAGTATCACCCACCACGAGATTCTCCTTTTAAGAAGGCAATTTTGATAATTATTATTGTTGTATTATTTATATATTAACACACTATGAGCGGGGCGGGTATTTGTACCCGTTGCGGGAACTGCCACTTATAAGCGGGGCGGGTATTTATACCCGTTGCCACTTATATGAGGGATATATATTTGTTATCGTTTAAAATAAGTAATTTTAAGTGACACAAGGGAAAATATATATTATCACACTATGAGCGGCTAGCGTCCGCCCCGCTTATAAGTGGCAGTCCCCGCAACGGGTACAAATACCAGCCCGCTCATAGTGTGTTAATACCAGTACCTATTGTTTTAGATGGGACGTAGGTATAAACGAAAGGAAGGAGCCAAGAAAAGGGTTCCACCTGATCCGGATATCGTTAAGAAGGCTGTTAAGGCTGTAAAAGAAGGTGGCAAGTTCAAAACAACTGCAAAATACTATGGGATCAACGTCATGACACTGAAGAGGTTGTGCAAGAATGGTTTGACTGCTCTTCCAGGCTACAAAGTGCGCCAAGTTTTTACCAGCATTCAGGAGAAAGAACTGGGCAAGTTTTTGAAAGATATGGCAAAAATGTACTACGGCCTGACTGTGCTTCAATTTAGACAATTAGCTTACGCATATGCATCAAAAAATAAGTTGATATACCCTCCTTCTTGGGATAAGAACAAGGAAGCAGGAAGAGATTGGTATAGGGGTTTCGTTTAAAGAAATGGGACCTTATCACTGAGAACACCGGAAGCTACTAGTTTAGCTAGAAGCACAGCATTTAATAGAACCCGCGTGAAGGAATTTTTTGGAAGACTCAAAGATGTTTTTATACGATTTCAATTTCCCCCCGAGCGCGTCTGGAGTATAGATGAGACGGGATTGACAACGGTTCATAAGCCGACCAAAATACTAGCAACGAAAGGTTGTAAGCAAGTCGGCAAAATAACATCATGATTCCCGGGAACAAGTATCCCACTCCAAGGGATCAAGTATCCCTCATATGAGGGATACTTGATCCTTGGGAGTACATTACACTAAACATCACTTTTTTCGTAATTGTGAAAGTTATTGGTTACAAACTTGGTGCCAAGTGGAATGTAAGGAACCATGTCATCAACTCGTTCAAACAGAATTTCAAATTCACGAATATAGCCCGAAATATATGAAAAAAACCAAAGTGGGGATCAACTATCACCACTCTCCCCTACATATATCATTGAAAAAATTGAACAGGACAGGCGCTGCAGTCGGTTGCGCTATATGATATGCAACCTGCATATCAGGCTTGTTAATTTGTTAAATGAAATATCAGCTTGGAGGGGCTAACTTAATTTTTTTTTATAATTTAACGTTTTTCTCAATTTCATGTCTGTCTTTTCGCTCCTAGCTCAATATTTATCCGTCAGATGGCGTGATGGAGAAATCGATTTTTTTTTATCAATTGAGATATACGTTTGGTAACCGGGAATGAAACGTGATCCACCACAACACACAAGAGACCAAACAGCAGTCAAAACACTGGGTTTCTCGGGATGAGCACCAAAGATATTCTCGAGAAATCTTATTTTTTGGAAGGTATACAAAAATTGGAGAAAGGTAGCACGAAGTGTATAGAGATCTAAGGAAACTACGTTGAAAAAAAAATTTATCCGAAAACTTATTGACCAATCCTCGTATCTAAACAGTTTAAAAATCAAAAAACTGAAAATATCCTAATCAAAAGTGATCAACAAAGTTAAACTATATACACGGGCTTTTTCAATATATTTTAAATAAGAACACCAAAAGATATGAATGTTTTAATATACTAATTGAATTAAAATTAATTAAAACCTTCTGAATACAGACTTTCAACCAAATACTATTTAACACTTTGGAGTACAAGGGGCAGAGCCCCCTGTCTAGGTGAGGGGAGCGCCTAAGGCGGTCTGAAAAGATAGTATTTCAATATTATAATTAAATATTCAAATTTTAAAGTATTATATTTGAACTCATAATTCTGAATTTAATACCTAGTTGATTTTCATAAAGTTCTATTTAATTTGCATATTATTGATACTTGTATTAAAATTTATACAAATTCATATATTCTAATTTTTAAAGTTATATAAGTACAATTCATAATATTATTTTTACCGACCGACGATAGTAAGGGAGGTATTGTTTTCACACCAAATTTCACATGTGGAGATTTTTACATATCTCCACGAATCATGCATTTTCTAAACAGAAAAAAGTATTTTTAGCATGATGTCTGTCCGTCCGTCTGTCCGTCCGTATAGATGTGTACAGCCTGAACGGCTCAACCGATTTTGATGAAATTTGGTATATTTACTTAATGCATCAGTGGGATGAATTGATCAACTTTTGGTGCAATTCCGGAAACCGGAAGTGGTAGTATTAGCGATCGACAATAGGAAGGAAAGGGTTATTTTCACACCAAAGGAGATTTTTTTATATATCACCACGAATCATGCACTTTGTATTGGTTTTATCCTCGAGAAAAATCATATTTATTAGTTTTTTCTTGATTTAAAATTATATGACGTCATCCAGCCATTCATGACGTCACAGTCTGGTCTTACATATATATTATAAATAAAATAAAATTAAAAATATTTATGTTATATGCCTATCTGTTTTTTATTACATTAATAGATATATTAAAATTATTTGAAATTGTTTCTGTAGCTGGAAATTAATTTATTTCAAACAGTCGGTCGGTTCGGACCTGGCCACAGGTCAACTTATTTATTAACATCATCAAAGAGAATTCATTAAACATAAAATAAACATAAAAATAATCCTATTAATAAATTATAATCTATTATAATAATTTGGATTTAAAACAAATTTAAAATAGCTCCTTATAAAACTCATTTGTATAAAATAATTTAAATTTTATATATATATATATTATAATATGTATTCTATTCAAAAAATAAGAGAAAATAAAAATCTCGAGTGTCACCACTCTATTATCCCGTCAATTTGAATTTGATAATCAAGCTTTTTTCTATATTTGAAAATTAATTAAAATTAAAATCTTATTCTATCCGATTTAAGGTTTTTAACATAATTTTCACATTTAATCATGTGAAGAATTATCAAACATATATCTTTATTTTTACGGTCAGTTTAGAGGAAAACAATGAAAACTTGGTAGGTAAATGACCCTCTTCCGGATGAGCTACATTTCACAAACGTTGATAGAAAACTACGAATTTTGAATAATACCCGTGTACCAAATTTCATTATTCTAGCTCAAACCGTTTTTGCGTAATCTTGTCCCCCCCCCCCCCACACACAATACAACCTCTGGCGAGTTAGTGAAAAATGTATAGGGGGTTCTTAAACTGTGGGTCGCGAGACTACTGAAAGGGGGTCGCAAAATCTGATACTTTTGAATCATTCTAAATAAAATTTTAAAATTATTAAATTATATATATGTGAAATGAATGGGTATGTATTCTTTAATCCTTATTTTATTTACATTGTAAAATAGTGCGATATTACATCTACATCTACGGTTAATATATATTTCATTATATGGAGGAGGGGGTCGTTTAAAAGTTTCTAAGCTTGAAGGGGGTCGCTATATAAAAAAGTTTAAGAAGCCCTGCATTAGATTGTCTTTCTCACTCTCCATGTGATTCGTCAAATCTTAAATTATATTTTAACATATTAACATGATATATAACATTATGAATATTTAGTAATACTATGAATTAATAATTACTTAAATTAATTTAGAAATGAAATATTATTTTATATTTTTAATTTTGGTAATTGTTCCGTTGAGTCCCGCAGCTAGGTGGCTTCATGAAACTTACCTTGACGGATTCCTTGTATGATTCTAAACAACTTTTTCTTATGACTTTTTGCATGATCTCTTTTAGTTTAATTAATAAAAATTAATTAATTTCTCCATGTATTCTTATATGTCTCCTATTCTTTTTCTTTTATGGCTGTAGGTGGCGCTATTGAGGGGAGCGAGAATCAAATTCAAAATTTGGATTATATCAACAACTTGTATCTTATCCCAACGTTGAATTCCAACAACGACTTTTCGGTGGGGGCAAGGTGGTTGGTATCTTCCTTTTAGAAGAAATTATAATTCAAAATTTGAACTATATCAACAACTTGTATCTTATCTCAACGTTAAATTCCAACAACGACTTTGATTGATAGTGTGCCCGTGGTGCTGCCACCTACAGCCATAAAAGAAAAAGAATAGGAGACATAAGAATACATGGAGAAATTAATTAATTTTTATTAATTAAACTAAAAGAAATCATGCAAAAAGTCATAAGAAAAAGTTGTTTAGAATCATACAAGGAATCCGTCAAGGTAAGTTCATGAAGCCACCTAGCTGCGGGACTCAACGGATCAATTACCTTAATTTTTCTTTTTTTTTCTTTTATTTTGACAATTTGTATTTAAATGGAGATGTGTATGTCTAAATAAAAAACTTTAAACTTACTTCTTCTGTTTCTCATATTACAATATAATAAATAATATTTTATAAAACAATTCTAAATTATTATTCTCTCTAAAATATGTAAAAATTTACAAATGAAAAAACAAAACAAAATTGTATAACGTAATTTAATATGAAAGGTATTTCATCATTTTATATTTAATTTTTTTTTTTTTTTCTTTTGTTTATGAATTATAAAGAGTTCCATCATTTTTTCTAAGAAATCCTGCACCAGATTTTGAAGAAAATCGACTTGGAAGACAAATTTTAATGGAATCCGGATGTATTCGTTGAATGATACCACCAATTTTCAATGGATGATTTCGTTTAAATGGTTTTTTATAAATTTTCAAAAATGTATTTGCATCGATAAATGGTAAAAGTCCTGGTGTCTCTGGTGCGATCATCACATCCGTTTTATCAGCTAAAAATTCAATATTTGGATTGAATAGAGAGCGGAGGGCCATATCAAGACTGTCATTGATGCGTCGCAATGTGCCATGATAGAATCGATGTCGACGACAACTTGCCAATGTCAAATGATAGTTGAGCCGATTCCATGGTGTTAAATGTTTCGACCAATGTGGATGCGTTTGTGATTTATCTGCATGGATTATTGGCTTAGGTGCAATTAATTCCAATGGGATTGGTAAATAATCCCAATAGCCTTCTGTAGTTAAATCAGGCAATGGGCCACGGAAATGTAATTTTTTAGTTGGTTTCTGTTTAGGAATTGTTTCTTTAATCAATTTATTATTCATTTTTAGTTTTTCAATTAGTATATTATTTTATTTTATGCTTTTATTAAACGATTAATTTACACAAAATGATAACAAAAAAATTCAAAATAAAAATAGATTTTATCAAGTTATTGAAAACTATAGTAACATTTAAATATTATTATTTTTTTTTTTGTTTACCATAGAAATGGAATATAGAATATAGAATATAGATACATATATGGACTCTAGAGTAACTTTATGGGACAAATCTAATATATTAATCTGACTTGGAAAAAACAAAAATGAGCAGTTTGATCAGAGTAAAAATTTGAGGAGTTGCACTAATTTAATATAAAATCTTGTCTTGAAATCGGGAGGGGCCCTTTGGAAGAAATTTTTTTGGTAACAGATAATTTTCCTTGTTTTTAATTATTAATTATGTATTTTTTTTATGATATAAATAATAAAAAGGATAACCAATCCCAATATTTTAATAGGAATGAAATCCAATTATACTTTATGTGTAGCTAAGAATGACCACAAAGTCAGTAGAATTGTATCTTCTCTGAAAACAGTTTGTGAATAATATGGAACGCCATTATAATGTATTTATTTTATTTATTTTACGCGAATATAGCCCCAAAGGACCGCGCGTGTTCCAGAGGGTCCGGTCTCCCTCCATTCCTCCTTCAGCCCAGCCCGTCCATCCATCTCATCCTTGATCGTCCTCACTGCCTTCTTTCCGTCGGCCCAAAGGCGAGTTCTATCCTCGGCCATTAAGAGGTAAGAGGTATCCATCCTCACCACATGACCAAGCCACTGGAGTCTTTGTTTCTTCATTATCTTGTAGGTGGAAAGAAAAAATGGGTTTATAATTGGATCCAGTCTCAAATAATTTAAAACAAGACGGGTCTATTTAAAACCAGATACGCGCTTCCCCAACTCAATTCCTAAATATTTCTAATGCAAGGATATAGGAGAAAAGAAAATCAAGGAGAAAATATTTAACTGGGGATCTATACTGGTAACATGATTAAATTTTATTCAATTCATAAAAGAGGAAGACCAAGAGGAATATAAAAAGCAGAAATAGAGTGGAAGAAGAAATGAAAAGCAGATAATAGGTTGAGAGAAACGGATAATTAAAAATAATTTATATAATAATTAGCTGCCCAGACCGTCTTCGGTGTTCTTGGCACCTAGACTGGGTCCACTGGGTCTCTGTCCCCCAGTATCCCCGAAGTGTTCTTACGAAATGAAAACCAACTTAATATTTATCCGTGAGATGGCGTGAATGAAAATTCAAATATTAAATCAAATAATCGTTACTTACATTAAAATTAATTAATTATAATTCAATTATATTTCTTCCATCCCTTCTAGGGATCCATTGAAATATCTATAAAAATTATCAAAAGTCTATCTGAATATAAAGTTAATGAAAAATCGATTTCAATTTGTCAAAAGAGCGAACAGACAGACACGCATGAAGCTAAGTTGACAAAAACTTTATAATAAAAACATATAATAAAAATCTCACCAAGGAGGCGGACTATTTAAATAAAATAAAATTAGCTTATATAATGTAATTTCATAGAAATCGGTTCAGCCAATTTTGAGTCTTTAACGTTTAATGCCACAATTTTCCGGACAAACAGATATGAAAAATTCTAAACTCATTTTGGATTCTGAAGATATGCAAAAATTTTGAAATTGTCAGCAATGTGCAGACTAAAGTCTTTATATATATTTATATAAATATAGATAGATAGATAATTGATTTAAAATGAAACAAGAGAAAATTAATTTCTTGGAAGAAAAATTATAAATGTAGGTAGATGTATTTTGATGTTATTGTTATAGTCTTTTTTTTATAATTCCTAACTTTTAAATCTTATATTATTATTAAAAATAATTTTTTTTTATTTTTCTAGAAGTGTCCCGATGGTCGATGAGGGTGGTGGCTGAGGCCGGGGGCCCTTCTTTGGCCGGAGCGCCACGGCGCCTGGCAGCTACAGGTTTCGTAACGGCAATGCTCCTCTCTTTAATTCTCACTCTACATGTGCTCTATGATTCTGCTGCACTCTATACAATTGATGACCAAACAAGCGAGACTAATCATTTAGATTCGGACTTGATTACCGCCCTTGAGCCAATATCTAACGATATTGACGAGCAAACATCCTTTCAATCCTTGCTCGTTGGCCAATCCATTGATGACGACGACGAAGACGACAATAACAACAACAACAATTACAATAACAATAACAATCTTGTAACTTCTTCAGCGCGAGTCCACTTTCCTAGGACATCCAGACGACTGCCACAGGTAAATCCTTCTTATTCCATAATATATCTCTGAACATATCTATATACAAGATACCTATACGTTATGGTTTCTTCATAATATATATATATATATATATATATGTATAAAAAAGGTCTCTAATTATTTTTCTTCCCTTTCAAATATACAACATGTTTGGTAAGTTTGACAATGATTCAACTATTTCACAATGTAATCACCCAGGTAAGGGGGTCCTTATTTTATGAACGAAATTTGAATATCGATATCTATCTATTACTGTTCAATAAATTATTATTATTATTTCAGGCCATCATTGTTGGTGTCCGTAAATGTGGAACTCGTGCACTCTTAGAGATGCTTGCTCTTCATCCCCGGGTACAAAAAGCAGCTGGTGAAGTACATTTTTTTGATCGTGATGATAATTATAGAAAAGGTCTTGACTGGTATCGTCGTAAAATGCCACACTCGTTTCGAGGACAAATTACAATTGAAAAAAGTCCAAGTTACTTTGTAACTCCAGAGGTACGTTCATAATATTATTAATTTAATATATTAATAGATAATAGAAAATAAATCTTATCTTATTCTACTAGCCAAAATTGTATGTATATTAATTTGTATCTATATTTGTATATTTTTGAGATATTAAACTGCTAGATGGATTTTTTTGAAATTCACACCATATATAATATTTAAAGATAAATCGATCTGTATTGGTTTCAGCCTCGAGAAAAATCAACTTTATTAGTATTTTCTTAACTTAAAATATAGTAAATCGAAATGTCATCACTATGGGCCTCTTGCTAATTTTAATTTTTAATTGATATTGTATTAATATTTTTTTTTTAAATTTATAATATTTTAAAATTTTTATTTAATTTTGAAATAAAATTAAAAATATTTATTTTTATAATATTTTAGAATCAAATTATGAAATATATTTATTAATCTCTCACTAAAAAAAAGTCGAATTGGCAGTCGTGGGACTGGCCGACAGAAATGAAAACTTGTGCGTAAGAAATTTGAAAGCAGACGGAATGCGCACCAGCTTCACGAGAAAAATGAATTTTATATACGTACTAGCTGCTCCGAGCGCCTTCGGCGCTCTCCACACCTAGACGGGGGCTCCGCCCCCTGTACCCCACGAGTGGTACATAGTATTTGGTTAAGAGTAGTAAAAGGTTTTCATCCATTTTGTTTCAATCAGTATATTACATAAAACATTTATTTCTTTTTGTGTTCTTATTTAAAATATATTTTAATTTAATCAGTAAATTAATTATATATATTATTATTGCATGTTATATCTATCTATCTCTGTGACTCTAAGGAACTTGAAAGTTCTTGGCCGAAGCAACCACATTTCTCCAAGTGTCCCTATCCTGAGCCCTTGTCCCATCTCTCTTACGTCCCTTCCTACGCGTCCTTGGTCTTCCAAGCGGACGTTTTCCAATCGGTCTCCGCACCGTTTGCCAATCCAATATCTTTTTCCTCTCCCATTCTAGCCACGTCCGCTGCCTATCACAGCTTTTTCGCTTTTATAACCCTAACTATTTATGAAGATTCATAGAAGTCATGCAATTCCTCGTTATGCAGTCTCCGCCATTCCCCGGTGACCTCATCTTTCTTAGGCCAATAAATGCTGGAAAGAATACTCTGAATCTACTCTCATCTCACAGGGTCATAGACCATGCGTCCCACCCATATAATACAAAAGGCAAAATAATTGGTTTATATATTTTAATTTTGATTCCTATTGATAATAATTTTGATGAGATAAGCCTCTTTACTGCATGATAACAGGCTTTTCCCGATTTCTACCTCGATTTAAATTCTTCTCAAATATTATTATCCTTCTACATATTCAAATTCTACATTTTGTATATTAAGATTTTGTTACTAAATATTTTTTCTTATCACTATTAATTTCAATCTGAATTAGAAGAAAATTATAAATTGCCTCCTCTTCCAGCCAATTTACCTATTCATGCATCTTAATTTCTTAACACTCCGTTTTTTTAAATTTAAAATAGAAGGAGATAAATAGTTTTAAATTATATTCGAATGGTCTATTATATTCTATATATCAGTATTTCCAAGTTGATTTTCAAAATGTTCCATTCGTTATCCATATGATTGATTACATGTGTTAAAATTTAAAAAAATTCAAATATTCTAATTTTTAAATTTATATACAATTGAATATTATTTTTTATTAATATCATATCAAAAAAGAGAATTTATTAAAAATTAAAAATAAAAAAAGAAGCCTATAAATAGAAAAATCTATATATATAAAAGGCAATGTCTGTGTGTCTGTGTGACTGTCAAATACTCAAAAACTACCCGTCCGATTACGGTGAAACTTTCAGGGATTGTTGTGGGCATCCCAGGGAAGGTTTTAATCTATATATATAAAAGACAATGTCTGTGTGTCTGTCTGTGTTATTGTTTTGTGTTTTGTACATATATATGTAAAATAAAGAACAAACAGAAATAAGAAAATAAATTTTAATTAATATAATTTATAAAAAAAATAATGTTCATAAACTTAGAATATTAATTATTTAATTAATTAAAATCTACTTTCAACCAAATACTATGTACCACTCGAGGGATACAGGGGGCTGAGCCCCCGTCTAGGTGTGGAGAGCGCCTTCGGCGCTCGGAGCAGCTAGTACGTATATAAAATTCATTTTTCTCGTGAAGTTGGTGCGCATTCCGTCTGCTTTCAAATTTCTTACGCACAAGTTTTCACTTCTGTCGGCCAGTCCCACGACTGCCAATTTTTTATTTAAAAGCATATTCAGCATATCTCGCAAATTTGAGATGGATTAAATAACATATATTAATTTAAATTAAATTAAATTAATTCAATTATAAATTAAAATTAATAAATAATATTTATTAAATCAGCGCAAGTTTGGCTCTTTTTTGATGGCACCACGTCACGTGTTGGTGCGTGAGATTTCCAGTGTTAAAAAATTAATTCTGGTACTTTCAGCGATACTATCAAGCTGAAATTCTATATATAGCAGTTTTATACAATTATTAATCATGTGAAAAATTATCAAACATATATCTTTATTTTTACGGTCACACACACACACACACACATATTTAAAAATTAATTTATTAAAATATATATTATATAATATATTATATATATATATATATATATATATATATATATATATTCTGAAATTAATTTTATTTTTTTATATATGTTTATTTATGCAGAAAAATTGACATAATTATTAATTTAATAAAATAAAATTTAATAATAAAATTAATTTAATAAAATAAAATATTAAAATAATAAAAATTAATAAATTTGTAAAAAAAAATATATAATACTTAAAAAATTGTCTTTTGGCCGAAAATATAAAAAAATAAATTTTTCCATCTTATATATAAAATTCTCGTGTCACAAAACTTTGAAAAAGTACTCCTCCGAAACGGCTGGACCGATTCTTATGAAATTTTTTATGTATATTCAGTAGGTCTCAGGGCATGTCAGACTTCCTTCATAAAACCGCTAATTGGTAAGGTGTGTCCAGGGTGTGGAATTTAAATAAAATTAGTTTAGTTACAATGCTAGATCATAGAGGCGCTGGTGGCGATAATTTGACATTTGCTCAGAATTTAAGAAATATTGTAATATTTCACTTTTTATTTTAAATTCTAATATTCAAATATCAATTTAATTATATTAAATTATTAAAGCTTTGGTGGTTGTTTTTATTTATAGCGGAATTTTGTAAATTAAACCACATATTGATATTTGCTACTTCTGCAATCGAAACGTTGTGTATATTTTTGTATTTTTTGAATAAATTTACAATAACAAATACCAAAATATGGTTTAATTATAAAATTCCGTTATCAATTCAATTAAATAATTTATTCTAAAAGTTCTCATTTTAATTTATTTAATAAAATATTTAGATTATATATAACTTAATTTTTATTTATTCTTTCTATATATTGGAATATTTCTTCTTTTCTATTTGAAAATGAAAGCTTAAAAAAACAGAATATATTATTTTTAATGTTTTATGAATACAAAAATATTTTCAAAACGTAAATTAAAATATCTAAATTATATTATTTTTGATTTTGTATCAATTATTATTACAAATATATTTTAAATGCAAAAATGATTTCTTGGTTAATTAAAATATGTTTTTTAGACAAATGATATAAATGAGATGTTTTAAATTTATGTCTTTTTTATATTGAGTATTTTTTTAAAATTAAAATTTGTTTTAAATCAAAATTATTGTATTCAATTATATTTTTTTATTAATAGGCTTCTTTTTTTATTTTTAATTTTTAATAAATTCTCTTTTTTGATATGATATTATTAAAAAATAATATTCAATTGTAAATAAATTTAAAAATTAGAATATTTGAATTTTTTTAAAATTTAACACATGTAATCAATCATATGCATAACGAATGGAAAATTTTGAAAATCAACTTGGTATTAAATTCAGAAAAAAATACTGATATATAGAATATAATAGACCATTCCAATATAATTTAAAACTATTTATACCTTCTATTTTAAATTTAAAAAAACGGAGTGTTAAGAAATTAAGATGCATGGATAGGTAAATGGGCTGGAAGAGGAGGCAATTTATAATTTTCTTCTAATTCAGATTGAAATTAATGGTGAAAAAAAAAATATTTAGTAACAAAATCTATATACCAAATGTAGAATTTGAATATGTAGAAAAATTGAATGTAATCACGAAGGATAATAATATTTGAGAAGAATTTAAATCGAAGTTGTAATCGGGAAACGCCTGTTATCATGGAGTAAAGAGGCTTATCTCATCAAAATTATTATCAAAAGGAATCAAAATTAAAATATATGAACCAATTATTTTGCCTGTTGTATTATATGGGTGGGGCGCAAGGTCTATGACCCTGGGAGATGAGAGTAGATTCAGAGTATTCTTTCCAGCATTTATTGGCCAAAGAAAGATGAGGTCACCGGGGAATGGCGGAGACTGCATATCGAGGAATTGCATGACCTCTATGCATCTTCAGAAATAGTTAGGGTTATAAAAGCGAAAAAGCTGCGATAGTCAGGGGACGCGGCTAGAATGGGAGAGGAAAAAGATTTTGGATTGGAAAACGTCCGCTTGGAAGACCAAGGACGTGTAGGAAGGGACGTAAGAGAGATGGGAGAAGGGCTCAGGATAGGGACACTTGGAGAAATGTGGTTGCTGCGGCCAAGTACTTTCGAGTTCCTTAGGGTCACATAGATAGATAGATATACCATATACAATAATAATATATATAATTAATTTAGTGATTAAATTAAAATGTATTTTAAATAAGAACACAAAAAGAAATGAATGTTTTATGTAATATACTGATTGAAACAAAATGGATGAAAACCTTTTACTCGGGGGGGGGGGGTACAGGGGGCGGAGCCCCCGTCTAGGTGTGGAGAGCGCCAAAGGCGCTCGGAGCAGCTAGTATTTATATATTTATATATGCATATATTTAAAAATTAATTTATTAAAATATATATTATATAATATATTATATATAGTATATAATTTAATATATATATATATTCTGAAATTAATTTTAAATTATATAAATATATTAGAAATTAATTTAATATAATTTAACATATAATAATATATTAAAATATTTTATTTTATATATACATAATTTAGTAATACTGATTATTAATGTAAATATAAATAATAATATTTAATATGGCAAATATGTAAAATTTTGTAATGAATGTATCAGAAGTTTAGTGTCTAACATTCTGGCGTATTGCGCATGCGTATATCTGTCGGGTCGTCTAAAAGTTATCTTATTTGTCTTGCAAACATTGTAAGCATAAAATACCTTTCTATGTTTTTGAAATATTATTATTTATGATATTTTAAAAACAATTTCATTCTTTAACTGAAAACGGCGAAGTGCGTGAAGAACATTTAAAAGTTCTTCAAGAGTGATCAAAGCAGCATTAAGACATTTTCCATTGTTTTTAAGATCTTTTTTTTTATTTGTTTTCCTTGAAAATATTTGAAATTTTTTCATATATTTTATCCTTAATTTATTTTTTATAAATCATTAATTAATATTTATTAATTTGTTATAAATTCGGTTTATTATTTTAGATTATTTTTATAAAAATTTTTGAAATTTTTTAATGTTTTGTCGTTTAATTTTTATTTTTTTTAATATTTTGTTAATTCTTATAAATTTTTATTATTAATTTTATATCTATATATATAAAAGGCAATGTCTGTGTGTCTGTGTGTCTGTCTGTCTCTTATAGACTCAAAAACTACCCGTCCGATTACGGTGAAACTTTCAGGGATTGTTGTGGGCATCCCAGGGAAGGTTTTAGTGTAGTTAAATCCAAAATTAATTTATCCAAAATTAATTTAATTAGTAATATTTTGGTAAAAGTCTGTAGTTACACAAAACTATCGACTGATGGCGCTACATATAATTTTCCAAATTCAAATATTTTTAATTTCTTTTAAACTGTCAAAAATAACATACCCATAATAACAGTTGTAATAAAAATAGAAATATAAATCACAATGTAAGTAAAATATTGAATAGTTTTATTTATATTGTTTCAATTATTGTTTGAATATATATTAAATTTATATATAGATTTATTAAGTATAATAATTCCATTTACTTCAAATTTTTTTAATTTTTTATTTAAATTAAACAATTTCAAATAATTTTAATATATCTATTAATGCAATAAAAAACAGATATGGACATAACATAAATATTTTTAATTTTATTTTATTTGTAATATATATGTAAGACCATGCTGTGACGTCATGAATGGCTGGGTGACTTCATATAATTTTAAATTAAGAAATATTCGTGGAGATATGTAAAAATCTCCACATGTGAAATTTGGTGTGAAAACAATACCTCCTTTACTATCGTCGGTCAGTAAAAAATAAAAATAAAAAAATGTAATAATATAAAAAATAAAATTTCAATTATATTAATTTAATAAATTATTATTATTATTATTATTTGTAATAATTCCAATAAAAATAAATAAAAATAAAAACCAAAAAAAAAGTGCAATTAAAACTAAAATTTCAATTATATTCATTTAATACATTATTATTATTATTATTCAGTTATCATATACGTAGATATGTATGCAGACACACATGCTAATATTGGGAAACATCCGGTGGAAGACCAAAAATCAAGGTAGGTGGACAATGAAGGAAGGGACATGGGAGAAATGGGACAGGATTTGGTTGTAGCTCAGGATAGGGACTCTTAGAGAAATGTGGATGCTGCGGCTAAGAACTTTCGAAAACTGTATAGACACAGAGTTAGATAAATATAACATATGCAATAATAATATATAATTAATTTACTGATTAAATTAAAATATATATTTTCTAAGAAAACAAATATATGTCTTATCTACTTATACTGATTGAAACAAAATGGATGAAAACCTTTTACATAAAGACTTTCAATCAAATACTATGTATCACTCGGGGGTACAGGGGGCGGAGCCCCCGTCTAGGTGTGAAGAGCGCCTGGAAGGCCCTCTGATCAGCTAGTATATATATATATATATATATATATTATCTATTTTCGTGTTTATTTTTTATTAAATTATTTACTAATTTATATTTATTTATTGTTCTTTTATTAATTAATTTTTAGATATTTTTATAATTTTTAAATAATTTTTTACTAAAATATTATTTATTAATTATTATTTATATTTATAAAATAACGTTTAGAATACAATAATTTTTCGACAAAGTATATGATGGAATTGCTTAATATAAAACGAAAAACGTTGGGCGTTTGTAGTTTTATTTATTTAGTACCTGGTTCACCGAGCCGCTCGGCCATTAAAAAAAATTATTCCTTATTATCGGGTTTGGCTGGCAATATTAATAACTGGCTCACCGATCCACTGTTCAATTAATTTAAAAGAACATAAAACACATACACCTTAAACATATGTATTAATGCTCTGAAAGACAGAAAAATATGGCCCGTTGATATAACATAATATATATTTCGTAATTTGATTTAATATATTAGATTTCGTATATTTTATATTTACGGAAGTGCTATCTGACGAAATTGATGATGTCATTTAAATTTCCTATTTTAAATTACGAAAAAACTAATAATCATTCGGAAACAATTTCAAATAATTTAAATGTATGTATTAATGCAATAAAAAACAGATATGGATATAGCATAAAAAATCGGTAATTATTCAGTTTAACTTATGTATGATGCATTTGGATAAAACTTTAACAATGGATTCCTTTTTAATAATTTTAATTTTCCTATATCCACACAGAATATTAGTGGAACCTTCCACTGGTCAAATGAATAAAACATGAATAGTCTAGGTTTTTATATTATATAGCCTTTTCCTAGATAAAGAAAAAAAAATAATAATTAATTTACACTTTGAAATTGTAATATTAAATATAGTTATTAGCGTAATAATAAAATACTTTATATAAAAAAAAAACTTTTTTAAAAAACCACGTTTTTAACGCACTAAAAAGAAGAAAATAATTTTTCTGAAACCCCATAGGTACTGACATTACAAACAAGAGATATGATTTGAAGAAAATTTTCTATAACGTAAAACGTGGGGCGCAACTATAGCTAAAATATTCTGTATCGTATAAAAATTTATAAATAAATGTTATTAGGTACAAATTAATAGGATAAATGAATTCATATTTTAATTAGCTTCAAAAAGTAAAGCTTATAACTTATCGAAATTTTTAAAAGAGGTAAATTTAATTTATGAAAAGATTACCTTTAGATTACTAATAATATTCACTTTTAAAAAATTCTGATAAAAAATGACATCCTAACAATATTCTGGTAAATAATATAAGAAATTTAACTTGAAGAAATCTAAAACTAAATTTTGCTACTGCAAAACTTCTAGCAAATATTTAATATTTATGTTAATAAAATTTCTAAAGTGTAAATTGAAGATGTTTATTTAATATTAAGGAATTAATTTTCCAAAAAAAATTTACATTAATAAAAGTATTCTGTTGGATTACTAATAATATTCCCTTTTACAAAAAGTCTGGTAAAAAATATAAAACTTAAAATATAAATCCATGGATATTGAAATAAATTAATCAAAGAAATTATATTGCATTTAAAAAAATTATTATTATTTGCGCCCCACGTTTTACGTTATAGAAAATTTTCTTCAAATCATATCTCTTGTTTGTAATGTCAGTACCTATGGGGTTTCAGAAAAATTATTTTCTTCTTTTTAGTGCGTTAAAAACGTGGTTTTTTAAAAAAGTTTTTTTTTTATATAAAGTATTATTTTCTACTTTTTAGTCTTCATATATTGCAATCGATTTCACTTGACCTATACTACTTTTAAGTTTTTTGATTGACTTTTCCCATACAAAATTATATTCATTAATTATGCTCTAATTAAACACTTGCAAGCTACGAATGTGTTATTTTATTGTATTGTCATCCAGAATACATAACTCTGAAAAGTTTCAGAGCGATTGGATGACTGGAAGTGGTCGAAATTTCGATTGCAAGATTTGACCCGAACAGATAAATAAACAAACAAACAAACAAGAAAGCAAGCTAAGAAAAACGTGGTAAAAAGAATAGAAGGATTTGTAAATAAATATGTAAATGTATTCTATTCGAATTTGAATTTATGAATCAAATATAAATATATATAAATTGTATATAAACCTATACTTAAGAATAATAATATTTTTTTATAGACATATTTATAAATAAATAATTTGATTAATTACTTATTTTAAAATGTAGATTTTCAATTTTGTATTTTTATACAATCAGACTAAACCACGATAAAATTAAAATCTCAATGAATCAATTGTGGTGGTCGAAATTTCGATTGCAAGATTTGACCCGAACAGATAAACAAACAAGAAAGCAAGCTAAGAAAAACGTGGTAAAAAAGAAACATTGTATAGATAATTACGACCTTGGAGTCACCAATTAGCTGTAAGAAAAAGTCATGTAATCCCTTTTATATGTTATGGAAAAAAAAAACATATATTTGTATATTTTTGGCTAATAAACATACTTTTTAAACTAAAACTAAACTGAATAAAACATGGTAGCTAAATAGAATATAAATGGATTTATATGAAAATTTTATAATTTTGTGTGGGGATGGGATAGATAGAGATAGATAGAGGAATGTAGTGAAGTCTCTCTCTCTCTCTCTCTCGACGTGGATTACTGCTAAACTCAAAAAACTGTTTCTATAAAAGTTATTTCATTTATTAAGCTTAACAGACATATTTATTTTTAGATCTCTTGATCTCTTAAAGGTTTAACGTCTAAAGTAAAATAACTAATATATTTTTTATCGTGAAAAATTAAAATATAATGATGAAATTAATAATATTTTTGAGTGTTCTGTTTAACACATCATCAAGAATGTTTGTGTGCCATAGTGTCTTCATCGCTGATGATATTTATGAATTGTTTCAATACCCTGGCCATGAATGATTGTTTTCACACTACGTCTGATTTATTTTGAATGTTAAATTGAAGCTTAAAAGATGAATGATCTGTTCTGCCTTCATCCAATAAAGTGACTGCAATGCCAGATGAAGCAACGTATTTTAGGTTATCTATAATAATAAAAGCAAGTGTAATGTGTTTGTCTGTTTATCTGTTTGTCTGTCTGTCTGTCTGTCTGTCTGGCCGAGCTCTCCAGGCAAATCTATCGCACGCAGGGACCTGGAATTTTTTACACGGAAGCACAAAGGGGCTGGCCACCAGACCTCGAAGCCCGATTTTCGATTTTTTAATTAGAAAAATTTTAAAAAAATTATAAAGAATAATTAATGAAAAATAGTTTAGTTACTATACTAGATCATAGAGGCGCTGGTGGCGATAATTTGGCGGTAATTTAAATTCTGAGCAATGTGCAGATAAAAATCTTTTTATATATCTATTGATATTTACAATATCTCAATTGATCTTATTGGCCTTTTAAACTTTGAAAACATTCACATTACGGATATAATTTAATACTATTAATTTTTAAGATTATTTTAATTAAGAAAATTTGATCTCATAATTGGATTTTCACGTAAGATTTTAATATATAATATATTTTTTAATATTATTTTTATAGTATTTAATATTATTTTTATAGTAGTTTAGTGTTATGCTAATTTTATATTTTATTTTTTAATTAGTATCAGAGAGAATAATATTTGCAAAGAATTTAAATCGAGGTTGCAATCTGGAAATTATTATCAAAGGGGATCAAAATTATTAAATTATTAATTGTATTATATGGGTGGGAGGCATGGTCTATAACCCTGGGAGATGAGAGTAGATTCAGAGTATTTGAGAATAGGATTCTTCCCAGCATTTATGGGCCAAAGAAAGATGAGGACACCGGGGAATGGCGGAGACTGCATAACAAGGAATTGCATGACCTCTATGCATCTCTAGATATAGTTAGGGTTATAAAAGCGAGAAGGCTGGGATCGGCAGGGCACATGCCTAGAATGGGAGAGGAAAAATATATTGGTGGGGAGTTCGATTGGAAAACGTCCGTTTGGAAGACCAATTGTGAACAGGGTGGACAATGTAGGAAGGAACGTGAGAGAGATGAGACAGGGTAGGAGTTAGATGGTTATAGCTCAGAATAGGGACACTCGGGGGGGGGGGGTACAGGGGGCGGAGCCCCCGTCTAGGTGTGGAGAGCGCCGAAGGCGCTCGAAGCAGCTAGTAAATACATAAATCGAAAATCATTATTTAAAATTTTATCTATTCACAATGAAATAAATTTATTAACATTTACTAGAAATGTAATCTATTTCTTATTCTTTTCCTTTTTTTATTTTTTCAATGTCAATTATTAAACTTCAATGAAAATTGTAGCTAATGTTTGTTTTTCTCTTTCTAACCTCTTCACTGAGCTACAAATCACGACGAAGCACTTAACGAAAGTGATTGTCAACCCTCTCTTCCTACTATAATCATTCCTAAAAGAAGACTACCCATTCCCCCCCCCCCTATTACTTCGCCACCTCTCTACTCTCTCCACAGACACCTCTTTCAATGTTTCTTATTTTTTTCTTCTTCTTTTTCATTTGAGAGGGAGAGAGAGAGAGAGAGAAAAGCAAATTCACCTTTATTTTTTTTACTTCAGTGCAAATGGATTTTCATGCATTACTAAGTGGAAACAAAACTTTTCTACAGTGGTTGTAGATGTAAAAGAGCATAAAATGTAGAAATGACAAGAAGAAAATCAGAGAATATATAAAAAAAAAAAATTCTAACTATAGAAATATATATTAATTATTTTATTAACGGTGATCTCATATTAAATTAAAAATATACCTTCTTTCTTTTGAAGAAATGCAAGAGAATTAGTTTGATATTAATAATTACTAACTATTAATAGTTACTAAATGTCCAGAATTTGGATAATGTGAAAATAATAATTAAAGAATTAATTATGATGATGATGGTTCGTATTTTTTTGTACAGAGGCGCTTGAAATATCTGAAAATTTAAATCTTTTCGGATTCTTTATCAAGTCTTTCTCTATTTTATCTAAACTATTTACCTTCAATCTCTTCAAAATTTATCAACAATTAATTAATAACATTAATAATAATTCTAATTCTTCTCGAATAAACTAAAAATGTCAAAAAAAAAACATGACCAAATATCTCATTTTAAGCTTACGTCTAATTTTGTTCTTCCAAATACAATATTTCTATACTTTTTCTGATTCATATAAAAACTGTGACCCTGACTATAAATCTATTAATAATAGTAATGAACATAACGTTAATTTAACCTCGGTTATTATCTTATCTTTAAGAATTTTAATAATTTTCAAAATATAATGAAAGTAATCTTAAATCATAAATCAAATGAACACTCGAAATCTTTAATTTGAAATTTAATGTTTTTTAAATTTATTAATAGATCTGAATACTTTATTTTTCTCTAAATATACACTCATCAGTAAAAAAACACCGACTACTCAAATAAAAAAAAAAAAAGATTTAAATAACAATCCATCAACTATATCTGGAGATGCATAGAGGTCATGCAATTCCTCGTTATGCAATCTTAGCCCATAAATGCTGCGAACAAACCTAATATCAAATACTCTAAATCTACTCTCGTCACCTAAGGTCATAGACCATGCCTCACATGCCTATAATACAACCGGTAAAATAATTGTTTTATATATTTTAACTTTTATCCCCTTTGATAATAATTTTGATGCGATAAGCCCTTTTATTGCATGATAACAGGCGTTTCCCGATTGTAACCTCGCTTTAAACTCATCTCGAATATTATTATCTTTCGTTATCACAGAACCCAAAGTATTTAAATTTTTCTACATTTTCAAATTCTATATTTTGTATATTAAGATTTTTTGTTTTAAATATTATTCCTCTATGTTACTAAATACTTTGTCTTAGGACAGAGGTTCTTAAACTGTGGTCCGCGGACTCCTGGGGGTCCGCGAAGCCTTTACTGGGGGTCCGCAAAGCCATCGTACAGGTGCACGAGAAAATGATGAGTCAGTTAAAACTTTATTTAATATAAAAGGAGCGATGGCATGGCTTTGTGAGGAAACAGAGATCAAATACCCAAATTCAACGAAATGTGCAAGAAAACTAATGCTACCGTTTCCATCTTAATATTTAGCTGAATTTTCTTTCTTCAATATTATAATTTCTAATAAAATGTGTTCTACAATATGCAAAAAAATCGTTATTCACCAATCACTGTTAGAAATATTCATCATATATCCTTGTTCTTATGAGATCGCAAGCCAGAAATTAAGTAATAAAATGACGTAAAGTACCTAAAGTTGGGATGGGGTCCGTCAAAAAAAATTTTTCAAGTGGGGAGTACATAAGTTTAAGAACCTCTGTCTTAGGATATTAATTTCTAATCTCATCTCTTTTCCTGCTTCAATTAATTTTTCTACACTAGCTATAATTGCAATTGCCGAATCTCCTATAATATTTAAGTAATTTAATACTTGAATTTTTTTTTGTTTAATTGTATTGGGTTTGATTTTTCCCCAATTTGTCTAATTACATATTCCAGAACTAAATTAAATAAAATTAGTGATAAGTTTTAACCCATTTCGAATTTCGAAAGTTTCTGACAATGGATTCCCGCATCTTACTCTTCCTTTACTACCCACAAGACAAATTTGAATCATAAGTACTAGTTTTTTTGGAATTCTCATTAAGATCAAGATTTGAAAAAGTTTTTCCCGATCTACAATCCATGTCATACATTAGATAATATGAAATGTAAATAATTTTACAAACTTGTAACTGTAATATAATAATAAATGTTTCTTAAATGAAAAATTATCAAAATAAAAGAGTAATAAATCATTTATCATTTGACATTGACATGGTACATACTTTAAATCATAGGTTCTTAAACTTATGTACTCCACGGACCCCCACTTGAAAAAATTTTTTTTGACGGACCCCCATCACAACTTTAGGTACTTTACGTCATTTTATTAATTAATTTCTGGCTTACGATCTCATAAGGACAAGGATATATGATGAATATTTCTAACAGTGATTGGTGAATAACGATTTTTTTGCATATTGTAGAACACATTTTATTAGAAATTATAATATTGAAGAAAGAAAATACAAACATTGTCATAGCAACAAATCTCACAAATTATAATGGGTACTTACATTAAATTCATATAAATATTTTATAATTTTTTTCAGAAAATATTAAATAAGAAATATTTTAAAAAATAACTGCATCTATCTCATTAAATATAACTTACATATTTAATGAGATGTATGCAGTTGTTTTCTTGAAACAAGAATCTCAATATCTGGCTTAATATTGGAAACTTTTAATCTAAGATCCGGCTCTACATTTAATTTGTTTCTATATTTAGACTTAATATAAAATAGTACCGAAAAAGCTTGTTCGCATAAATATGTTGTGCAGAATGGAATCAAGTGTTGAAGTGCTTTATTTGCAAGCGCAGGATAATCTGACCTGAGAAGTAACCAAAAGTTGCTCAATTCAGTTTTGTTAAATTTTAGTTTATAAGTTGTATCACATGATAATTCCACGAGAATATCTTGTTCAGGTGCAGATAAATGTTTAGCATTTGTAATTTCCATATTAAATGGATCTCTGATCCAGTTATTGCAAGGATCAGGAGTAGAAAAATACTTCCTGAAGTTGCTTTTCAAAGTAATTAAATGTTCAACAAATAATTGACGCGTTTGATTAAGCAATTTTTCACTGGAGCTTTCTATGAAATCATTGAGAGTTGGAAAAGACTCATATACACCGTTCTGGATGCGTTTCGACCACAAGTCGATTTTTTTAATCATTGCTTCTATTTTATCTTCAACTTTAAATATATTTACAACAGTACCTTGCAGGCTCAAATTAAGTTCGTTCAATTTTGTAAAAATATCAGTCAAGTAAGCCACCTTAGCTAACCAGATAAAATCATTGAAACATTCGGTCAGTTCAAAATGCGCATCTATTAAAAACAATCGTATTTCATCTCGAAGCTCAAAAAGGCGAATGAGTACTTTCCCGCGGGACAACCAACGTACATCTGTATGTAATAATAAATGTGTATGTTGACTACCCATTTCCTCACACAAAATTTTAAAAACTCTGGAATTAAGTGGACGAGCCTTAATGAAATTGACAATTTTAACTACTTCGTCTAATGTTCTTTTCAAATCTGGTGACATATTTTTGGCTGCTAATGATTCTCTGTGAATGCAGCAATGATTCCAAACAACCTGAGGCGCAACATTTTTAATAAGAGCAATCAATCCAGTTCTTGTACCTGACATTGCACGAGCACCATCAGTGCAAATTCCAACACATTTTGGCCACTCTATTTCATTTTCGGTTATAAAATTATTCAAACTGTTAAATATGTCATTAGCTGTCGTTCGTGAAGGTAGTGAATCACAAAACAATACATCTTCTTGTATTTGATTTTCAAACTCATATCTAATGAAAGCTAACAAATTGGCATTATTAGTGACATCAGTACTTTCATCCAATTGTAATGAGTAATAGTGACTTTTGCGCACTCTCGATATTAATTCTTCTTTTATATTACATGACATGTCTTCAATCCTATTCTTAACCGTATCATTTGATAATGAAATCAAATTTATATCGTTTGCTGCTTTAGTTCCTAACATTATATTTGTAATTACTTTTGTAGCAGGAAGAATTAATTGCTCTGCTATATTATGCGGCTTTCCTGCTTTAGCAATAAGTAGAGCTACTTCATATGATGCCATTACTGCTTTCTTACTCATACCACCAGATCCCGTCTTTACCATCAATTTCTGACTTGAATTAAGTTCTTCTTTTTTCATTTTAAAAAATTCGATAGACTTACTAACATGCTCGCTGTGCTTTGTTTGTAAATGACGTCTGAAATTAGCAGGTTTCATACTTTCATTGGATAAACTTTCCTGACATAGAACGCAGACTGGTCTTTCCACATCATTGTTGCAAATATAAGTAAATCCAAATGATAAATAATCATCCGAATATTTTCTAGTTTTGCGTTTCTTGGTAGAGTTTGCTGTTGATGCCTCATCATCTGATTCTTTCCGTTTCTGTGTTGAACCAGTTTGTAGCCAACGATCCATTTTATGGAGTAATTTATTAACATTGAACTACAATAATATAAATATAATATAAATATAATATAAATATAACGAATTATTATTTACTAGCTATGTTTTAATATGATTTTAAATGAATGTTTTAATATCATTTTAAATGAATGTTTTAAATCATTTTAATAAATGTTTTAAATAATTTTAAATAAATGATTTAATATCATTTTAAATGAATATTAATTTATATAATAAATATATTTCGTAATTTGATTCTAAAATATTATTAATTTCGTAATTTGATTCTAAAATATTATTAATTTCGTAATTTGATTCTAAAATATTATTAAAATAAATATTTTTTATTCATAAAACTAACTTATACTTACTCTCAAAAACAGCCTTTCTGGGAAATTGCAAAATGTGTTTAGTGTTTTTATAAAATAATGATCATGCAAATTACACTAAAAATTAAAAAAAATTATTAGCTATAATAAACTATTATTAGCTATAATTTAATTATAATTAATTAAATTAATAAAAATAATTTAAAGATACAACTCGTTGAGAAATGAACTTATAATTAACATTAATAAAAATAATTTAAAGATACAACTCGTTGAGAAATGAACTTATAATTAACATTTGCTTTAAAACTGTTTAAAACCCCAGAGTGGACGCTGACAATTTGGGTTTTTCCGGGTAAGACTGTCCCCTCCCCTGGTTTTCCCCAATAACAAAGTGAAAGAAAATTCCCTTATATGCCTCCCCTTCCGAGCCCCTAAGAGGGGTTATTTTAAAGGAACAATCGAAAAATGATTTTAAATGAATGAATGGATGAAAATTCAAATTTTATATATAGTTTTTTATATATGTTTATTTATTCACAAAAAATTAATTGACATAATTATCAATTTAATAAAATAAAATAGTATTATTAATAGTATTAAATTATAGCCGTAATTCTCTAGGAGGATATAGTTAAACAATGAACTTTAAATATTTATATATGTATATATTTTTACGATGATTTTTTTCCGAGGACCGCGGACCCCCAGTAAAGGCTTCGCGGACCCCCAGGGGTCCGCGGACCACAGTTTAAGAACCACTGCTTTAAATAATAAAAACAAAAATTTTTCATTTCAATTACTCAAACAAAAAATTTTTTAAAATGTTATTGGATATTGAGAAAATTGCTAAAGCTTTTTTGAAAGGGCACGGGGGCCTTGAACACACATAATGTTTAGCAAAAGGGAAATTTGGTAAAAAAACACCTGTGAACTTATATGTGAATAAGACAATGAAATTCACAGGTAGAAAAGGGGACCCCAGCACGTTGAGATGGGTTGGAAAGGGAACAATGAGTAAATTTTAATAATATTAAATTAATTTGGAATAAATTTTGACTGTGTTGTCGCCAGGGATATTTTATATAAAAATATGCAAAAAATGAAATTATGAGTGGATAAGGCTATGGGACTTCTTGGAGGAAGAAAGAATGAAAGGGACCTTGCTAATAAACAATATAATAATTTATCTAATGAAACAGATGAAAAAATTTGTAAACTGGATTAAAAGAGATGTGTTAAATAATAAAAGAATTTTTCTATTTCTTCTATGTGTTTCGTAGCAACGTTGGTAGCTTATGACATTTGAGTTCCAATAATTTTATTTTGGTTTTCTTTTGATAATTCTGCAAAGTTATTTAACTGTTTATTCATTTTTCAAATTTCTACTTTTTTATATATTACAGATTTTAGTTGAAAGCTTTCCTCGATTATCTTTTCATAATGTGATTTTGGTTGGTAAATGACTGGGTAGGTATGATATGTGGTTGCACCGCCTAGGACGACAGGGTGAGGGGAGTTGAAGGGAGGGGAACGACCTTAGAATTGATTTTTTGATTTAAAAACATATTATAGAAATAAATGATTAATAATTAATAATTAGTTAATGTAAAAATAAGTTGTTACAATTACTTAGCTAAGCTGAAGACAGATGAGATCAACTTCTAATATTAATTCGATTGGTCTCTCTCGACAAATGCTCTTTGAAGTATAATTTATTATATTAATTAGGTTTTTCTAATTTACAAAAATCTAAAATAAATATTTAGTTTAAAAGTGTTAATATGAATTTATGTAAAAACTCGATGTCTTCTTTGGTCAGATTACTAAACCACTTGAATCATTGTAAAGAAAAATTATATTATATTTTAATATTATTCAATTAATAATCACACACAATGGCATTATTTAATTAATTATTTTAATGAAGAGAATCATCATTTAAATGATTTTGTTTATAAAATTTTAAAAAAAACTTTACAGATCAAATAACCGAATCATGCGTTAGACAAGGATTTTTGCAGACTAAAGTAATGATTAAAAATCGAGTCATCAATAACACAGGCCAACGATGAAAAAACTTTTTTAATGAATATACCTTATTATTATGTTTTTTAGGTTGCTGAATCCAAATATGATGCTTAAAAAACTGAATCACCTACCATTTCTTCACATATTATAGTTAAATGCATTTTTTTCGAGATTTTTGCGTTTAGCGATATTTAAAGAATTTAAACAGATTTATAGTATAATATTTATAAGTAAATTGGAAAAGTAGGTCTAATGGATGTAGATGATGTTGGTAGCACTGCCAAAAAACATTTGCTGGTCAAACAGCTGGTGTTTTCTTTACTGTCAACCAAACCTCACTTTAACGTTTCTAGTACATGTGCTCAGTAAAATGTCTAATCGCGGTTGTAAAAACTCTGCTGACAGTTTTTGTTATATTTGTGTTGAGTTTGTGATTAAAAAACACCAAAGAAACATTACAGACTTTGTGAAAAAGGTTTATCTATCATATTTTGGAACTAAACTTGGGGTGATCAGGAGAAATCTTGGGCACCACATAAGGTATGTTATGTTTGTGTTGAAGATCTAAGAAAATGGTCAAAAAAGGAGAGAAAAACCTTTAAATTTGCTGTTCCTATGATATGGAGGGAGCCGAAAAATCATTCTGATGACTGCTATTTTTCCAGTGTTGATATTACTGGTCATAACTCAAAAAACAAGAAGGTAATAAGCTATCCTAATCTTCCGTCTGCCATCCGACCAGTAGGACACAGTGTAGATTTACCGGTCCCTGAACCACCAGATGATTTAAATTCTATTGAAGTATTTTCTGATGTGCAATCCGAGTCAAATGAACAAGATGATGAAGAATTCCATTGTACTACTGAAAATGTAGAGCCTAAAGTGTTTACACAAATCGAGCTTAATGACTTGGTTAGGGATCTGGGCTTGACTAAAGAAAAGGCTGAATTGCTTGGCTCTAAGACTGAAAGAAAAGAACTTGTTAGCCATTGGAACCAGCATTCATGTGTATAGAAAGAGAGAGCAGCACCTTGATTACTTCCCAGACAATTTGGGAGATGTTAGCGAGGAGCAAGGCGAACGTTTTCACCAAGACATTAAAGTGATGGAAAAACGCTACCAGGGCCGCTGGAACACCAACATGATGGGGGACTATAGTTGGTCACTTCACCGTGAAGTTCAGCAAGCAACACATCGAAGAAAAAGCTACATAAGAAGCTTCAAAGAAAAAAGAGAACGGAAGTATAAACCAATTCCAGCTGACAAGTGAAACCTGTAATATCAATAAAAACCTATAATGGCACATTCGGTCACTGTTTTAAACTGTAAATACAAACCATGCTTATGATTTAACATAGCGTTTCATTAATTTCCCTATATACTAAAGTGGTTTTATACTATATCATTAAAAAACAGATTGCTCAAAAACTGTGCGTGATACAAAAAAACCAAGGCCAGATTTGGATTCAGCTCAAAAAAATCTATAAACATCACCTATTAACGTGAAAAAAGTTTTCAAAAAAATTTTTTTGTTGGCCTGTGTAACCAACCGTAGGCTACAAAGTGATTGACAATTTTAAATACCTAGACTAAATAATTGATAATATGTAGCAATTGAATTCATAAACAGCGATAGATCGAACTTTTATGTTAAAGCTTACAAAGATATGAAGAGATAATCATCAAACATCTCGAAAGATACTGATAGCTCGTGATAGAAAACCTAAATCCATGGAAGACAATCATCATATAGTTTCACCACGATCTTTTGAGAAGAAGAAATACAGATTAAATCGAAAAGAAAAGAAAGGTAGCCTGTTCTGTGCGTGGGACATAAACCATGTCTGAACAACAACAACAACCCTTAATGTCCCCGTAGTTTCATCACACTCTATGCTACTTTGTTCATATGAAATCAGCCCGCCAAGATGTAAGATTAAATATATTGGATTGCGAAATTTGACAGGAATTCCCCGAGAGAGCTGCAAGGATTTCCTGTGTACAGATTTTTTGGCATGCTGATGCTGATCGTATTGTATTGGAGGATTTTAAAAAGGAAATTTAAAAAAGTTCAGTTGATCATAATATTCATATTATCAAACTACATAGAATGAGTTGTTTTCAGAATCCGTGTGTAGACTTATATACTATCTTTGCGGACGGGACCAATGATTTGAAGTGAAGGATGATAAGTTTTTCGAAAATTTTTGTTAAAAATAATGTAAAAACAGAACTCAATATACATTATTGTTTATTTAAAGCGGCGGGGGGGGGGGATTAAAACTGTCCCACAAAAACTGAATGGTTGTTGAGAAACGTTGATGAAATCTTGTTTGTTACAGGTACCTGAACGTATCCGAGCAATGAATGCAAGTATTAAATTATTGTTAATTGTACGGGAACCAGTTACACGTGCAATATCTGACTACACTCAATTAAGAAGTCATTCGGCAACTGTAGCAACACTCTCACAAGTATTATCATTTATTATTAATTTTTTGTGTACATCAATTACTTGTTATATTATAAATGTGTAGGTAAATAATTGAAAAATTAAATAAATGATTTTTAGCCACCGACGATGAATTCCGGCTCGGTTACTTTATCATCGTCATCATCAAGTGCCGCATTGGCTGCAACAGCAGCAGCAAAAAGTTTCGAACAGTTGGCAATTCGTTCTGATGGCTCTGTAAATTTACAATATCGTCCTTTAGCCGTGTCATTATATCATACATTTATGCATCGTTGGCTCGAGTCTTTTCATCGTGATCAAATTTTAATTGTCAATGGTGATCAACTGATTGAGGATCCTGTACCACAATTGCAACGCATTGAAAGTTTTCTCGGTAAATAATCTATTTAATTTATTTTGTTTTTAATTTAATATATCCTATATACACAATATCTGAATACATTTATATCAATTTTTATATAATTTCCACACCGCCTTTTATATTATTATTTTTTGAGTTGGTTACACTTACACAGCACAATTGCACAAACTTATGTCATGTACAATTTATGAACACTTAAAAAGAAAACATGACCCAATATCCCATACTATCAAGCCACCTATTTCAATTACATTGTCCGCTTTTTATATAATTGTTCAAAAATGTACATATATTTATGTCGTTTTAATTACATTCTCCTATTAAAATGCATTTTTATGCTTATATATTTAGGCACGTGCCTAGGGCCCGTAATGTTTGGGGGCCCGAAAATTACATTCCCAGAGTCCATGGCCAAAAAAAAAAAAAAAAGTAAAATTGTTTCCGAGTTGACTCTTAAATATGGCTCTAAGTATCACCAAGTGAATGGCCACCCCTGCTATATGCTTTAAAAACCAAACTACCAAACACAAAGTACATATGTGTCCTGACTGAAATAGGCCTGGAATTACAATGTTGCCTAGGGCCTTTAGCCTAAAGTTCGCCACTGATTTCAATAAATTTATAATATAGGCGTATGAAGGAAGGGCAGACAAAATAAAGACAAAGATTTCAATTATTTACAATATTTATATTTTTAGTTTCATATTTTCATATTCATAGTTATAATTACATGTATTGACAAAGAATCGTCAATTAAGTTTGCAATTATATATGAACAAGAGAATCGATTGATGTATGCGTCTGTCTTCTGTCTTAATGGTTAATTTCCCTTTTTCTCGTTCCCTGATGTCAGGCGCTGGGAGTCTTTGGTGTGGAGCTAATGTCGGGGAGTAAAAACTCGTCCATATTGCCATTGCGTTTGTGGTCGATTGTGAGCAATCTTGCGGAAAGCTTTCTCAGACCCAAGTGATCATTCAAAATTGAAACCACTGAGCCATGTGAAATGTGCCTATGGTTTCCACAATCTCTCTCAATTTCAATGTCCGATCGGCCATGATCGTAATTTTTTTTAATCGTTTCGGTGTAGAAACCTCAACTGGGCGTCCAGAACAGCGTCGATTTCAATGATATTTTTTTCCACAAAAATAATGCTTAATGACCACACGAAATTCACTTTTTTCATTTTCTTCTCCAATCACGAGGTAGTCTGCTATTAATGGATGTCAAACAAAAACTAAAAGACCCAGCTGGTTCCAATTTTGACAGAAGTCAGCTGATAGTTGCCTGCTGGCAGTGTTGCCATTTCATTTCATCAAGAGATCACGGACTTATTGACCTACCCTCGTATTATATTTAGACATCTAATAAAATAATAATAAAAATCACTTCGTGGGTATTCTAAGCCTAGGTACAAGGAACGCTAAATAAAAACAAATTAACTATATATAAATGTTTAATATATAAAAATAAACTATTATCACACATTTTCATATTATACTTATAGACCATGTCATGTAAAATAAGTATTTAAAAAAAAAATAAAAAATAAAAAACAAAATGAATTTGTTGAATAATGCATGTAATTTGATCTGTTAATATATATATATATATATATATATATATAACTAGTCTTTTTTTATAATAAAAAATAAACTCTATATAATAAAAAGAACACGCAGCGCTTTCTCATATTTTGATAAGAATCAAATATCATAGCAAGAGAGCAAAAAAAAAAATAAAATAAAATAAAAAACAAATAAGGACTTAACTAAATATTAATTTTACGTATATCTTTTATATTATAAGTATATTAATCTATTCTAATGTATCCAACGTATATTGGTAAATATTGGATAAGAATGGAATCTGATGGATCTGATTTTATAATTATTTTTACTCCCCTTCCAGTCAATTTGTTTTGTTTTTTCAATTTCCATTTACTAAACTTCAATTAATAAAAATATATTTGTATTAACGTTTCGCAACGAACGAATTCAAAAGCGATAGTCGATGAAAATCGTGAAATACCGTCCACCTATCATTCTGAATTCGTACAAAATAATGATTTTGCATGACATATCTTTATTAATCTTTATACCTAAAATCTTGATGATCTTTTCAATACTTATATGTATATTGTGAAAAAAAGTTTCCTGAATTTTGTTTTGTTTTTGTCGATATTCGTGGTGTGGTGCATCATGAATACATTCCAGAGGGACAAACGGTCAATAAGGAGTATTATGTGACTGCTGTTTTGAGACGTTTTTGCGTGAACGGGTCTGTCGTGTTCGGCCGGAATTGTAGGTAGACAATTCGTGGATTTTGCACGACAATAACGCGCCATCTCATCGAGCCACGATTGTGAACGCATTTATGGCACTCGATAAATACCATCGTCCAGGCACTGTACAGCCAAGATCTGGCCCCGTGTGACTTTTTCCTCCTTCCAAAACTAAAATTGCTACTCTGGGGGACACGTTTTGACTTCATACCGACCAGAAAACAGAATGCGACGAGAGAGCTGAACGCCATCCCGGCCAACGCATATAAAAAATGTTTCGTTTCGAAGATTGGAAGAAGCGTTGGCATATCGCGTCGGTTTGGAAGAATACCGTCACACCTCAAATCACTATCACTATCATAATTGAGATTTTTATATAAAACTATTGCTTATTGTCAATATATTATGTGGTAGAGAGATACAAGTTGTAACTACAGTTAAAATCACTAGATGGCATTTAAAACAGTCTGTAATTCGCGCAATTTTATACGGCCAATCTGTGTAAGGCCGTGACATGTTAATTGTGACTTGATTGTTATTGTAGAATTATATGAAATAGTGTCACATTTATATATAGTGCTATGATTTTGATTTCATAGTTTTGGTGAATACGGTCCTATTTTGTGTTGGATTTTTGTGCAGTATTCTAAAGGCGAACTATTTTTTGGGCAAGACTGTTACATATTTAAATAAGGGGGGTGTAAAAGGGTTCGTAAGTGTACATAAATTACAAATTATTAGTCGAAATCATAGTTAAAAATGCCTCTCAATTATATGTAGAGCCGTTTGTTTCTATTATTTATCTCTGTAAAGATATAATTGTTTTAATATTTTACCAATTTTGAAATGCCTTTGCTGGAATTCTATTAATTTTGAGTTGTGACGATATTCTTCCAAACCGACGATATGTGTATTGCTTCAGAAGGGGCATATTTTGGAGGAGACAAAATAAAATATTGAAGAAGATTAACTATTATGCGTATTATTTAGAAATTCCGGAAACTTTTTTGTCACAATAATAATTCATATAAAAATAATTAAAATTATTGATATCATCATTTTATTTAATCGGCTATTAATTTATTACAAATATAATTTTGGTCTTTGTTTACAGGTCTCGAACCTCGAATTGGTCGGCATAATTTCTATTTTAACGAAACCAAAGGTTTTTATTGTTTACGTAATGATACTGCAGACAAATGTCTTCGTGAAAGTAAAGGGAGGCGTCATCCAAGAGTTGATCCACAAGTTATTGGTCAGCTACGTCGTTTCTATGCAGAACATAATCAGAGATTCTATGAGATCGTAGGCGAAGATTTAGGCTGGCCGGAAGAGTGAGATTTCTTTCACTTGCTTTTTGATTACACTTTTAATTAAGTTTAATTATTTATATATCTATAAATTAATAACAAGTAAATAAAACAAACAAATAATAATATCAAAAAATAGGATACAAGTTTTTATTATAATAAAAATCGAGACTCAAATCTTATAAACGCAAAATTAACCCGGAAATATTATATATATAATTATTTGAATATAATAAATTATTCTTACTCTCTTTAAAAATAAATAATATTATAAATGTCCAAAAGATTCACCATTTACTTATTTAGGTATTTATAATTTATAATAATATTTATATTATAACAAATGATAAATATAATTATATATTAATATATAAATTGAATATTATTTTATAAAATGAAAAATATCAGTATTTATCTTATATAATTATATGCTTTGGTAAAATAATAATATATCATATACCTATAGGTACAATATTAAATTAACCAATGTATCAAATTTTTACTTTATAAAAAGAAAAACTAATTTATATTCATTTAATAATAAATTGCTCTTGTTTGGGATTTAAATAAATTAGATCTCTTTAATATGTTAATAATTTTAATTAGCTTCCTGTAAAAAATATACTTAGTTTAATTTATATGTATATTAATTTAATTTAATTAATATATATTATAAAATCAAAAAGATAAAGCCAAAATAATTTTGCTCAATTATTATGTCAAGCACTAGCTCAAAATGAAAAATATACCTATATATACTATATATATTTTTCTTTTGCTTTATATTGTATATTATATATAAATGATATTTATTATTATTATAATTATTATTATTATTAATTCAATATAGAAATATTAAAATATGTAAATGGCACTTTTTAAACTAAGCATCTTTAAATTATTTATTTAATTTTATAATTATATTTAAGGAAGCGTTGGTTAATTATTAAATAAATTAATACTTACATTTTATGGATGACATAAAATGAGAATAAATAAATGAATATAATACTTATATGCAATAATATGAAATAATACAATAATGTAGTTTTTCTTTAAAAAAAATATTGTTATTTGTTTGTTTGAGTTATTAATTATTTATTCTGAGAGAAGAAACAAATATTGTTAACATAACAAATATACAACCGGCCAAATAGACTGCTATGGGTTAAAAAAGATAAAACAAAACAAAAGTATATTATATATTATATAATTGTAATAATATTAAATATAAGAATCTGATAGTTAAAGATATTTAAAAAAAATATAAATATAAGTAACGGATACATATCAATTTCATACATATCATGGGAGGTCAGGTCAATTCTCTATACTTTATAATATTATTTTATTTATTTTATTCCAAAAATTTTATTAAAATCGAAAATAAATATTCAATACATATTTGAACATATCGACGCATTGATTATATATATATATATTTTGGTTTAGATTTCCGTGAAAGGTTCATTATTACGAGAAATTATTTCCGCGGGATTCACGTTTAATTGTGAGATTAGGAACTCGACATTTCGACGCCCATTTTGACGAGATTTTCAAGAGAGCCTATTTAGGATGGATTTTTTTTTGATTCTGAGTCGAGTGTGCCGAGGTCGACTACGGGCTGTCCTCAGGAGAAGACGTATATCAGTGTTCGTGTTAGTTCGAAGAATTCTTTCTGATTCGGAACATTCATTCAACTCAAAATCATAAAATCGACTCTTGGTCACACAGAATTATTTTCTAAATAAACTCTCTTATAAATGGTGCCAAATGGGCGTTAAATATGCAAATATAATACCATAATCTCACAAATTAAAAGTGAAACCCGCGAAAATAATTTCTTATAATATATATATATATATATTTAATACATTATGTATACATACACTATATACATATATTTTTTCTAAATTTTAAATACCTATTAAATGATAACAAAAAAGACCAAACAAATTAAATGTACATATTTATTAACAATTTTTATAATTTATTTAAAAATATTAAAATAAAACTTTAAATATATAAATAAAGAGTTTAGATGATAATTTTTCATATTCTATTAGTATTATTCTGATACTAATTTACATTTTGTACATTACTTGGTATCAATATCTATCTCTACAGAATTCTAGAGAATAATAATATAATATAATTATTTGTCTTTTATTTAAATTTAATAATTAGTTTTACAAGAGAGGGAAAAATAAAATCAATGATCATAAATTCATGCATTATATGTATTTTAATACAAAATAATTTAATGATAATTTTAGTGATTATATGATAATATTTATTATTTATTTTAATAAAAAATTTCTTAAAGAATCAAAAATATTTACTTAATTTGTTTTTATATTAAACTAATTTAATTTCAAATTTAAGAAATAAACAATATTTTATTAAATATATATATTTTCCTTGATAGTATAGTAGATTGTTATTGATCATTTGATTTACATTTTTTTTTAATTGTTTATACAATTGCAAAATATAGGTTTATATATATATATATATATATATGATTATTATTAATAATAATAATCATCCAAGAGAAAAATATATTTACATTTCAAATTGATTATTAAAAAAAAAGCATAAAAAATGTGTCCTTATGTTCATAAAGTGTATTATATATATCTATTTAAAAAAAAACAAAGAAACAGATAGATAAAAATTATAGAGAAGCTAACCTCTCGAAATTCTGATCACATTGATCTATGAATAAAAAAATAATAAATATATAATTTAATAATAATAATAATATATACCACGTTACAAATATATATATATATTTTTATAATCCATATTGGAAGTTGTTATTTACTAATAATATATTATAAAAAAAAAAAAAAAAAATAAATAAATAAATTATTGTTAATTGCTAAATAATTGATTAATTAATTTAAAAAATACTTAAATATTAAATAAAAACATATCTAATTACAATTATATACATATCAATGCTATATATATATATATATATATATATATATATAAATATACATATATGTGCCACTCAGAAGCCAAAGCGATTAACTCTAAAAATTAAGCCCAAAGTTCACATCTTGTAGGAAATTCAGGGTTATTGATTACAGAAAAATGTATATTGCATTACATTACTAAGATTATTCACTTCATATGTTGTCGATTACATTACATCAGTGGCGTAACTAGGGAGGAGCAGGGGGGGGGACATATGTCCCCGGACGACAAATTTAGGGGGCGCAAAATTAGGGAAGCCAATTTGGAACAAAAGAAGAATTAATATTTAAAGTTAAACTGTATTTTTTGTGTAAGTCAATAAATATTATTTATACGCTTATTAAAATCTGTTAAACCTGTTTCGTTATTCGTCATTAATATTCTTTAAAAAAAATTAAATTATATATACATACGAAAGGGGGCGCTGATTTCTCAGTTGCCCCCAGGCGCAAGAACCTCAAGGTACGCCACTGCATTACATTACATTACATTACTAGCAAAATTTTAAAAATTTGAGTTAATCGGTTTGGCTTTTTAGTGGCACATATATTTATATATAGCTATATATATATATACATCTATTATTAAGAATACCAAGCGATAATCTAACAAAAATATATTTAAAAAAAATTAACATTAAGATCTATACTACAAATAAAATTAGATGAATCATGATAATCAAAAATTAAAACAAATATATCAATTTAATATATAGCCTTTAATATTATTAATATTATATTTAATATATAATTATATAACTAATAAATATGATATATATATATATATATTTGAAAAATAAAATTTTGAAAGATTACCGCTTGAATTGATAACTGATATTCTAAATATACTATTATAAATTATTAGTATTATTTCTTTTTTATATATACTTAAGGAATAATATCATTATTCTTTTCTAAAACATTATATATATATATATATATTGATTAGTTATATTCATTCATGTCTTAGAAATTATTATTATTATAAATTTATATTAATTAAAAAAAAAAAAAAATAAAGAACAATTCTATTTTAAAATGAAAAAGGATTAGATTTAAAATATCTTAGTCTATCTAGTTCATGTTATTTATATTAATTGGTTTGTTAAATGGTTTTATTTTTATTTTTAAATATTATAGCTAATAATATTATATTTACATAGAAAAATGTCAATAATAATAATAATAATAACGATATCATAATTATTGATAATTATAAATAAATAAATTATAATATTATTATATTTTATATATTGTTAAATTTGCTAATATGTATTTTTATTTTTATTTATTAATAAGAATTAAATATAATGAATAAAAAACACCAATTAATAGTGTGTACCTGGATGGAAATTTATGGAACCTACATATTTATCATATCTCTGGAATAAATTATTAATAATAATTAATAAAAAATACACCTTAATGTACAAGATTAAATTCTGGTTATTAAAAAAAATATATCCTAGTATATATATATATATATATATATATATATATATATATAATAATTATGAATCTTTAAAATATTTTTATACAATTTTAATGAAATTCTTGTTTAATTTGTATAGATAAAGTATATCAGTATTTTAAATATATTTTTTTCTATATATATAATTATTGATACATTTGATCATTTCCACAAACTCAAATTTCAATTAGCATATTTATTAATAATTATAGATTATTCTGTCCTAACAGAACTAATCAATTCTGAGTGTTGGTGAAGACGAAATTTTTACCATGCAACATTTAAATTCCTCCTACTGATCTTAGCCTGAACCATCGTTTCCTAATTTTCATATCACTGATATTATAGAATTTTATTTATATTAATTAAACTCTAAATTTTATAAAATAAAAATATATCATCAATATATTTCCCTCATTGAAATACATAAATACTATAAAAATAAATTATATATTTTTTATTCATTAAAAATTTAAAATCATATTATATTCTAAACACATATTTTTTTTTAATAATATTTATAAAAAATAAATAAATAAATAGGCAAATATTTCTAAGACATGAATTAAAATATACAAGAGTATCACTTTCTCTCTCTCTCTCTCTCTCTCTCACTCTATTACTTGTACTCTTTATAAATATATATATATATATATATATATATATATATATATATATATATATATTTATATATAATTATTACAAAATTACAAATAAAAAACGCGCAAATTTTACATATCAACAAATAATAAAAATTACAAAGACTAAAAAACAAAAACAAATAAAATAAAAAGCAATACTATAGTATATTATATAGGTTTACTTATATTAAAAAAAAATAAATCTATTTATCTATATTTATAACTATACTTACATAGATATAGATATAGATTGATATACTATATAGTAATATAATAAACAACATATCAATCGATACATATCAAAAATTAATGAATTATAAAATATTAGAAAATCAAATTTTCTTTTATAATTCAATTATTATTTATATTTAATTTATCAATTTATCAATATAGTTTAAATTTAAATACTTTATATTAATTAATAGGATTGTCATATTCCATGTCCCACAATTCCACAAAGAAGTAATTTTGATAAAACGAAATAAAAAATAAATGTATAGATTATTATAATTTGGAATTTTTTTTTTTTATTTTTGATTCATAAAGTAAGAAGTAGTTTAACGTTATCGTATTTTATAAAAAAAAGTATGTATAAACAAATATAAATGATATTATAATAATATATATATAATATTTTTTACAATTTTTGGCAATATTATTGATATTATTATTATTATTTCGAGTTTAAGGGTACCAGGTAATTTTATCCATCTTTTAAGTTGTCTATTTTGTTTTTTACTCACTTTTTATCATTCTAATTCATATTATTGGATCTGAGAACCCATCCAAGAAATTAATTATCTATTATGTTGTCTTCTTCAAACATTCAATTACATTCTCACTGAATTCCCATTGTGCTTAAAACACAAATTTTTTTTTTTTTTTTCACCCTAAAAACTACCAACAATAAAATTTGTAATATAAATACAACAAAATGGAATAAAGAGTTCCTATTAGTCAAATTATAAGTTGAATTAGAATTTTGTTCGATAAAACAAATGAACAATTTATTTTTTAAATTAATAAATTAATTGATATTATTTTAAATTCCTTTATTATTCTTCCTAAACATTCTTATTGTAATTTTTTAACCATCAAATCACTCATAAGAAGATTGTAATGCGATCGCCTAGTATCTTCTCAATTATTAAATAATTTTAAAAATACTTCTACTAAAATGATAGAACTAATAATTATAATAATCAGACATATTTATATTTCACACACAAAAAGACTTTTTATCAAATTTTCTTCTTATGTGCAATTTGTGAAACATCTTTTATATATATATATATATATATATCAAATTTTTTTTATTTATTATTACTGTGATTATTAATATATGAGATAGAGATATGTAGATATATATATATATATATATATATATATATTGTTATTTATGTACGAGATATGTGTATGTATATATTCAGGACTTATTGCTTTTAAGAATTTAGAGTGATAGATAAATGGTAGGTATGTTATTTTATTAGTATATATGGCTTTGGTAAACCCCACACTATCTATCAATAGATCGATAAATACAATTTGATTTTAAAATTTAGTTACGCACACCACCTTCCTGTCATCTTTTACAACCTTAAAAATTCATTAATTTTTAAATTATTTTTTCAATTTGATTAATGAATTTTTTTATTTAAGAAATTTTATATTCATTATATTATTTTCTTCCTCAATTTCATTGATATCTTTGTAACTGTTGTATATTTTCATAAAATATGATTAAGTTGGATATGTATAATGGAGAGTGGCTTACCTTGGGACACAGTTACACTTCGGGACAGGTTTATTTTTCAAATAACTCTTATACAAATCATACAGATGTAGGGAAAGGGCATCGCAATCCCATTTTCAGATATGTTTTGATTCCATTGATAAAACAGTATAGAATTTATTAAAAATTTTATTTTTAAAATATGCCAACAGTAAATTTCATCTAAAATTTCGATAAGTTGTAAAATAAATTTTTAATGAAAAAACAAGTTGACGCCATTTACTTAAATATTATAAATAAAAAAATCATTTATTTTTAAAACAAATTAAAAGTTATATAATGAATATATGGCTATTAAAAAAATTTAAAAAAAAATTATTTCAACAATTTATTTTTTTCATTTTAAAACAATTTTTATATTAAATTCAATTTAATTTTTACATAATATCTTTGTAATATATTTTTGTCATATTTTTTATCCAAATATTAATTATTTGTAAAATCAGATTGTGATAATATATAGATAGATATATTTATTTATTTTTTATATATATAATAAAATAAATAAATAAATAAATAACCTATAATTTTAATTCATTTAAATACTTTTTTTTTAAATTAAATTATATACGTAGGTCTTGAATATATAAATATAATATAAATATAAAAACATGTATATTAAAATTTCCATTTAAAAGAATATATATATATATATATAAGAAATAAATTAAAAAATAAAGCAGCAATACAAATTATATATATTGTGATATGATCTTATCTCTACATATGTATAATAATAAATAAAAATATATATATAGAGTATTATAAATATTAGTTAGACCGTCTTGAAATTTTTTTCTTTTTTGTTCATTCTATATTGGAAAATGTGTGATTTAAAAAAAATAACTATCAATAAAAAATATGATTATAATTAATGATTATTTATTTATTGTTAATTTAATAAAAGCTATAAGTAAATAACCCCTTTCTTTTGCCATCCAAGCGGAGTAGAGGTGTTGTATGATAATAAAATGCTTTCTTGATTTTATCAATTGGACGTCGCATTTTTTCTTGCCGCTTTTAAGTAAAATTCTTACTCCGGCATCACCGTGATATTGGGGGCCCCTACTTATTATTTCAAGAAGGATTCGTACTAGACCTCATAAAGAAAAAATTGCTTATTAATGAATTGTACTGATAAATGTAGACTTGTTGCCCCCTCCTCTCCTCCCCAGAATAACATGGAGCTATATAAGAGAGTGGATTAAATTAGAAAATAATTTTTATATCAAAAGATTTTTATAATCAATATAATTAGTAGATATTTTGTATCATATTAAAGTCTAATTAATTAAAACATATTCATAATGTTAATAAAAAATATGTTGACATTTTAAATAAAAAAAATTGGCTCTTATTTTTTGAAAACCACTTGTAGCACTTGTATTAATTTATTATAATAAAATTCTTAATATAGAAATTGTTTGGTAATTTAACCACTCTATATTTTTTATTGTTTTTGAGAAATTTCAATATTTTATAAATTCAAATGCCTACTCTGTATATATTTAATTGATCAATTATTTACACATTAAACTTATGATGCGAATTAGTATTTTGATTAGTGTTTTCACACAATCACATCATATCCCAATGATACTTAGAAATATATTAATTTTTATATTTTTATTCTAAGAAAATAATGAAATAAAGTTTATTCTTTTTATTTATTTTAATTATAATATTTTTTATTTAATTTTGCAAACATTTTATTTTATTACACTATACAACACTCACGATAATTTCAATTTTTTATTTTATTTTTTAATATGGCTATTGGAATCTATGTAAATCCATATAAACTATAATAATTTATTTATGTTTAATTTAAGTTTTCATAACATGGGATCGCGTTTTGAAATTGTAATTTAATATATAAATTTGTATATAATCTTGATATAAGATTTTTTCTTGATTTGTTATTAATAGTATTAATATGTGAATTAATTTATATGAAATTAATAAAATATTTTTAAAAAATGTAACCACATTTCTACAAACAACAAATATCTGTGTATTTAAAAAACAACAACAAACTACTTTCTCTCTTTGCAAATTTTATTAAAACTTGACTAAATATTCCAATTTTCTTATTTACTTATGTATACATCTATATCATATATATATAAATATAATGATATACTCGTATATTTTAACCCCCCTACATAACTATTACTTACTATTCCAATTAGATCAAAAAATCATATGTAAATTTTGTTTAAAAGCTTGAATGTATATACAAAATAAAACAAAACAAAATGAATGTTTATATTGTAGCTTGTAAGATTCATATATATATATATATATATATATATATATATAATGAAGTTGTTATTATAATAAATGATAATTTGAAAAATTGCAAATAGTGTATATATTTATTTAAAAAATAATTTCCCCAAAATTGAATATAAGGATATTAATTATATTTAAAGATTGTATTTAACAGCTCTCATTGAAACATTGTATCTATTTGGAAATAGATTTTTTTTTTAACAATTTTCAATTATACTCTGATGATGCCTTAACTATACAAATGATCATAAAGGTTAATAAAAGAATTTAATTTTGAGACTTAAAACCTTATGTTTTTACATCTTTATACGGTTTTAGTAACTTTCATTAGTATTAATACTACACCTGTTCAAACCAAAGAAAAATCTTTACAACTTGAATGAAGAATTAAGAATAAATTTCAATATATCCGGGTTGGAGAGTTTGAATATAATCGGGGATTTGATGGTTTGAAATTACAGTGGGAACAATTAATTTTCCCGGGAGATGAGTAGGAATAATAAATAGGAATAATAGGAATTCTTAGCATTCGTCTAAAGATCCACATCTCGAAGGCCTCCAGGCGATTCATTGTACTGACCTTGAGTGTCCATGCCTCCACCCCATATAAGAGAATGGGCCAAACATAGTATTTGACCAATCTCTGTCGTAATTTGAGATTTAGATTGTCATCGCAGAAGAAGGATCTCATTTTATTGAAAGCAGTTCGCGCAGCCTCAATTCTAGATTTGATTTCGATATCTGGGTTTAGCTGGTCATTTGTGGTACAACCGAGATACCTAAAGGATGCTACACGTTCAATTTGTTTTCCATCGAGATGGAGGAAGGCGTTTCCGTGTGACTAGCGGCTGAAGACCATAAATTTTGTTTTGGCTATATTGATGTTTAAGTCCACTTTAATTCCGATTTGAGAAATTTTATTTAGAAGCAGTTGGAGATCTTCAATGTTTTCAGTCAGGATTGCAGTGTTGTCGGCATATTTAATTGTACTAATTGTGGTACGCCATTTATTTTCACCCCTATATCCAGTTCTTCCATGGCCTCCTTAAAAATTCTGTCAGCATAGAGATTGAACAAAAAGGAAGAGAGAATGCATCCTTGACGGACTCCTCTCTGTATTTCAATTCCCGGTGTTGTGGATTTACCTATTCTGACTATAGCGTATTGTCGCCAGTACAGATTTTTTATAATCCTAACGTCTTTATCGTCCACTCCAGCTTCGCAAAGAAGTTCAACCAGTCTGGTGTGTTGTACCCTGTCAAAGGCTTTCGCGTAATCAACAAAACATGCAAATACGTCCTTTCGTTGGTCACGACATTTTTGGAGCAAAACATTGAAGCCAAATAATGCTTCTCTTGTGCCGAAGGAATTCCTGAATTCAAACTGCGAGTCATCCAAGTCTAACTCGCATTTCATTCGGATACGGGCGTGTATAATACGAAAAGAAGTCTTGAACATGTGGCTCATAAGGCTAACGAGGCGATAGTCACTGCAGTTCTTAGGGTATTGTTTCTTTCGTATAGTAACAAACATAGATTTCAGCCATTCCTCTGAAAGCACACCACAGTTATAGATGTTGTTAAACATTTTCAATACCAGGTCTATGTTGTCTTCATTAATCAATTTGATCAACTCCACCCGGCGCTTTCTTATTCTTAGCAATCGAAATCGCGTGAATTAGTTCTGATTTTAGAATTTTTGGCCCTTCAGGATCACAATCATTAATTTCAACTTCCTCGATGGTATCTTCAAAAAGTTTTGTTGTGTTTGATTGCCAGGCTCTTATGAGTTACTTGTTTGTTAGATTAATTTAATATTGTCATTGGTGGTCGACCCTTGAACTGTCCAGTGATTTCCCTCACCTTTACATGTATATTAAACATATCATTTTTTAAGATTTGTTTTGCTAATTTAATCTTTCTTCTTAATTTGAATTGCATTTTCTTATATTCTACGATGTTATTTTTGAGAAGTCTTCTTTCTCTTCCAACAAATCCAAAATCTCGTCCGTCATCCACGACTTCTTCCTCAATCCACGTGTTCTGCTTAAGTGAAGCGAACTAGTCTCCACAAAAGCGTTCTTCAGCTGTGCCCATTGAGTATTTATATCGGTAGGATCGAAAATAGATATCCTCATTAATTTGCAATTAAGATCGTCAATGATCAATTCTTAACATCCTCAGATTGTAATTTTGATGTATCAAATGTATATATATATGTATATTTATATTTTATATATCAATTTGTTCAATTTTTTATTCTAAATAAGAAATATTTAATTATTTTAAGTTATCTCTTTTATTTCCTGAGTAATTGCGTCTTTTCTTTACAAAAAATCATTTTTTTATACCTTTTGGGGACAATTCAACTTGTTTAAACGTTTTATGTAATATACAATATTATTTGGAAATAAATTAAAATTACAAAATACTATTTACTAAATTTGTTATGATTTCACTAGTAAACATATCCTTTTTACATAAATATTTGTTTGTTACACATTGTATTTAGTTTTTCACTTTGGTTTGTAAATTTGTTTTAAATTTATATATTTTGGTAAATTGCAATTATTGAATTTACACATCTAGATGAAACGAATAATGTTCTATGTAATATATGTACAATATTTATTTGAAAATTTATTAAAATTATAAAATTATATCATTCACGGAAAACAGAACATTTTTCCCCGTTCTCCTGCAGGAATTGAATTTGTAACACAACCCGGAGGGCAGCCACGTGCTACCAGACGATATGTTTACATTGGTTTACATCAGTGGCGCAACCAGGATTTGATCCTGGGGGGGGGGTTTGACTATCCGCTTCACCTTCCTATGGCACCCCCCCCCCCCCCGGGTTCTCTCAAAAACAAATTTTCATTAAGATTTTTTTTTATATTATATATTTAAAAAAGTTTTGTAATGGAAACACTGATTTTACAAAATCTGGCAAAAAAATTTAATTTTATATTTTATTTACTCGTATTCACTGTTTTAGAAAGAAAATATTTTTTTCCAGCTATAAGTAAATTATTTTAGCTTTCCTCATGAAATAAGGATAGCTTATACGATGATCGGAAAATTTTGAAAATTTTTGCTCCGAGATTCTTTGAGATTTTCACTTTTCAGACGGTTCTGAATCCAAAACTGCAAAAAAAAATGTTTTTGAACCGGCTCGTTACCGAGATTACGTCTAAACAAAATGAGATATTGTCTTGAAATTTGATATTTAGATGTTTTTTTTGGGAATGATGGGCGGGGATTGGATTGTTTTTGGACAAGATCGGACCATAAGTAAGGGTAGTTTAAAGATGTGTCAAAGAATATTTTATTGATTTTCTCAATAAATACCGATTTTTATAAGAATTATCATACTATTGTATTAAATTTATATGGAATCGAATTTACTAAAAGTTTCATTATATTCATTTTTACCTAAACTTAATAATAAAGGAGTTATTTATAAAAAACTATTCCCATAAGTTTTTTCCGCGTCACGCTATGAATGAATCTAACTGCCTATGTTTATATATATATATATATATATATATATATATAAACATGCAGGCTTATCTCTTAGCCGTTTATGGCATCTTATTTAATCATCCCAGAGCTTTTTCAGAGTACGTTTCGTTGGTGACAAAGTCTCTTTAAAAATTTTTCTACTATAGAGAGCCAAAAGAAGTATTTGCGGCAAAAGAAATTTGCACCGTTTACGGGAGTGGTGCTTCGACTATTAGGACTATTGGTTTAAGAAATTTAGAGCTGGCCACCCCCAGCAACGACGGATATTATCAAGACTGTGCATGCTGTAAATCCACGATACAGTGTGCGCGAGATAGCGGGTGAAACTAACATTCCCAAAACAACGGCACATAAGCATTTAATCAAAATGGGATATGCGAATCGATATGAAGCTTGGGTTCCACACCAATTGACGGAGACCGGCCTTATAAAGCGCGTCCCTACGTGCGATTTGCTTCTACAGCGACACAAAAGAAATCATGTCTTAAAGAGTCTTGTCACTGGAGACGAGACTTGGATTTTGTATCAAAATGTGGATCGAAAACGGATTTGGTCTAAAGAAAATAGACCTTAAACTGTTGCGAAGTCTGGGCTTCATCCGAAGAAGGTTCTTTTGTGCATTTGATGGGACTGGAAGGGTGTACTGTACTACGAGCTCCTTCCTGAAGGTGATATGATCAATGCTGACAAATATTGCAATCAACTGAATTAACTAAAAACCGCCATAGCAGAAAAACGGCAAGAATTGGCGAACCGACGAGGTGTAGTATTCCATCACGGCAACGCAAGGCCGCTTATTGCGTTGATCGTAAGGCAAAAATTATAACAGTTTGATTGGGACGTTCTATCTCATCCTCCATACTCCCCATACCTTCCTCCATCCGATTATTACTTGTTCCTCTCCTTAAAAAACTCTCTCCATGGTAAATCTTTCAAATCCATAATCGAAATAAAAACGCACCTAAATGAATATTTTGAAAGTAAGCCTCAACTATTTTGGAAACAGGGCATATTGAGGTTTCCTGGGAGATGGAAGAAGGTTATAGATAAGAATGAGTCATACATAACATAATAAATCAACCTTAAACAACAAATATCGTGTATTCATTTATTATCAAAAAAAGCGAAGAAACTTATGGGACACCCCAAGTACTTTAAGATTTCGAAAGCTTTTCGTCCGCCCGTAGTGGCAGGATATTTTAAAAGAAATCATGTAAAATCCCTAAATGCAAATATCCCTAAAAGAATAAATCCCTAAATAAAAAATTTCCCTAATTTTTTTTTTACTTATTTAATAATGAATAGCCGAAGAGACTTGAATGAGGTAGTTATACATCATGCTTGGTGTCATCACATCTGTTCCATCTGCTTTTTTAGAGTCCCATTATTAATGGTTTGCCTTCATTATGGTCAGAAACTCATTATGCGAGTCGCTGAATCGTTTCCTTGGTGGATAAGGCTTCTTACCACGAACATCACTACAGATTTCCAAAGAGATAAGGTTATGCTCAATATGGATTTGCTTAATCAGGTCCCATACTGATAACGTGTAACCTCCTAAGCGTGAACGAAGAGCATTGTTGTAACCTTCCAATGCATTGTTTGTTCGAGGCAAACCCATCAAAGTGGCATCGTAGATGTTCCAATGTTCCAATGTCGAATTCGGGGTCATAAAAGCCAGCCAAAAATTGTTCACCTAGTCAAGTGCGCTCGAAGTAAGAAAAAAGATCACGAAGTTTTACCCTGTTGGTCGTCCAGCTAATGCTTGGTAGGCTACAATGACTTTTGATGGTGGTACCAAAGCCAAAGCTGCAAGAGTTCGTAAATGAGTGGAGTTGTCAGGATTATCTACGTATATCATTATAGAGCTTCAAAACTTCTGGCATTGATTTGATGTTTCTATAAATGCATTGAGCAAAATGAAAAAGACAACCTCTGATGATTACCTCCTTGTGAGGTCGTGTCTCAGGCAACTGGGTGTCATGCTCACCTTGTAATTAAATTTTCTTAATCACAATTAAAATTAATACAAAAATGAAAAATTTTGTTTTTAGTGATTTTTTCTTTTATGGATTTTTTCAGTCACACATGGATATTTTTATTTAGGGATTTTCGGTTTTAAGGATTTTTCTTTTTAGGGATATTTGGTTTTAGGGATTTTTGACTTTTATGGATTTTTTCCTTTAGGGATTTTTACCCGTTTACATTTTGAAAAAATTAGTCTTCACTTCATAATTTTTATGAAATTTTTAGAATTTGAGTAATATTTTTATTTATTTTTTTTATATTTAAATAATAGTCAAATTGGAAAATTTCACAATCATCTAGTAATCTTATATTAAGTCTTTTGTTTTTTATGATTTAGGAGAAATAATAAAATAATTTTTTTTATTTCTTATATTTAATTTTGTACAAAAAATAAGCAATTTTTATTTTTGTTAAAATTTTTTAAAATAAAATAAAATTACTTATTATACACTAAGTTATACTTTAAGAATTATTTTCTTTTTCAAATAAAAAGGATTATATTTTTTCTTTTCAATTTGTAATATAGTACATAATATACAGCAATGTATATTTTTTTCTCTCCTGGGGGGGTTTTAACCCCCAAAACCCCCCCCTGGTTGCGCCACTGATATATATATATATATATATACCCATGGCGGGAGTAACTATGATGACTCTCTGGGCCCTCTTCCCAGTTGAGTCCTAGTTAAGCATCATATCAATTTACAAAAGGGGTATATGTTGCAATTATATCATATGGAGCAATGGCCTGGGCTAATGAATTAACTAAAAAATTAAAAAAAAAAAAAATAAATAAATATAATTAATGGTTATAGAACAATTTCAAGAGAAGCATGCAATGTTATAGAAGGGGTAGTCCCTATAGATTTTGGACTAAAACAATTTAATCTAACAGACAATGACATGTATGAATGTGGTTTAGACATTTAAAGACTAATCAAACCATTTATAAAATAATGGTACATGGTGGGAGTAACACTATGACTCTATGGGCCCTCTTCCCATTTGAAAAGTCCTAGTTAAGCAAGCAGCAGCCTCCTTGTGGCTCCCTGATCAAAACAGGGCAACTAATAGCTAGCTGCCTCTGCGTACCCATGTGCCTGAGGGTTGACATGACAGATAACAGAGTATGGTGGCCCGAATTGCTTGTAAGATTAAAAGAATTGGGAATGTCAGGAGATAGTCATGGAGTTTTAAGGGACTACCTACGGGGAAGATGGGTAGAAATAAAGAATTGGAATTGGAATTGTGTAGTAGTGAAAAGGGTTAATAGGGAGGGGTTGTCCACAATGAGGCCCTATTTGTGGAAAATCATCTATGATAAATGTTTAGAAAACTTTGATAATGATATTAGCAGTAAAATAATTGCATATGTAGACGATCTGGTAATTATAATTGGTGAGAATTCAAGGAAACAATTATAAGAGATGGGGGAAGGGAACAAATAAAAAAGTCTCATTTAGCTTAATTGGTTCATTGCTTGCAAAGGAAAATGTCATACAGGGTGACAACCCATTATCAAATATAATAATGAAAATATAAAATTTGTAGAAGTGATTAAATATTTAGGCATAACATTTAGTAGAGTGATGAAAATTATACTAATTGATACTACTGATTTTTACAATTAATAATTTTTGTTTCTTTATTTTTTATTTTTAATTTCATTTATTTTATTATTATTATGATTATTTGCTTGTTAGAATTAGTCAAGGGCGATACATTCAGTGTAATGAGGGATTATCTGAAAGGTAGATATGTAGAGATGAGGAATGGTGAATGGAGGTTAGGAAAAACAGTTAACAGAGGATGCCCACAGGGTTCAGTTTTGGGGCCTCAAATATGGAAGGTTATATTTTGACAGCTGTTTACAAACATGTGTCAGAGATGAATCGAATAGCATAGTAGCATATGCAGATGATGGTGTAGTAATACACATTGAGAAACACGTTGAGATAATTATAAATAAAACATGAAAAATTTTATAAAATTTTAAATATGATTAGGAGTAAAAAAATCAATCTACATATATTAAAACGAATTTATAACGGGATATATGTTTCTATTATATCATATGGAGCAATGGCCTGGGAAAATGAATTAACCATAAAATTAAAAAAAAAAAAAACTACATAGTGAACAAAGACGAATAATAATAAATATAATTAATGGTTATAGAACCATTTCAAGAGAAGCATGCAATGTTATAGAAGGGGTAGTCCCTATGGATTTTGGACTCCGCCCTACCGAATAAGTAGGGAAACAATGAAAGTAGTGGTATTTCAAAGACGATAAAATATGAGAATATCCCATAGTAGCTCCCACTTATGCTACACCTCTCATGTCTCCTTACATTGCCAGACTAGAGTCAAGTTCAACAGGGTCTTCTTTCCCCGCTAATTTTTCCAAGCCCGTTCCCTTGGCAGTGGTTTCGCTAGATAGTAGATAGGGACATATGGATTTCGAGTATAGTTGACGAAACGCCGCGTTCCTAGAGACCCGAGGGACACACCGCTGGCACGTTTCACTCGTAAAGTATCTGTGAGGACATTGACTTCTACTATCCAGACTATTGAACCTCTGCCACCACGAAACCTTTCCTCTGCTCGTGAGCGTGAAAGGCAAAACTTTCACCGGGCAAACTCACGATCCCGTGGTACCATTTTGATCCTTGTTTGTGCTTAGCACGATCTTTAGGTGGCCTAGAATGGTCGCAGGCCCGAAATCCGGGGATGATTAGTTTGGGGGAGAAAACGCCTCATCCCAGGATTTCTTCGGTTTTGTCGTGCTTTCCTGGCAGCCAGCATGGGGCTTACTCTGTCATTCTAAGCACGAAAGGTTACCGCCACCTTGGGTCTGGAGGGTTGGGAGGATGTGTGTGTTTGTGTGGGATTTTTTGACATACTAGGGGAGTCGATTCCCTATTAGTCGGCTTTTACGACAGGCAGAGACTACCGTTGGCCTATTCTTAGCCGGGCTCAAACACAGCTCTTCCTTGACTATCATTTCTGATAGGAAGGGTATCCTTTCAACAGACTTTTATTGCTATTTTCTAAGTTTATCTATCCTTTCTGATTTCTAGTTTATTTGTTTGTGTGGTTTGTGAGGTTGTGGTTTTGTTTGTTTTATTTATTTCGTTTATTTATTTGTTGTTTTTGAGCTCTTGTATTTTTGAGCTTTTTAAGATTTTTAAGCTTTTTGAGAATAGTGGGGGGGGGGGGCATTTTATATTTATTCAAAAGTTGAATATGCAGCAACTTGTATTCTACTCCGACGTTGAATTCTAATCAACGACTTGTATTTTACCCCGACATTGTATTCCGACAACGATTTTTCGGTGGGGGTAAGGTGGGGGGCATTTCCTTTTAGGAAAGTTTATATTTCAAGTTGAATAGGCGGCAACTTGTATTCTACTCCGACGTTGAATTCTAATCAAAGACTTGTATTCTATTTCGACGTTGAATTCTAATCAACGACTTTTCGGTGGGGGTAGGGTGGTGGGTATCTTTTCTTTTAGAAAGAAATTATAATTCAAGAGTTGAATTATCCCAATATTTGAATTCCAACAACGACTTTTATCTTTCTTTATATATCAATGTTATTAAAAGTGTTGGTTATTCAAGGTTTTTATGGACATTGTGTATTCCATGTTATAATTGCATACCATATTTATTTATTTATTTACTTACTCATCTGTGCAATGAAACTCTTTCAAGACTACTACCTAATGATCATCCTCTACACCATAAGACCAGAACCGAGATCTCGCAGGGAGATAACAGTGGGAATCTTGACATTCGCCCCAATGAAGAGGGAAATCTACAAGATTATTAATCAATAACCGCCCCTATCAAATAGTCTAGGGATAACAACAGCAGCGAGTCTCAAACATCTCATCATACAAAATCTGTAATTTATCAGATAGTAGTATGGCAGCACATATATGATGATGATGATGATAATGATAGAGAATTAATCATCATTGTAAAATTCCACAATTTATAGTGTTGGATTTTATTATTTTATATTCTATATTGATATTTATGGATATATTTTGGAATGAAACTTTTTTCAAGATCAGCAGTCATCCACTACGCCATAAGACCAGGACCGAGACCTCGCGAAGAGATAACAGTGGGAAACTCGACATTCCATTGCATAAGCATAGGAAATCTACAAGTTTATTATTCAATAACCGCCCCTATCAAATAGCCTAGGGATAACAGCGAATCTCGAATATTTCATTCATTCTTTGAGAAATGGCTCTTTATTCGTAGTATCGGGATTTGTTTGTGTTTTTTAAGTTTTGTGTCTTGTATATTGTTTTGTGGTTATGTCTTATGTTTATATTGAGTTTTTATAATTTGTTTTTATTTCTAATCTATTTCTAATATCTATTGGGTTATTTATCTATCTATCTATTTATTAGGTTATTTAACGATTTAGGCTAATTATCTCAATATGTAAAGTGTACATGTGTGTGTGTGTATTTCTATTTATCTATCTATTTTCTATATTCCCCCTTTTTCCTTTTTTATCTTTTTCTCTTTCTCTTTCTATTTGTATTTGTTTTATCTTTTTCTTTCTATCTATCTATCTACATGTATACAAAGGCCCCAGGTCAGAGCGCTCACCATTTATTCCTTCCTTCAATCAAGTGTGAGAATGTACATCAAACCGACCCATAGAACTCTACCATGTGTTTATGTCTAACATATACAATGATAGATACTTTTCTGCAACCGTATCCATCGGAAACATTAGACGTAAATGCTTATTGAGATGTCAATTTGGTTACAGAATTTTTCTATATTATTTAAAGTTATATATGTTGTCTGACATATATGGTAGAGATTATCTACAGGTACCTACATATACATAAAGAAAAGATAGCGTTGGACACTTGTTTGGGGATGAAGGAGAGTGAATATTTATTTATAGCTCTCTTATAAAAGAGAACAACGGAGAGCAACTCGTGGCCCAGTAAGCAATCGTATCTTGTTTGTTTGTTGACAACATCTCATTTTGTCATTTATTTCATTTCATTTCATTTCATTTTATTTTATATTATATTTTTCTATCTAGTTATCTATCTATCTATTCATATATATAATATAGAATGCAGAGACTATGCCGCACAAAGGTTCCAGGCCAAAGAAAATTTCGCCATCTATCATCATCTCTCCCCCTCCCGTGAACATTTGTATGCATTTTTATTTGTAATCGACCTGTAGGTTCTCACCTCATTATATGCCCTGTTATAGATACTTTTCTATACAACTTGTATACATCAGAAGCAATTTGAATCTTAGTGGGATTTGCACATCTCCCTCCTAAATATCAATAATTATGCTTATTGAGATGTTATTCCATTCTATAGGTTTTCTCTACATTTTTTGACATACATTCATAGATGGTGGTGAGTCTCTACAAGTACAGATATACATGTGCATTTTTTAGAAATTATTCAGTTAATAGAGGGGGTGGTGGTGACGATGATTTATATATAATTCTCTTATAAAAGAGAACAACGACAGCGAAAAAGTCCCTAATCAAGGAAACACTATTGCACCTTTGACAAGCTCAAACATTGCTATTTCATTTATATATATATATATATCTATATCTATACATTTGTGTATGTGTGTATCTAATTCTATCTATCTATCTATTTATAGCGCGCGACTGTGTATAGAAATTACACTTTTTTGATATACACAAAAGGTTCCAGACCAGAAGGTAGGTAGGCAAGGAAACACAATTGTCCAATCGGTAATCTCTACATCACAAAAGTATGCATATTATTTTATTATGCACACTGTTTGATATCAACGCTAACACCTCTAACAAGTCTAACACGTCCAACACGTCAACATTAAATATTAATATATATCAATGTTTACACACATTGACATATACATACATCTATACATATACATACACATATACATATATATACTAGTGTCAGAGAATTTCTTAAATTTCAATTTTTTCATTCATCTTTCAATTTAATTTATCAATGAATTGAATAGAGAGACTTCTTGAATTTCTCTCATTCCAACAACAATTTTAATCTATTCTATTATATATTGTGATTTTAATTTAATTTCAAGTTCAATTCTATGAAAAATTATTAAATATATATGAAAAATATAAATATCATCATTCATAGTAATTATATTCTACAAATGCATATATACATACATACATACATACACATCATAGAAATAATACTACTTGTGTCAGAATATTTTTCATTTTAATTTTAATTTTAAATCATTAATAAATCTATAATAGATTTATTTCATATGTTAATAATTCTAATCTATTCTATTGTGATTGTATTCATTTCAATTTTAATTTCAATTTTATGAAAATTTTATGAAAAATATATATATCATCATCCATAGTAATATATATATTCTGCAAATGTATACACATATACATCACAGAAATAATATTACTTGTGTCAGATTATTTTTCATTTTAAATCATTAATAAATCTATAATAGATTTATTTCATATATTTAAAATATGTGATAATAATTGTATTTAAAAAAAAAAAACTAATCTATTCATTTATTCATTGAATCATTAAATTATTATTATAAATGAATTAAGAAGAAAAATTTTTTTTTTTTCATATTAAGAAAAACATCATCATCCATAGTATTATGTATTTGTATAATATTAATATATATATATATATATATATATTTTGAATCTATCTATCTATCTATATTTTGGATTTCTATATTTGTATTTATATTTTTTATGATAGTAAGTAGTTTGTTTATGTTTTTAAATAAGTGTGTTTTAAATATTAGTATTATTATATAGATTGCAAAGGCTGTGGCCTCTCTGTCGAGACTGATGGCAAATACCGGTGGTCCTAGTCAGAGCAAGAGAAGACTGCTTATGGTGGCTGCCCAGTCGATGATGTTATATGGATCGGAGATTTGGGCTGTTGCCATGAGGATTAAGAAATATAGGAAAAGGTTACTATCGGTCCAACGAAAATGTGCCTTGAGAATTACCAGCGCCTATAGAACGGTTGATGGGGAGGCGGTTCTCTTAATAGCAGGAGTCATTCCTATAGATCTTCTAGCTGAAGAAAGAAGAACAATTTTCCTGACCAAAATTAACAAGCAAGAGGCAAGGAAAGAAACACTAGAGCGTTGGCAGAGTCGTTGGGAAGATAACCTTGGGCAATGGACAAGGAAATTAGTCCCTCACGTAAAATCGTGGATTGACAGGGGCCATGGAGATATAAATTTTTACCTGTGCCAATTTCTTACAGGGCATGGGTACTTCCGGGCATACCTTTTTAAATTGAACAAAGTCGCTTCACCCTTCTGTCTCTGGTGCCGGGGTAGCGAGGATACCGCTCATCACACCTTCTTCGAATGCTCGCGGTTCATCACAAAAAAGAGGAGTCTTACAACCAGCGTCGGACCTGTAGCACCGGATTCTATCATATCCGTAATGCTACAGAGCAAGGACAATTGGAAAGCCGTAGCTGAATTTGTGGAGGAGGTGCTGCGAACCAAGAGACATGAGGGGTGCTTAGACTAAGGAGAAGCGAAAATGCCCAAAGCTCGGCCCAGACTGAAGTCATCCGAAAGGGTTCCGGTCTGGGATTCTCCGTGGCCCACAGGAGAGTGTTTTTAGTGAGGTAAAAATCCCACATAACCAGGAGGGGCGCATCTCTGCTTTAGACTAAGCACTCCCCACTGGTACCTTATGAAGGTTTTTAAACTCCTGTACAAAAAAAAAAAAAAAAATTATTATATAGATAAAATAGAACAACAACAAGTATAATACAAAATAAGATTAGGATTATTAGACACATACCTTTTCAATAAGAGTAGTAGTAGAAGTAGTTGTAGTAGAAGTAGTAGTAGTAGTAGAAGTAGTTGTAGTAGAAGTAGTAGTAGTAGTAGGAGTAGCAGCAATAACAAAATAAATAACACTTGACACACTAGACACATTTTGGACACATTTTGGACACTTGACAAACACTTGATAGTGATGATGATAATAATAATACACACACACATAATTTAACAAATCACTAAATTATATAATTCACATACCTTTGTGATGATAATGATAATGATGATGATGAAGAAAAATAAATAATAAATCTATATAGAAACATTTAAATTTTGTAAATTAATTAATGGATTATATAATTTTTTTTTTAATATTGTAAATCAATTTAATATTTTATTTAATTCTTTTATATATATATATATATATATATATATATAAAAATATTTAAACATATTCAAAATAAATAAAAAAATATAAATAGAAGAATCCATAACAAAATAAAATAAAATATAAAATATAACAAGAACAAAATATAATTATAATAATATAAAAAAAAAAAAAAAAAAAAAAAAAAAATCTTAAAAAAAAAAATTGTAAAATATAAATAAATATTTAACATTCATCTTCTATCAAATTGTTAATTTCTTTACATTCCATAATAGTTTTTGCAAAATGTTTAAATTCTTTATATATTTCAATATCCTTTAAATTTTTCATATTAAAAACTAAATGTTTTTTGTCCATTTTTATTTTTAATTCCTCTCTCTCCTCTTCCCATCTTTCACAGTCGAAAAGTATATGTCCTGCGTCTTCTTTGTCTAAACCACATTCACACATGTCATTGTCTGTTAAATTAAATTGTTTTAGTTTTTTTTTAAAGTCACCATGTCCACTAAGAAGTTGTGTCGTGTGTCTGTCAGTGTCAATCCATTTCTCATTCATTCTGTCTTCTACCCTGTCCCACCATTTATATGTCCATCGTCCATTGTCACTACTCTCCCATCTGTTTTGCCATATATTTAGAATTTTTTTATTTACAATTTTTATACAGTTATTTGGATTTATGATCTCCCCTCTCCATTCAATTTGACCCTCCATTTTAATTGTTCCAATCACATATCTTTTTTCTATCTCCAAGTCGATAGGGACTACCCCTGCTATAACATTACACGCTTCACCAGAAATGGTTTTGTAACCATTTATCATATATATTAATATTCTGCGTTGTTCACTTAAAATTTTTTTTTTTAATAGAGAAGTCAATTTATCCCCCCAGGCCATTGCTCCGTATGTGACGATCGCCACATACACCCCGTTGTATATTCTTTTTAATATATTTAAAGTTATTTTTTTTTCCCTAATCATATTTAATATTTTGTAAAATTTTAAATGGGCCTTATTTGTGATGATTTCTATATGTTTCCCTATTCCCATCCCTTTAGTAAATACTACCCCTAAATAATTGATTTCTTCTACAAATTGGATTTTTTTATCCTTATATTTAATAATGGGTTGTCTCCCCTTGCTAAATGTTCCCTTTAGCATCATACCTTTTGTTTTCTCAATTGATAATTGCATTTTACTCTCTTTGCACCAATTTTTTATTTTCCCCATAACCGCCCTTCCCCTTTCTTCTAACTGTCCCCTTGAGTTCCCCCCAATTATAATAACCCCGTCGTCCGCATATGCTATCATTTGGCATGTATTATCATTATGAAAGATTTCCAAACATCGATCAAATATAATTTTCCACAAATGTGGACCCATTACGGTCCCTTGCGGACAACCCCTATCAACCCTTTTTCCAATTACCCAATTTCCATTTTTTATATCCACCCACCTCCCCTTTAAATAATCCCTAATAATCCCATAACTATCCCCGGACATTCCCAATTCTTTTAATCTTACAAGCAATTCGGGCCACCAAACTCTGTCAAAGGCTCCACTCATATCTAGGAATATACCCATTGTATATTTTTCTGTTCTCTTATCTATTTCCTTTCTGAGTCTTATTATAGCCTTTTCAGTAGATCTATCTTTCCGAAAGCCATATTGATTATCAGATATTTGATTTTCAAATATCTCTTGGGAATGCCAAAATAATAATTTTTCCAATATTTTCCCCATTATTGGGAGAAAACATATAGGCCTGTAGGAATTGACTGCTTGTTTATTTTTATTTTTATTTTTTAATACAATTTTTAAATTCCCCCTTTTCCATACATTTGGAAATACCCCATATTTAAAGCAGCCATTGTATAATTTTAATAATTCTTGTTTTATTATGTCAAACCCATGTTTAATCATTTCAATCGAAATTTGATCCCACCCTGGTGTTTTACTATTTTTAAATTCCCAAATGGCCGCTTTTAATTCCTCTTCTTCTATTATGATTCTTTTCCCTATTCCAATTTTAATAGTTTTTAATTTTTCCCTTATCATTTGGTGGTATTCATTTTCTTCTTCTTCTTCTTCTTCATCATCTTGTTGTTGTTGTTGTTGTTGTTGTCGTTGTCTTGGTTTATCATTTTTAATTAAATTATTTAAAATGTTTCTAGCTGATGATGTCCATTTTGATGTTTTTTTGTTTTTTAGACCAATATTATAATCAATGTCATTTTGTTTAATTTTTTCCATTGAACATTTATATGGTATTGACCAAGGATCTTTATTTGTTTCCTCTTCCACATAATTTTTCCACATATTTAATTTTTTCGATTTTATTTTTTGTTTGTATTCTAAACAAATTTTTTTATAAGTATTTATCAATTCAGGATTTTTTTTTACTAGTTTTCTTAATTTTAATATTTTTTTTTTTAAATTAGTTAATTCTTCATCAAACCATTTATTTGGTTTGATGCACGATTTATTTTTAGGTATTGTCTCTCTCGTACTTTCAATAACAATCATTCTTATTTCTTTTTCTAAATTGATGACATCTTCTCTTTTTATAATATTTTTAATTGTAATTTTTTCAATATTTTCTTTTAATTTTTCTTGGTATTCTTTCCAGCTTCCTTTTTTTAGATTATATTTATTATTTTTACTTTTTTTACTATCTCGCCAGAGATAGTATTGCGATCATGAAAATTTTCGATGTTGAGATTTTGATGTTTTTATACGTTTTGAAGGTTCCTGAATCATTTTCACTAAGGTTGAGAAAAATGTCTGTGTGTGTGTATGTGTGTGTGTATGTGTGTATGTGTGTATGTGTGTATGTATGTAGGCAAGATTACGCAAAAACGGTTTGAGCTAGAATGATGAAATTTGGTACATGGACATTATTCAAAATTCATAGTTTTCTATCAACTTTTGAGAAATGTAGCTCAACCGGAAGAGGGTCATTACCTACAACGTTTTGATTTTTTTTCCTCTAAAGTGACCGTAAAAATAAAGATATATGTTTGATAATTTTTCACATGATTAATAATTATATAAAACTGCTATATATAGAATTTCAGCTTGATTGATTCGCTGAAATTACCAGAATTAATTTTTTAACACTGAAAATCTCACGCGTCAACACGTGACGTGGTGCCATCAACAAAAAGCCAAACATGCGCTGGTTTAATATTTATTATTTATTATTTATAATTTATAATTAATTAAATTTAATTTAAATATAATATATTATGTTATTTAATCCAATTCAAATTGCGAGATAGTCGAGTGGAGACACTCCAGCTAATTTATTTTTATTATTATATCATCATCTTCTTCTACTTTTTCTTCTTCCTCTTCTTCCTCTTCTACTTCTTCTTCTTCTTCTACTTCATCTTTTTTTGTTAAATTTTCATTAAAATTTAATAACATTTTTATGGTTTTATGGAAACTGGAAGTATTATTTTCCAATTTCCAATCTAGTAACGTTTTTTCTTTTTTCATATTTGATAAACTTAAATCTATATAGCTTGCTCCTCGAGTTGTTTCAAATGTGGGGCCTTGGCTTTTATCATTCCATATTTGAAGGTTATGATGATTTATCAAATCTTCCATCTTTTTGCCTCTTGAGTTGGTTGTCTCCCCTCCCCACATTGTGGATTTGGCATTACTATCCATGCCTATTATCATTTTTTCGTTTTTCAGTATTTTTTTTATATTGTCAATTTTCGATAGATATTGATCAATATCTATCGAAAATTGACAATATAGAGATATTATATATAAACGTTTTCCGTTTGGTAATAGCATTTCTGCGCACACGCAGTGGCTATCGTTAATGGTTTCTATTGCCATTACACCTATATCATCATTTAAGACAATAATGGCAGCCCATGGTTTTTCACCTGCGACAATACATTTGCTTTTTAAAAAGCCAGGAATTTGGCCATTTTTTGTGTATGGCTCTTGTAATATCAAAATGTCAACTTTATTTTGACATGCCACCTCTTTCAATTCATGACAGACGTTTATACTTCTATCCATGTTTATTTGCCATATTATAATGTTTTTCATTTCGTATTTATATCGTTTGTTAACGATATGATTTTTGGTTCTTAATTCTCTCTTAAGAGAAATCATTTTTTTTTTTCTTTTCTAAAAATAAGTTGATAATAATTTTTTTAATAAAATGATTGCTAGTTTATTATTATTATTATTATTATTATTATTATTATAGATAGACTAATTTAATATTTAATAATACGATAATTAATTATACAAATTAATAATGAATTTTTGGATTGAAAAGTGGAATGAATAAATATAAATATTATTATATCAACGAAATAAGAAAGGAATGAATGAATGAATAGAAATAAATGAAATTCAAGTAAATTTAAAAGAAAAATTTGAATTATAAATAGAGACTCTTAAGAAGAACGAACTAACTAAAAGAAGAAGAGATTTTTATTTATAATCAGATCTATATACTCTATTAATAATATATTCTATATTTCGACTTTTTTTTTCTTTTTTTTTTTCCCTATTTTAATAGAGTTGTTTAAGTATATGTATTTCTTTTATAAGAAGAGTTTTCATAATAAAGACCATTTATCATTTGATGATGATGATGATGATGATTTATTATTGTATCCCGTTTAATATATAAATATATATCAATGGTTTGTAATAATAATAATAATAATAATAATAATAATTATTATTATTATTATTTAATGTAAATAAATAGAAATAATATATATAGAATATATAGAACAAGTTAAATATATTAAAATATATATTAAATAATTAATCAATCAATCAATCAATCAATCTGTTTTGTAGAATTAATATTAAAACCAATTTGAAAGTTAAAATATATTTTATAATTAAATAAAAATAGATAGAGATAGATATTTTCAAAATTTAATTAATTGATAAAAAATATAGTTAACTAACTTATAATTATTAACTTAAAAAATAATAAATGTAGTTTCAAATTAATTAAATACCTTGAAAAGTTATTCAATAAAACAATTTCAATTGATTAAAACGAATTAATCGATTTAATCAAAACTCCAAATTTATATTTAATATATCTTAAATTGGAAACAAAAAAAAGAAGAATATTAATTTTCTAATAATAATAATAATAATAATAATAATAATAATATAAAAAAAAAATAAAAAAAAATAATTCCATCTTTTTAATTTCATTTCATTTCAATTTCAATAATTTATTTATTCGCTGCTTTATCTTATCTTATATATAAAATTCTCGTGTCACAAAACTTTGAAAGAATACTCCTCCGAAACGGCTGGACCGATTCTTATGAAATTTTTTATGTATATTCAGTAGGTCTCAGGGCATGTCAGACTTCCTTTATAAAACCGCTAATTGGTAAGGTGTGTCCAGGAGATGCTAATTAATTAAAAATAGTTTAGTTACCATACTAGATCATAGAGGCGCTGGTGGCGAAAATTTGAAATCTTATATATATCCTGATAGAAGACTTTCAAACAAAAGTGGTTCATGGGTGAACGGTCTAAGGGGTTAACTTAAGACTTTGCACTCTCAAAGGCACATTTTTTTTTAAGTATTATATATTTTTTTTTACAAATTTATTAATTTTTATTATTTTAATATTTTATTAAATTAAATTTTATTTTATTCAATTAATAATTATGTCAATTAATTTTTTCTGCATAAATAAACATATATAAAAAACTATATATAAAATTTGAATTTTCATTCATTCATTCATTTAAAATGATATTAAAATATTCATTTAAAATGATAATTTAAGAATATCTTATTAAACATAAATTGTTGTATATATCTATTCTAAATATTTTTACCGACCGACGTTAGTAAGGGAGGTATTGTTTTCACACCAAATTTCACATGTGGAGATTTTTACATATCTCCACGAATCATGCATTTTCTAAACAGAAAAAAGTATTTTTAGCATGATGTCTGTCCGTCTGTCCGTCCGTCCGTCTGTCCGTCCGTCTGTCCGTACGTATAGATGTGTACAGCCTGAACGGCTCAACCGATTTTGATGAAATTTGGTATATTTACTTAATGCATCAGTGGGATGAATTGATCAACTTTTGGTGCAATTCCGGAAACCGGAAGTGGTAGTATTAGCGATCGACGATAGGAAGGAAAGGGTTATTTTCACACCAAAGGAGATTTTTTTATATATCACCACGAATCATGCATTTTGTATTGGTTTTATCCTCGAAAAAAATCATATTTATTAGTTTTTTCTTGATTTAAAATTATATGACGTCATCCAGCCATGCATGACGTCACAGCCTGGTCTTGCATATATATTATAATTAAAATAAAATTAAAAATGTTTATATTTATTATTTATGTATCCATATCTGTTTTTATTACATTAATAGATATATGAAAATTATTTGAAATTGTTTCTGTAGCTGGAAATTAATTTATTTCAAACAGTCGGTCGGTTCGGACCTGGCCACAGGTCAACTTATTTTGATTTGTTCCTTTAAAATATAATAAATAATTAAATTAATCCCTACTAGGGCCTCGGAGGGGAGGTAACAAGCTTTCACTTCCTTGGGAAAACCCATCCCCAGCGTCGACTATCTATCTATATATATAAAAAACAGGTTTTTGTCAGAATTTAAAAATTATTGTAATATTTCACTTTTTATTTTAAATTCTAATATTCAAATATCAATTTAATTAAATAATTTATTCTAAAAGTTCTCATTTTTATTTATTTATTAAAATATTTAGATCATATATAACTTCATTTTTATTTATTCTTTCTATATATTTGAATATTTCTTCTTTTCTATTGAAAGTGAAAGGTTAAAAAACAGAATATATTATATTTAATGTTTGATGAATACAAAAATATTTTCAAAACGTCAATTATTAATTACAACTATATTTTAAGTGCAAAAATGATTTCTTGGTTAATTAAAATATGTTTTTTTAGACAAATGATATAACGAGATGTTTTAAATTTGTCTTTTTTATATTTTTTTATTAATAGGCTTCTTTTTTTATTTTTAATTTTTAATAAATTCTCTTTTTTGATATGATATTAATAAAAAATAATATTAAATTGTATATAAAATTAAAAATTAGAATATTTGAATTTTTTTAAATTTTAACACATGTAATCAATCATATGCATAACGAATGGAAAATTTTGAAAATCAACTGGGTATTCAGAAAAAAATACTGATATATAGAATATAATAGACCATTCGAATATAATTTAAAACTATTTCTCTCCTTTTATTTTAAATTTAAAACAAAACGGAGTGTTAAGAAATTAAGATACCTGGATAGGTAAATGGGCTGGAAGAGGAGGCAATTTATAATTTTCTTTTAATTCAGATTGAAATTAATAGTGATAAGAAAAATATTTAGTAACAAAATCTTAATATACAAAATGTAGAATTTGAATATGTAGAAGGATAATAATATTTAAGAAGAATTTAAATCGAGGTTGCAATTGGGAAACGCCTGTTATCATGGAGTAAAGAGGCTTATCTCATCAAAATTATTATCAAAAGGAATCAAAATTAAAATATATAAACCAATTATTTTGCCTGTTGTATTATATGGGTGGGACGCATGGCCTATGACCCTGGGAGATGAGAGTAGATTCAGAGTATTTGAGAATAGGATTCTTTCCAGCATTTATTGGCCAAAGAAAGATGAGGTCACCGGGGAATGGCGGAGACTGCATAACGAGGAATGGCATGACCTCTACGCATCTTCAGAAATAGTTAGGGTTATAAAAGCGAAAAAGCTGCGATAGGCAGCGGACGTGGCTAGAATGGGAGAGAAAAAAGATATTGGATTGGAAAACGGTGTGGAGACCGATTGGAAAATGTCCGCTTGGAAGACCAAGGACGTGTAGGAAGGGAGGTAAGAGAGATGGGACAAGGGCTCAGGATAGGGACACTTGGAGAAATGTGGTTGCTTCGGCCAAGAACTTTCAAGTTCCTTAGAGTCACAGAGATAGATAGATATAACATGCAATAATAATATATATAATTAATTTACTGATTAAATTAAAATATATTTTAAATAAGAACACTAAAAGAAATGAATGTTTTATGTAATATACTGATTGAAACAAAATGGTTGAAAACCTTTTACTACTCTTAACCAAATACTATGTACCACTCGGGGGGGTACAGGGGGCGGAGCGCTCGTCTAGGCGTGGAGAGCGCCGAATATATATATATATCTTTAATATATTTTATATAAATTTTAAATATTGAATTTTTTATTTTTATCTATTTTCACAAAGGGGTTTTTTTTTATAAAATTTAATTTAATTTAAAAAGTTGAATATTAAATTAATTAAAATTATAAATATAAACATTCTTTGAATGATAACATATATTGATATCAAATTTTTCCATTCCCCGGTGTCTTCATCTTTCTTTGGCCCATAAATGCTGGGAAGAATCCTATTCTCAAATACTCTGAATCTACTCTCATCTCCCAGGGTTATAGACCATGCCTCCCATATAATACAATTAATAATTTAATAATTTTGATCCCCTTTGATAATAATTTCCCGATTGCAACCTCGATTTAAATTCTTTGCAAATATTATTCGCTCTGATACTAATTATTTTGTCTTATCAAATTAATTAATTTCAAACCACATCACTTTTCCTGCCTCGATTAATTTCTTTATGCTACTTTATTTAAAAAAAAAACAAAGTAAACAAAATAAAAATAAAATATTATGAAATTAGCATAACACTAAACTACTATAAAAAAAATAATATTAAAAAATATATATTAAAATCTTACGTGAAAATCCAATTATGAGTTCAAATTTTCTTAATTAAAATGATTTACTCACATAATCTTAAAAATTAATAGTATTAAATTATAGGCGTAATGTGAATGTTTTCAAAGTTTAAAAGGCCAATAAGATCAATTGAGATATTGTAAATATCAATATATATATATATATAGAGAGAGAGAGAGATTTTTATCTGCACATTGCTCAGAATTTAAATTTTTTGCGTATTTTCGCGTTTCATGTCCTCTAGAATCCAAAAATGACTTTAGAATTTTTCATTGTTGTTCATAGACTATAAATTTTATTAATATCTAATCAATAACCGCAGAAATTAATTTTTAAAAATATGATATAAACTTGTTGTCATTTAGCAGCGCAAAGAATACAATAAAAAAGATGTTTTTAATTTTTATATTTTTATTTTTAATTTTCTAATATTTACAATATTTCAATTAATCATATAGTTTTTTATATATGTTTATTTATGCACAAAAAATTAATTGACATAATTAATAATTTAATAAAATAAAATTTAATTTATTAAAATAAAATAATTTAATAAAATATTAAAATAATAAAAATTAATAAATTTGTAAAAAAAAATATATAATACTTAAAAAAAAAATGTGCCTTTGCGAGTTTCGAACTGAGGGTGCAAAGTTATAAGATGGCGCGCTAGCTCGTTTAGCCATGAAACAGTATTGTTTCTAAGTCTCCTATTACGAAATATATAGATCTCAAATTATCGCCACCATCGCCTCTATGATCTAGCATTGTAACTAAACTATTTTTAGTTAATTAGCACCCCCTGGACACACCTTACCAATTAGCGGTTTAATAAAAGAAGTCTGACATGCCCTGAGACCTACTGAATATGCATAAAAAATTTCATAAGAATCAGTCCAGCCGTTTCGGAGGAGTATTATTTCAAAGTTTTTTATATATAAGAATTTTATATATAAGATAAATAATAAACTGATCATGCAAATTACACGAAAATTTAAAAAAAATTATTAGATATATATTAATAAATTAAATTCAAATAGGCGTCGTAGCATCGCCCCTACAAATTCATACTGCAACTAAAATATTTAGATCAGATATATTTAAAAATTTATTTTGAATAAGATATTCTTTATTATTTTAAATAAATGTTTTAATATCATTTTAAATGAATGTTTTAAATCATTTTAAATAAATGATTTAATATCATTTTAAATGAATATTAATTTATATAATAAATATATTTCGTAAATTGATTCTAAAATATTATTAAAATATATATTTTTTATTCATAAAACTAACTTATACTTACAACTTAAAAACAGCTTTCTGGGAAATTGCGAAATGTGTTTAGTTTTTTATATAAATAAAAATAATAAACTGATCAGGCAAATTACACTAAAAATTAAAAAAAATTATTAGCTATATATTAATAAATTAAATTAATAAAATAAAAATAAAAATAATTTATATTTACAACAATAAATTAAATTAATAAAAATAATTTAAAGATACAACTCGTTGAGAAATGAACTTATAATTAACGTTTGCTTTAAATATCATAATTATATCATATATACTTTAATTATCATTTTAAATGAATGAATGGATGAAAATTCAAATTTTATATATAGTTTTTTATATATGTTTATTTATTCACAAAAAATTAATTGACATAATTATTAATTTAATAAAATAAAATTTAATATTAAAATTTAATAAAATAAAATATAATAAAATAAAATTTAATATTAAAATTTAATAAAATAAAATTTAATATTAAAATTTAATAAAATAAAATTTAATATTAAAATTTAATAAAATAAAATAATTTAATAAAATATTAAAATAATAAAAATTAATAAATTTGTAAAAAAAATATATAATATATTTAAAAATTTATTTTGAATAAGATATTCTTTATCATTTTAAATAAATGTTTTAAATCATTTTAAATAAATGTTTTAATATCATTTTAAATAAATGATTTAATATCATTTTAAATGAATATTAATTTATATAATAAATATATTTCGTAATTTGATTCTAAAATATTATTAAAATAAATATTTTTTATTCATAAAACTAACTTATACTTACAACTTAAAAACAGCTTTCTGGGAAATTTCGAAATGTGTTTAGTTTTTTATATAAATAAAAATAATAAACTGATCAGGCAAATTACACTAAAAATTAAAAAAATTTATTAGCTATATATTAATAAATTAAATTAATAAAATAAAAATAAAAATAATTTATATTTACAACAATAAATTAAATTAATAAAAATAATTTAAAGATACAACTCGTTGAGAAATGAACTTATAATTAACGTTTGCTTTAAATATCATAATTATATCATATATACTTTAATTATCATTTTAAATGAATGAATGGATGAAAATTCAAATTTTATATATAGTTTTTTATATATGTTTATTTATTCACAAAAAATTAATTGACATAATTATTAATTTAATAAAATAAAATTTAATATTAAAATTTAATAAAATAAAATATAATAAAATAAAATTTAATATTAAAATTTAATAAAATAAAATTTAATATTAAAATTTAATAAAATAAAATTTAATATTAAAATTTAATAAAATAAAATAATTTAATAAAATATTAAAATAATAAAAATTAATAAATTTGTAAAAAAAATATATAATATATTTAAAAATTTATTTTGAATAAGATATTCTTTATCATTTTAAATAAATGTTTTAAATCATTTTAAATAAATGTTTTAATATCATTTTAAATAAATGATTTAATATCATTTTAAATGAATATTAATTTATATAATAAATATATTTCGTAATTTGATTCTAAAATATTATTAAAATAAATATTTTTTATTCATAAAACTAACTTATACTTACAACTTAAAAACAGCTTTCTGGGAAATTTCGAAATGTGTTTAGTTTTTTATATAAATAAAAATAATAAACTGATCAGGCAAATTACACTAAAAATTAAAAAAATTTATTAGCTATATATTAATAAATTAAATTAATAAAATAAAAATAAAAATAATTTATATTTACAACAATAAATTAAATTAATAAAAATAATTTAAAGATACAACTCGTTGAGAAATGAACTTATAATTAACGTTTGCTTTAAATATCATAATTATATCATATATACTTTAATTATCATTTTAAATGAATGAATGGATGAAAATTCAAATTTTATATATAGTTTTTTATATATGTTTATTTATTCACAAAAAATTAATTGACATAATTATTAATTTAATAAAATAAAATTTAATATTAAAATTTAATAAAATAAAATATAATAAAATAAAATTTAATATTAAAATTTAATAAAATAAAATTTAATATTAAAATTTAATAAAATAAAATAATTTAATAAAATATTAAAATAATAAAAATTAATAAATTTGTAAAAAAAATATATAATATATTTAAAAATTTATTTTGAATAAGATATTCTTTATCATTTTAAATAAATGTTTTAAATCATTTTAAATAAATGTTTTAATATCATTTTAAATAAATGATTTAATATCATTTTAAATGAATATTAATTTATATAATAAATATATTTCGTAATTTGATTCTAAAATATTATTAAAATAAATATTTTTTATTCATAAAACTAACTTATACTTACAACTTAAAAACAGCTTTCTGGGAAATTTCGAAATGTGTTTAGTTTTTTATATAAATAAAAATAATAAACTGATCAGGCAAATTACACTAAAAATTAAAAAAATTTATTAGCTATATATTAATAAATTAAATTAATAAAATAAAAATAAAAATAATTTATATTTACAACAATAAATTAAATTAATAAAAATAATTTAAAGATACAACTCGTTGAGAAATGAACTTATAATTAACGTTTGCTTTCAAACACTGCGAACAGAGTGAACCAGTGAACGCTGAGGGAACAATTTGGGTTTTTCCCAATAAAGAGGTGAAAGTAGATTCCCCTACATGGCCTCCCCTTCGAGCCCCTACCAGGGGTTAATGAATAATGAATAAGATATACTTTAATTACCAAACAAATTTTTAAGATCAAAAAGAAAAATAATTTCTAAATTAAAAGCATAAAAAAATTCTATAGTATTTTTTTTTTTATATTATAATTTTGTAAAAATAAAAATATTTCTCACCAGAAGAGGGGTCAACAAAATTTATAGAGTGGTTGACCGTTTAATGTTTAAAGCCTTCATCCTTCAGGCATCTATACGATCGCCAACAATCCGACATTATGGTTGTTCCCGGATGAATCCAATCCTTAATAATTTGGAGAAGTGTCGCCCGGGATCTATTGGGCACTGACACAATAAAAATTTTCTTTGTATCCCTCTCCACTGCCCTTTGATAATCCTCCCAGTATTGTGTTTTCGCTTGCCGAGTTTTGCTTCGTCGATCTCGACGATTTTATCGGGCCATCCAAGTTTTATGTTATTCTTTTGGGCCCAATACAAGCAAACCTATAGAAAGATATCAGATAATAAATATAGGTTAATATTCTTAAATACGATATGTAATAGGAATTTAATATGAATATTCATTGTTATTATACATTTTTTTTTTATTTTTATATAAAACAATAGTTACCTCTCGACAGAAGCTAAACCAATCCACGATTGTTGAGGGAGACGAAATTCGTGTTTCTTTCATCGTTATTTCCTGGCGTGGAAATCTTAACAATAAGAAATTCGAAACTATTCTGCAAATAATTTCAATCGATAGTTTCGACTTTGAGAACCAAGTTCCCACACGAGCACTTTTTGAAGTGAAAACTTCTTTAGCGGCGTTGAGCACTTTTGCGGGATGGGGAAAAAGTATAGAACTCGCGTGAGAACGACCCGACCGGTGAGATCGACCCGACAGATATACGCATGCGCAATACGCCAGAATGTTAGACACTAAACTTCTGATACATTCTTTACAAAATCTTACATATTTGCCATATTAAATATTATTATTTATATTTACATTAATAATCAGTATTACTAAATTATGTATATATAAAATAAAATATTTTAATATATTATTATATGTTAAATTATATTAAATTAATTTCTAGTATATTTATATAATTTAAAATTAATTTCAGAATATATATATATATATATATATATATATATATATATATTAAATTATATACTATATATAATATATTATATAATATATATTTTAATAAATTAATTTTTAAATGTGTGTGTGTGTGTGACCGTAAAAATAAAGATATATGTTTGATAATTTTTCACATGATTAATAATTGTATAAAACTGTTATATATAGAATTTCAGCTTGATAGAATCGCTGAGAGTACCAGAATTAATTTTTTAACACTGGAAATCTCACGCGCCAACACGTGACGTGGTGCCATCAACAAAGAGCCAAACACTCCACTATCCACTCGACTATCTCACAAATTTGAATTTGATTAAATAATATTTATTAATTTAAATTAAATTAAATTAATTAAATTATAATTTAATAAATATTATTTATAACATCAAAAACATCAAAATCTCAACATCGAAAATTGAATTGCTGAAAGTACCAGAATTAATTTTTTAACACTGGAAATCTCACGCGCCAACACGTGACGTGGTGCCATCAAAAGAGAGCCAAACTTTCGCTGGTTTAATAAATATTATTTATTAATTTTAATTTATAATTGAATTAATTTAATTTAATTTAAATTAATATATGTTATTTAATCCAATTCAAATTTGCGAGATATGCTGAATATGCTTTTAAATAAAAAAAATTTTCAAGAAAGTAATTGGAATTATTAATATTAAGAATCAATAAATAAATTTATTAAATATACATTTAAACATGTAAATTAATCTATATATAAATTTAATAAATATCCAAACAATAATTGAAACAATATAAATAAAACGATTCAATATTTTACTTACATTGTAATTTAAAAATATTAATATAATTTATCAAAATAATAATAAGTTATATAAAAATAAAATATTTTAATACATTATAATATGTTAAAATATATTTTATCAATTTTTAATATATTTATATAATTTAAAATTAATTTCTGAAATATATATATTAAATATATAATATATTATATAATATACATTATAAATAAATATTTATATAATATATATATATATATATATATATATATATATATAATTATATAAATATTAAAAAATTTATTTTTTTATATTTTCGTCAAAAAGACAATTTTCGAATTATATTCTATTCATTGTCTTTTGAAAATGAAAGTCTAAGACTTTCTATTTTAACTATTCTTCTATATCCTCATGTACGTGATCCAAGACAATAAATAATAATAAAAAACCTAGTCTATATTATTTCTAGGATGTAAAACTCAACATTTGTAAAAATTAACACATTCCAAAGGTCAGTTTTAGCCTGCATATATAAATTACAAATTATTTTAATGCAGGTATGTTTGCTATAGATGAGACAGGTATTGTTATAGATGGTCTGTTACCCACCCTCCAAGAATCATAATTTGTCATATATTTAAGAGAACCCATGGGAATTAAAAAGACACCCTACTTTGGAATATCTAATTACAAGTACATGGGTTAATGGACGTGTGGTAAATAGGACCTGTTTAAAAATTGAAATTTAGCCTTATTGTCATGGATCACGTACAATATACAATGAATAGAATATAATTCGAAAAATGTAATAATTATTAACAAAAAAAAAAAAATGAAAAATAAAAATAAACATAAATTATTAACAAAATAAGTTGACCTGTGGCCAGGTCCGAACCGACCAACGGTTTCTAAGATATTTTTATTATATGTCTATTAAATGCGTATTATAACTTCTTATAATCATGGTTCTATATAGGATGTAAAATAATTTTAATATTTTAATATTACAGAAATAAGATAATATTTTTAAAAATCTATACACTTTTTTAATCCTATTATTATTATTATTATTATTATTTGTAATAATTCCAATAAAAATAAATAAAAATAAAAACCAAAAAAAAAAATGCAATTAAAACTAAAATTTCAATTATATTCATTTAATACATTATTATTATTATTATTATTATTAAGTGTTCAGTTATCATTTACGTATATATGTATACAGAGACTCATGCAAAAGCGAACAATTATATACATATCAATGCTATATATATATATATATCTTATCTTATTATGCTAGCTAAAATTGTATATATCTATCTATATATCTATATTTCTATATATAGCCATAGGTTCTCAAAAACCGCTCTAACGATTTTTTTCAAATTCACACTAGATATAGTATTTATAAAGAAAAATTAAGTTTTATTGATCATATCTCTTGAAACATACAGCTTCATTATTTATTTCTTAATTAAAAATTATATATGGGTGACGTCAAAAATGGCATCCATTTAGAAATTTTACTCCCGCCTTTTTTTAAAGGATATTGTATTAATATTTTTTTTATATTTAAAATATTTTAAAAATTTTTATTTAATTTCGAAATAAAATTAAAAATATATATTTTAATAATATTTTATAATTATAAATTACGATAAATATATATTATTCTTCCAATAAAAAAAAATATTCATGCACTTAGAATCATACCTAATAATACATATTTATGTATTATTGAGGACCCAGTTCCATTCATTTTAATCAGATTGATGCAATGATAATAATTGTAATAAATCAATTAAAAAATTGTATATCAGCTCGGTGTCCCAAGTATTAATATTATCAGCCAAACCCAATAATAATGAATTAATTTTTTTTAACTTAATTACCGAGCCGAGGCTCAGGGTCCCGGTATGATCTTAATATATTGTGAGAATTAGATAAATAATGTATAGAGAAAAAAATATTTAAAAATAGATATTTATTTAAATGAAATAAAATTATTTAATTTACAGAATGAAAATGTCTACAATAATATCTAAGTATTTTTTCTTTATAATTTTACATCTTATCTTATTATGCTAGCTAAAATTGTATATATCTATCTATTTATCTATATATATTGGTTCTCAAAAACCGCTCTAACGATTTTTTTCAAATTCACACTAGATATAGTATTTATAAAGAAAAATTAAGTTTTATTGATGATATCTCTTGAAACATACAGCTTCATTATTAATTTCTTAATTGAAAATTATATATGGAAAACGTCAAAATTGGCATCCATTTTTATTTGTATTAATATTTTTTTTTATTTAAAATATTTTAAAATTTATTATTTAATTTCGAAATAAAATTAAAAATATTTATTTTTAATAAAATATATATAGATATTTATTAATCTCTCTCAAAAAAAAAAAATAAATAAAAAACATCAAATACTGCTAAGACAGTAAAAAAATGACAATTTTTTATCTAAATATATATAGTACAGAGGCTAAAGTGAACAGAGACATGATAAAAATGGTATGGAATATGATAGAGAATAGGACCTTTAGAGTTTCAAACAAATCAGTAAATTCATCTAGACAATTTGAAATACCAAACGGACTTCAGCAAGGGACCGTCACCTCGCCTATATTATTCAATATTTTCATAAGTGACATTTTAAAATGCTTTAATTTAAACGAATCGCCACAAAGAAAAGCGTTAGCCTTCGCGGACGATTTGATAGTGTATGTCACGGGTAAAGATCCTTTAGAAATTCAGAAGGAACTTCAATCACTTTTCGAAAAAATCCACTCATTTTATGATACTTGGAAATTAAAAATTAATACAAATAAATGCGAAACCATATTATTTAGATCAACACTCGACAAAGGAAACAGAAGTCTCAAAAAAAACTGGAAAAAATTCCAAATAAATTTTAATAACGTTGCCATCCCAAATAAATCCCAGGTAAAATACCTAGGATTGCATTTGGACAATTATTTATATTTTAATAACCACATACACAATCAATTATCGAAAGCAAAGGCTTCGTTTATGAAACATAAATCACTATTTTACAATAAATTTCTTAACCCAAAAATAAAAATCATCTGTTATCAGCTACTCATCCGCCCAATCATTACATATGGATGTAACATTTTCTTTAATATAAATGCTTCATTAATGGAGTCAATTAGGATATTTGAGAGGAAGTGCATCAGATCATGTCTGGGGAAATACCGCTCAAGCAAATCTGATTATCTCCATTATATTAGTAATAGAGAAATATACGAGGAAGCCAATATTAATCGAATAGATAACTGTATTATTGGACTAATTAGGAATCACTACCTCCAAATACCTAATTCAGTCAACAATAGCCTGATATATAGCTCAGTATTTCAAAATAATAAATATTTTGAAAAATCATTAATAACGGGATTCATACCCCCAGAAGCATTTATATACTTAGATGGAAAAGGTTACATTCAGAACAAAAATGCTGTTCCCTTAATTTACCATATCAACAGGAGAAAAAACTACAAATCAATAATTTATGAACCTTATTTAAATGAAAGTGTCAATTATGAAACGTTGAAGTATAGCATATCAGTACCAAATAGAGATAAAATTGATAGAAACAAAATGTACAGCAAATGCTGGTGGTTAGCGGGTTAGCAAATTGCGTGTCACCTTACTGAAACAATGAATTTATTATAAAATAAATTAAATTAAAAAAAAAAAAAACAAAATTTATTATAATAAGATAAATAAATTCGTATGGATAATATTCCACTCCATCCCACGTCCCTCCTGATTGTAAATATATCCCTCATCCAAACCCCCACCTCTCTATATATAGTCTAGGTTTTTATTTTATATAGCCTTTTCCTAGATAAAGAAAAAATAATAATAATTAATTTACACTTTGAAATTGTAATATTAAATATAGTTATTAGCGTAATAATAAAAAAGAAACATTGTATAGATAATTACGACCTTGGAGTCACCAATTAGCTGTAAGAAAAAGTCATGTAATCCCTTTTATATGTTATGGGAAAAAAAAAACATATATTTGTATATTTTTGGCTAATAAACATACTTTTTAAACTAAAAAACTAAAAAACTACAGAGGCTAAAGTGATGTTTTAACGAGTGGATTTCGTCGGTTCGAAACTCGCCGGGTGAATCGTTATTTAAAAATGAAAATAATGATTTTGTTATTTTTTTTTCTTTTTATCTATTGTTTACTTTTTAATAAATTACTATTTTATATTTATTTATTCATTGTTCTTTTATTAATTAAGTTTTAGATAGTTTTATAATTTTTAATATTTTTTCAATAAAATATTATTTAATATATTTATTAATATTATTTTATTTATTATTATTGAGTACCCGAAGTTCCATTCATTTTAATCAGATTGATGCAATGATGCAACAGTTAATAATTGTAATATTGTAATAAATTTCTATCTTGAAAATTGTTACATATTATTCAGGATATTTTAAAAACAATTTCTTTCTTTAATTAATTTTCATTTTTTCTATAAGTCAGATATATTTCCAAATATTAAATAATTTTTGAAGTGAAAACTTCTTTAGCGGCGTTGAGCACTTTTGCGGGATGGGGAAAAAGTATAGAACTCGCGTGATCGTGACCAACACCATGAAGCTAGCACATTACGTCTGCTTTCAAATTTCTTATAACAGAGCGCAAAATTTGAATTGTCATTAGAACTGTTTTATAATTCTTATCTCTAACATATAAATATATATTTTATGTTAGAGATAAGAATTATAAAACAGTTCGTATTGCAATATTTTAAACAAAGTTGTGTATTTATATATATATAAATATAAGTTACAAATTTGTTTAAAATATATGTTTAAAATAATATATAAGTTATATATATATACATGCATATGAAATTCATCTTTCTCGTGAAATAGCGCGAATTTCGTCTGTTTTAAAATTTCTTACGCAGAAGTTTTCACTTCTGTCGGCCAGTCCCAGGACTGCCAATTTTGCTTTTTTAATTCCGAAAAGCTGCAAAGCACGTTTTTTTGTCTTTAGTTTGTTTTATAACCACTTGGGGCGCTAAACAGTTTTTCAAAAAAACACTATAGAAAAAAAATATATGTACCTATATATTATATATTTATGTATTATTGAGGAGCACAAGTTCATTAATTTTAATCAGATTGATGCAAATGTGTAACATTTAATAATTGTAATAAATAATTAAAGAATTGTGTATCAATATTTTTTAAAGGGTAGAGCGAGAGCTCGGTGTCCCAGGTATTAATATTACCAGCCAAATCCAATAATAATGAATCATTTTTTTTAACTTAAGTACCGAGCCGAGGCTCGGGGTCCCGGTACTTATAATAATACTAATTACAGTAGTTATAATATATGGGGGAATTTTCAACTTTGACCGCCGATTTGACCATGTTCCCAAATGAATTTTAAAAAACCAAGACCATACTTTACATTTACACATTTTAAACTCTAATCGAATCTAAAATCAAAATTTAAAAAATCGAGAAACAGACACACTGATATAATTAATTTGAAACATTTTAGGAAACAAATTTTGAATGGGTCATTTTTAGAAATCCCATTTAACAATTATAATAAATAATTAAAAAATTGTAAAATTTTTACCGGTATTTGCCATTAGTCTCAAAAAAATAATATTAAATTATATACAAATTTAAAAATTAGAATATTTGAATTTGTTTAAATTTTAACACATGTAATCAATCATATGCATAAAGAATAGAAAATTTTGAAAATCAACTTGGTATTAAATTCAGAAAAAAAATACTCATATATAGAATATATCGACTATTCGAATATAATTGAAACTCTTTCTCTCCCTCTATTTTAAATTTTAAAAAAGGGAGTGTTAAGACATTATTTTGCCTTATGTAACATGGATGGTTAAATGAATTGGGCTCCCTACCTCCCTGAGAAATTTCCACTAAAAATGTTTATAATATTTTATTTTAGTTTATTAAATCAAACTATTATTTTTTATTTCAATATTTTTAATGTTAATACAATAATTTTTATTTTATAATCTTTAAAATAATTTAATTATTTTAAAAAACGGCGGTGTTCAATTACAATTTTTTTACTCTCTACTGACTGTTCATTTCATAACTGAAAATAGTGTCGAATAGAAATAGACGATATTACTTGGATTAATCTTATTATGCTAGCTAAAATTGTTTGTTTGTATTATTGAGGTCCCCAGTTCAATTCATTTTAATCAGATTGATGCAATGATGCAACATTTAATAATTGTAATAAATAATTAAAGAATTATATATTAATATTTTTTAAAGGGTCGAGCGACAGCTCGGTATCCCATGTATTAATATTATCAGCCAAACCCAATAATAATGAATTATTTTTACTATCTCGCCAGAGATAGTATTGTGATCACGAAAATTTTCGATGTTGAGATTTTGATGTTTTTATACGTTTTGAAGGTTCCTGAATCATTTTCACTAAGGTTGAGAAAAATGTCTGTGTGTGTGTGTGTGTGTGTGTGTGTGTGTGTGTATGTAGACAAGATTACGCATAAACGGTTTGAGTTAGAATGATGAAATTTGGTACATGAGCATTATTCAAAATTCGTAGTTTTCTATCAACTTTTGAGAAATGTAGCTCAACCGGAAGAGGGTCATTACCTACAACGTTTTGATTTTTTTTCCTCTAAAGTGACCGTAAAAATAAAGATATATGTTTGATAATTTTTCACATGATTAAAGATTGTATAAAACTGCTATATATAGAATTTCAGCTTGATTGATTCGCTGAAATTACCAGAATTAATTTTTTAACACTGCAATTCTCACGCGCCAACATGTGACGTGGTGCCATCAACAAAAAGCCAAACATGCGCTGGTTTAATATTTATTATTTATAATTTATAATTAATTAAATTTAATTTAAATATAATATATTATGTTATTTAATCCAATTCAAATTGCGAGATAGTCGAGTGGAGACACTCCAGCTAATTTTTAACTTAAGTACCGAGCCGAGGTTCGGGGTCCCGGTACTATATATATATATAAATATACATATATGTGCCACTCAGAAGCCAAAGCGATTAACTCTAAAAATTAAGCCCAAAGTTCACATCTTGTAGGAAATTCAGGGTTATTGATTACAGAAAAATGTATATTGCATTACATTACTAAGATTATTCACTTCATATGTTGTCGATTACATTACATCAGTGGCGTAACTAGGGGGGAGCAGGGGGGGGGACATATGTCCCCGGACGACAAATTTAGGGGGCGCAAAATTAGGGAAGCCAATTTGGAACAAAAGAAGAATTAATATTTAAAGTTAAACTGTATTTTTTGTGTAAGTCAATAAATATTATTTATACGCTTATTAAAATCTGTTAAACCTGTTTCGTTATTCGTCATTAATATTCTTTAAAAAAAATTAAATTATATATACATACGAAAGGGGGCGCTGATTTCTCAGTTGCCCCCAGGCGCAAGAACCTCAAGGTACGCCACTGCATTACATTACATTACATTACTAGCAAAATTTTAAAAATTTGAGTTAATCGGTTTGGCTTTTTAGTGGCACATATATTTATATATAGCTATATATATATATATACATCTATTATTAAGAATACCAAGCGATAATCTAACAAAAATATATTTAAAAAAAATTAACATTAAGATCTATACTACAAATAAAATTAGATGAATCATGATAATCAAAAATTAAAACAAATATATCAATTTAATATATAGCCTTTAATATTATTAATATTATATTTAATATATAATTATATAACTAATAAATATGATATATATATATATATTTGAAAAATAAAATTTTGAAAGATTACCGCTTGAATTGATAACTGATATTCTAAATATACTATTATAAATTATTAGTATTATTTCTTTTTTATATATACTTAAGGAATAATATCATTATTCTTTTCTAAAACATTATATATATATATATATATTGATTAGTTATATTCATTCATGTCTTAGAAATTATTATTATTATAAATTTATATTAATTAAAAAAAAAAAAAAATAAAGAACAATTCTATTTTAAAATGAAAAAGGATTAGATTTAAAATATCTTAGTCTATCTAGTTCATGTTATTTATATTAATTGGTTTGTTAAATGGTTTTATTTTTATTTTTAAATATTATAGCTAATAATATTATATTTACATAGAAAAATGTCAATAATAATAATAATAATAACGATATCATAATTATTGATAATTATAAATAAATAAATTATAATATTATTATATTTTATATATTGTTAAATTTGCTAATATGTATTTTTATTTTTATTTATTAATAAGAATTAAATATAATGAATAAAAAACACCAATTAATAGTGTGTACCTGGATGGAAATTTATGGAACCTACATATTTATCATATCTCTGGAATAAATTATTAATAATAATTAATAAAAAATACACCTTAATGTACAAGATTAAATTCTGGTTATTAAAAAAAATATATCCTAGTATATATATATATATATATATATATATATATATATATAATAATTATGAATCTTTAAAATATTTTTATACAATTTTAATGAAATTCTTGTTTAATTTGTATAGATAAAGTATATCAGTATTTTAAATATATTTTTTTCTATATATATAATTATTGATACATTTGATCATTTCCACAAACTCAAATTTCAATTAGCATATTTATTAATAATTATAGATTATTCTGTCCTAACAGAACTAATCAATTCTGAGTGTTGGTGAAGACGAAATTTTTACCATGCAACATTTAAATTCCTCCTACTGATCTTAGCCTGAACCATCGTTTCCTAATTTTCATATCACTGATATTATAGAATTTTATTTATATTAATTAAACTCTAAATTTTATAAAATAAAAATATATCATCAATATATTTCCCTCATTGAAATACATAAATACTATAAAAATAAATTATATATTTTTTATTCATTAAAAATTTAAAATCATATTATATTCTAAACACATATTTTTTTTTAATAATATTTATAAAAAATAAATAAATAAATAGGCAAATATTTCTAAGACATGAATTAAAATATACAAGAGTATCACTTTCTCTCTCTCTCTCTCTCTCTCTCACTCTATTACTTGTACTCTTTATAAATATATATATATATATATATATATATATATATATATATATATATATATTTATATATAATTATTACAAAATTACAAATAAAAAACGCGCAAATTTTACATATCAACAAATAATAAAAATTACAAAGACTAAAAAACAAAAACAAATAAAATAAAAAGCAATACTATAGTATATTATATAGGTTTACTTATATTAAAAAAAAATAAATCTATTTATCTATATTTATAACTATACTTACATAGATATAGATATAGATTGATATACTATATAGTAATATAATAAACAACATATCAATCGATACATATCAAAAATTAATGAATTATAAAATATTAGAAAATCAAATTTTCTTTTATAATTCAATTATTATTTATATTTAATTTATCAATTTATCAATATAGTTTAAATTTAAATACTTTATATTAATTAATAGGATTGTCATATTCCATGTCCCACAATTCCACAAAGAAGTAATTTTGATAAAACGAAATAAAAAATAAATGTATAGATTATTATAATTTGGAATTTTTTTTTTTTATTTTTGATTCATAAAGTAAGAAGTAGTTTAACGTTATCGTATTTTATAAAAAAAAGTATGTATAAACAAATATAAATGATATTATAATAATATATATATAATATTTTTTACAATTTTTGGCAATATTATTGATATTATTATTATTATTTCGAGTTTAAGGGTACCAGGTAATTTTATCCATCTTTTAAGTTGTCTATTTTGTTTTTTACTCACTTTTTATCATTCTAATTCATATTATTGGATCTGAGAACCCATCCAAGAAATTAATTATCTATTATGTTGTCTTCTTCAAACATTCAATTACATTCTCACTGAATTCCCATTGTGCTTAAAACACAAATTTTTTTTTTTTTTTTCACCCTAAAAACTACCAACAATAAAATTTGTAATATAAATACAACAAAATGGAATAAAGAGTTCCTATTAGTCAAATTATAAGTTGAATTAGAATTTTGTTCGATAAAACAAATGAACAATTTATTTTTTAAATTAATAAATTAATTGATATTATTTTAAATTCCTTTATTATTCTTCCTAAACATTCTTATTGTAATTTTTTAACCATCAAATCACTCATAAGAAGATTGTAATGCGATCGCCTAGTATCTTCTCAATTATTAAATAATTTTAAAAATACTTCTACTAAAATGATAGAACTAATAATTATAATAATCAGACATATTTATATTTCACACACAAAAAGACTTTTTATCAAATTTTCTTCTTATGTGCAATTTGTGAAACATCTTTTATATATATATATATATATATATATATATATATAAAAATATTTAAACATATTCAAAATAAATAAAAAAATATAAATAGAAGAATCCATAACAAAATAAAATAAAATATAAAATATAACAAGAACAAAATATAATTATAATAATATAAAAAAAAAAAAAAAAAAAAAAAAAAATCTTAAAAAAAAAAATTGTAAAATATAAATAAATATTTAACATTCATCTTCTATCAAATTGTTAATTTCTTTACATTCCATAATAGTTTTTGCAAAATGTTTAAATTCTTTATATATTTCAATATCCTTTAAATTTTTCATATTAAAAACTAAATGTTTTTTGTCCATTTTTATTTTTAATTCCTCTCTCTCCTCTTCCCATCTTTCACAGTCGAAAAGTATATGTCCTGCGTCTTCTTTGTCTAAACCACATTCACACATGTCATTGTCTGTTAAATTAAATTGTTTTAGTTTTTTTTTAAAGTCACCATGTCCACTAAGAAGTTGTGTCGTGTGTCTGTCAGTGTCAATCCATTTCTCATTCATTCTGTCTTCTACCCTGTCCCACCATTTATATGTCCATCGTCCATTGTCACTACTCTCCCATCTGTTTTGCCATATATTTAGAATTTTTTTATTTACAATTTTTATACAGTTATTTGGATTTATGATCTCCCCTCTCCATTCAATTTGACCCTCCATTTTAATTGTTCCAATCACATATCTTTTTTCTATCTCCAAGTCGATAGGGACTACCCCTGCTATAACATTACACGCTTCACCAGAAATGGTTTTGTAACCATTTATCATATATATTAATATTCTGCGTTGTTCACTTAAAATTTTTTTTTTTAATAGAGAAGTCAATTTATCCCCCCAGGCCATTGCTCCGTATGTGACGATCGCCACATACACCCCGTTGTATATTCTTTTTAATATATTTAAAGTTATTTTTTTTTCCCTAATCATATTTAATATTTTGTAAAATTTTAAATGGGCCTTATTTGTGATGATTTCTATATGTTTCCCTATTCCCATCCCTTTAGTAAATACTACCCCTAAATAATTGATTTCTTCTACAAATTGGATTTTTTTATCCTTATATTTAATAATGGGTTGTCTCCCCTTGCTAAATGTTCCCTTTAGCATCATACCTTTTGTTTTCTCAATTGATAATTGCATTTTACTCTCTTTGCACCAATTTTTTATTTTCCCCATAACCGCCCTTCCCCTTTCTTCTAACTGTCCCCTTGAGTTCCCCCCAATTATAATAACCCCGTCGTCCGCATATGCTATCATTTGGCATGTATTATCATTATGAAAGATTTCCAAACATCGATCAAATATAATTTTCCACAAATGTGGACCCATTACGGTCCCTTGCGGACAACCCCTATCAACCCTTTTTCCAATTACCCAATTTCCATTTTTTATATCCACCCACCTCCCCTTTAAATAATCCCTAATAATCCCATAACTATCCCCGGACATTCCCAATTCTTTTAATCTTACAAGCAATTCGGGCCACCAAACTCTGTCAAAGGCTCCACTCATATCTAGGAATATACCCATTGTATATTTTTCTGTTCTCTTATCTATTTCCTTTCTGAGTCTTATTATAGCCTTTTCAGTAGATCTATCTTTCCGAAAGCCATATTGATTATCAGATATTTGATTTTCAAATATCTCTTGGGAATGCCAAAATAATAATTTTTCCAATATTTTCCCCATTATTGGGAGAAAACATATAGGCCTGTAGGAATTGACTGCTTGTTTATTTTTATTTTTATTTTTTAATACAATTTTTAAATTCCCCCTTTTCCATACATTTGGAAATACCCCATATTTAAAGCAGCCATTGTATAATTTTAATAATTCTTGTTTTATTATGTCAAACCCATGTTTAATCATTTCAATCGAAATTTGATCCCACCCTGGTGTTTTACTATTTTTAAATTTAATATTCAACTTTTTAAATTAAATTAAATTTTATAAAAAAACCACTTTGTGAAAATAGATAAAAATAAAAAGTTCAACATTTAAAATTCATATAAAATATATTAAAGATATATATATATATACTAGCTGCTCCGAGCTCCTTTTTATTTTAAATTCTAACATTCAAATATCAATTCAATTAAATAATTTATTCTAAAAGTTCTCATTTTAATTAATTTAATAAAATATTTATTAGATCATATTTTTATCTTAAATTATTTTTTATTTAATTGAATATTTTTTTTTCTATAATATATATATATATAATAATATATAAATTTTATCATTGAATAATAAAAAAAAAATATGATTTAACCTCAATTAAAATGACTGAATTATATTATGTTTGTTTTTTATTTTATTTTTTAATTACTCTATTATTAATTACTAAATATATATATATATTAAATCAGTGGCGCAACCAGGGGGGGTTTTGGGGGTTAAAACCCCCAGGAGAGAACAAAAAAATTGCTGTATATATTATGTACTATATTTCAAATAGAAAAGAAAAAAAATTCTTAAAATAGAACTTAGTGTATAATAAAAAAGTTTTTTTTTATTAATACATGTGGAAATTTATACCGAGGTCAAGGGATGTTTCGAGCTCCTCACTCCACTTCCTTATCCCTAGTTGTAAAATATAACAGAGGGATAACGGAAACGCAGGCCCTCACCCCCACAGGGCCTTTGGTGACGTCCAGAAGAAAGTCTCCCACCCCCTTCTCCCACCACAACGGGTAGGGCATTTGTAAATAAACCATTTTATAGAAATTCGCAAACAAGAAGTTGCTCTATCGAGAACATTTACCCTAGACACCAATTCAACCCCTTCCACATTGCTACATACATTAATTGCTAATTTCATAAAAATTATGAAGCGAAGACTAATTACAGATTTTTTTCAAAATAAGAAAAACAAGAAAGGTAAGATTTAAAATTTTTTTTTAAATTAGTGAATTAATTCTTAAATACTTATCCATTTAAGAATTAGATAGTGAAGCTGGACCTTCAGAAACAACAGATTGTGTTAATAGCAATAGCGAAGAAGTCAATAAAGAAAAACTTGATTTCACAACTGAAAAGGTAAATTTTTTTTATTTGTTTATATATATTAACCCATTTGTAGAGCCAGCGCGTTCCCAAATGGAAACATTTATTTTTATACTCCAAAAACCCTTTTAAAAATATTTGTTTGTAAAAATATATTTTTTTCTATATTTATCTACATGATATCTGGTCACCAATGGGTTAAAATCGAATTTCATTTTTTCACGTAGCCAGGGAAGAGGCGGGGGGGGGGGGGGGATTCGGGAGCTTCAGTTCCCTCACATAAAATCTATTTTTTTCTAAATTTTCTTAAGTTTAATTTTTTCAAATTATCCTACCACTACGGGCGGACGAAAAGCTTTCGACATCTTAAAGTAGTTTATTATAAATAACTCCTTTATTATTAAGTTTAGGTAAAAATGAATATAATGAAACTTTTAGTAAATGCGATTTCCTATAAATTTAATACGATAGTATGATATTTCTCATAAAAATAGGAATTTATAAAGAAATTCAATCAAATGTGTTTTGACACCTCTTTAAACTAGCATTATGTCATGTTATATCTCAGAAGTTGGCAATACACACTAAAGATGTTGTAGCCAACTAGAGACACTCACATATACACAAATATATACACACCCAGTGGCGTACCTAGGGGGGTGCGGTGGGTGCGGTGCGCACCGGGCGGCACTTATCTTGGGGCGGCATTTTTTATATTTAGTTATAGTTGTAAAAAGCAACTTATTCATTTCATATTTATTTTTTTTCTTTCTTGAATAATAAATGATTATTATGATTATTATAAGTTTACTATTTGATTTATATAAATTATGATTAACTATATGATTTCGAATATTATTCCTCGGTGTATGTAAATGCATTTTAGTGTAAATTTTGAATTCTAATTCCAAGAATAGGATAATAATTTTATTTTATTGTATTCATTAAAATTCGTTGAATTCGTAAACCCATCTTTACGATTTTGTTTAGCAATTTTTCCTAACTAAAATTTTTTGATATCAGTTTATAAATGTCATTTCTTTTGAAAAGTTTATATGATTACTTTGAAGTGATATACCAATATTTTTTTAAATCATCGATTTTTCTTTTGAAAAGCAGGGCCGGCGGAAAAAATATAAATATAAATTTTGAGAGCATTATACACGATTTTTCTAGTATGAAAGCTAGAAGAGTAAATATTATATTAATATGTTTACGAGTGCATACAAATATGTGTAAAAAAATTTACTCTGAAAATTAATTAATATTGATTAAATAACTTAATAATTTATTTATGTGCATTAATTTATAAATACCACTATTTGATTGACTTATAATAAAAAGGGCGGCAAACTGGAGATCGCCCCGGGCGGCAAAAGTTCTAGGTTCGCCACTGTACACACCTATTCAACACGTACATTACATTCTATTCCAAGTTCTTTTATACTTATAATTATATTTACCTCTATCTTAAATAATAAATTTGTTCCTTTTAAAAACCTACCGTGACTTATTATAAAAATACACCACAAATTGGCGCAGTCATAGGACGTTTGTTTTTTTTCTTCAAGAAGAAATAGATTATACATAAATACAACGAGATGGAGGATGTCTGCCAATTACTAATACAACAGAATGCGTCCATTAATGCTCTGATACAAGAATTGTCTACGAGATCATCTAATAACCAAAATACAAATGGTTTAAGGTCAGAAAGGTTTGATGATACAGCGGAGTTATTCGATGACTATATCGACCGATTGGAATTATATTTCAGAGTACAGAATATTCCAGAAGAAAAGAAAGTAACTACCTTTGTTTCTTTATTGTCGGCGAAACATCATGCTCTGTTAAAAAATTTAATTTATCCTGAGTCTTATCAAGACAAGACATTCGAGGAATTATTAGCAGTGCTAAAGGAGCATTTAAACCCGAGACCCCTGGTCATTCCGAGCCGGCATGCCTTCTTAAATAGAAAACAAAGAGAAGGTGAGTCGGTTTCAATGTACATATCGGAATTAAGAAAATTGGCAGCCGTGTGCAAAACCCTAAAGAAATGTTAGAGATAATGTTAAGGGATGTGTTTGTCAGTGGATTGCGATCAAAAGTAATGTTAGATAGACTTTTTGAAGAAGATGATATAAAATTAAATAAAACTATAGAATTTGCACTGGCTATTGAACGGGCTTCAGAAGGTACATCTGAAATTTTACAACAAAGTTCATCAATAAATAAATTCACTGATCCTAAAGATTCTACGAAGAAATATACAAAAAAATTTAATAATACCAAAAGACAAGAAAATATTATTTGTTTTAAATGTGGAATTAAAAATTCACATAAGGCTCCTAAGTGTAAAGCAACCAATTTAATGTGCAAATTTTGCAACAAGAAGGGCCATGTACAAGAAGTTTGTATTAAGAAGAAAAACACATATAATAATAAAATAAAACTTTTACATAATAACAATAATGATTTATCAAATACATCGAGTGAAGAAGACAGTGAATTGATTCCATTTCATTATATAAAAAAAATTAATACAAAGTGCGAAGAAAATCCACCTCTAATGGTTCCTGTTGAAATAAAGGGACATAAAATACAATTAGAGTTAGATACTGGTAGCAGGTATTCGATTATTAATTATAATACATTACAAAGAATTATTCCTGAAATTAAAACAAGTACATACAAAATAACAAATACAAATATTGTTTTACAAACATACGACGGAAATAAAATGCAACCATTGGGCGTCATAAAATTACCTGTAACTTACCGAAATGTTACAAAAAATCTTAATCTTTTAATAGTTCAAGAAAAACTTCCATTGATTTTTGGTCGAGATTGGATGAATGAATTCGGAGTTCAAATAAGTAATATTAATTTGCTTCAAGAAGATGTAGGAAAAGAATTAAAGAAGTTGAAAGAGAAATTTACTCAAGTATTTGATGATAAAATTGGCTCGATAAAAAATTTTAAGTGTGATCTTAAACTTAAAGAAGGATCCCAACCTGTTTTCAAGAAAGCTCGTACAATTCCTCTTGCCTTACGTACTCGAGTTGATGAAGAGCTGGATCGTCTTACAAAAGAAGGAGTACTATTACCTGTTAAAACTTCAGAGTGGGCAACATCAGTAGTGCCTGTGGTTAAACCGTCCGGATCCATAAGTCTATGTGGAGATTACAGTTGTACACTCAACAAAAACTTAAAAGTAACTCAACATCCCTTCCCAGGATATGAAGAAGTTTTTTCTACCCTAAATGGTGGAAAGAAATTTTCTACAATAGACGTACGTACGGCTTTCCTTCATATCGAGGTTACGGAAGAGACGTCAAAACTACTTACTATAAATACCCATAGGGGTCTTTTTCAACCCCGAAGGCTGATGTATGGTGTCAGCTCAGCACCAGCAGAATGGCAAAGATATGTCGACCACATATTTAAGGATGCTAAATGCTGTGTCGTACACGACGATATCATAATTACGGGAAAGAACGATCAAGAACATTTACAAAATTTGGAAAGTCTTACAAATTTGCCAAGAAAATGGAATCATTCTAAACTACAAGAAGTGTAAATTTTTTTGTGAGGACGTAAAGTTTTTAGGCTACAAAATTGATGAGAAAGGTGTACATAAAACCGACGAAAAAATTCAAGCTGTAGTCAATACCTCACGTCCTAAAAATGTCAAAGGAGCAAAAGCATTTTTGGGACATTCTATTGCAGATTTGTGCCAAACCTGGCTACAATAGCACAACCACTATATGAATTAACGAAGAAGGACGTTGAATTCAAATGGGATATTAAATGTGAAAAAAGCTTCAACAAAATAAAGTCTGAAATTTCATCAGATAGATTACTTACGCATTACAGTCCGGAACACCCAATTTGTATCGCAACGGATGCAAGCCCGTGGGGCATAGCAGCAGTCATAAGTCATCAGATTGATGGCAAGGAAATACCAATTGCATTTGCATCGCGAGTCCTGTCAAAGGCAGAACAGAACTACGCAATGATCGATAAAGAAGCCCTAGCAATAAAATGGGGTATTTTTAAATTTTTTAATTATCTTTATGGTCGAAGATTTACTCTGATAACCGACCATAAACCTCTAATACACATCTTCGGCAACAAAAATAAATTGCCACTTTTGAGCGCAACGAGAATGTTACATTATGCACTTCAATTACAAATCTTCGATTTCGACATAAAATATAGAAGATCTGAAGATAACGGTAATGTTGATGCTTTATCCCGCTTACCTATGAAATCTGAAGAGATCCTCCCTGAAAATAAGATTGATGAAGCGGAAATATTCCATATAGGACAATGGGAAACATTAACTATCACAGCGAAAGAAGTCGCTAAGACTACACAATTTGACCCACAACTTAAAGTGATTTATGATAATCTGTCTACAGGTGTCTCTCTAGGAGACGGAGATTATAAATATACAATACATCAAAAATGCATATTCTACGGAATGAGAGTATATATACCTGCTAAATTACGATCCAGAGTCCTAGAAGAATTACAAGCGTGACATGTAGGAATAGTCAAAATGAAAGCTCTGGCAAGATCATTTGTCTATTGGCCAAAAATTGATTTGGACATCGAAAGAATTGCAAGAAATTGTCAAGAATGCAATATGTTCTCAAATACACCAAAAAAAGTACCTCTACATGTTTGGGAAAGGCCATCCCATCCTTGGCACCGTATACATATAGACTTTGCTGGTCCATTCCAAGGAAATAATTTTCTTTTAATTATAGACGCTTATAGTAAGTGGCCTGAAATATTTTGTGTTCGAAACACATCATCTGATGAGACTATACGAGTACTGAGAAAATTATTTTGTTGTTTTGGTTTACCATTAACTATCGTTAGTGACAATGGTACCGCATTTACAAGTAAAGAGTTTGCATCGTTTATGAAGCGAAACGACATTAAACACAAAATGAGCGCCCCCTATCACCCTGCAACGAACGGGCAAGTGGAACGCTACGTTCAGACCATGAAACAATGCCTACGAAAATTACTATCATCTCTAGGATCAATTGAGGAGAAATTATGCAAATTCCTGAGTACATATCGTCGGGCTCCACATTCTACAACTGGTGAATCTCCAGCCAGACTCATGTTGGGAAGAGAGATCCGAACCGGTCTTGATATTATAAGGCCGCCCCTCAAGATTTCAAATGACGAATGGGGAAGTAAAATCATTCGAAATTGGAGACAAGGTCGCCGTGAGGTCGTACACAACTACAGGCGTGAAATGGGAATTCGGTACAGTGCTTAAAAGAACCGGCAAATTACACTACGTAATCCGTGTGGGAAATAGCACATGGCGCCGTCACGTCGATCAGATCCTTAAAGTGGGACCTGAAATAAACATCCCGCAAGAACGCACACGATTTTACGGGTCACTAAAAAAAGATGACGATGAATATAAAACCGAAAACCCGACAATTCAAGAAAACCAACAGAGGCCTCAGGAGATACTAAAATCTCCTACTCGCCCCGAATGTTCAGAAACTGGAAAAGAAAAGGAAACTTCTGAACAAACCCAGGAAAATGCTATACTAGAAGAAGAACAAGTTCGGCGATCACAACGACAACGAAGACCACCGAACAGATTAAATTTATAGGGGAAGGAAATGTCATGTTCTATCTCAGAAGTTGGCAATACACACTAAAGATGTTGTAGCCAACTAGAGACACTCACATATACACAAATATATACACACCTATTCAACACGTACATTACATTCTATTCCAAGTTCTTTTATACTTATAATTATATTTACCTCTATCTTAAATAATAAATTTGTTCCTTTTAAAAACCTACCGTGTCTTATTATAAAAATACACCACACATTACTTATGGTCCGATCTTGTCCAAAAACAATCCAATCCCCGCCCATCATTCCAAAAAAAAACATCTAAATATCAAATCCCAAGATAATATCTCATTTCGTTTAGACTTAATTTTGGTAACGAACGGCCGGCCGGATCAAAATTTTTATTTGCAGGTTTGGATTTAGATCCGTCTGAAAAGTGGAGATCATGATTTCATGAGGAAAGCTATAAATGATATCTACTTATAGCTGGAAAAAAATATTTTCTTTCTAAAACTGTGAATACGAGTAAATAAAATACAAAATTAAATTTTTTTGCCAGATTTTGTAAAATCTGTGTTTCATTTACAAAACTTTTTTAAATATTTAAATTTAAAAAAAATCTTAATGAATTTTAATTTTAATCAAAATCTCACGAAATAATTTTGAGAAATTTGAAAAAAAACAACTGAAAAAATGCATCAGTTAAGTACTAGTATTCATAGGCTGATTTTGTTCATATCTCAGGGGGGTACCTAACTTAAATATCAAATTTTACCTCGTTCTTTTCGTTCTTGAGACAGACTTTTTTTTGAACTCAGGGGACCTAAAAATATGTATACGCAATACTTTCTCATACATATATATTTACAAGAGAAAATTTAATGGAAAATATTTAAAAAAGACTCTCCCTAAACTCTAATGTACACTGTTGAATGAATCTTCCCTTAGAAAATAATAAATAATAAAAATCTTAAAAAAAATTCCCTTAAGGAAATATATATTTATATTAATATATGCTTTTTTTATTTTATCCAATTATAGGTTTCTGATGCAACTATAGAATTTAAGCTTCCTCTGAAAAATGAAACCACCACAGGAACCAGTACAATTATAAAATCGAGAGATATTGCATTTTATGTTGGAATAATGGTAAATTTTTTCATTTTTATGATTTAACACATATTCTTAAAAAATAAAATTTTTTAAATCCTAATCTTAAATTGAAAAGAATAATTTCATAACCAGTAAATTATATTTTTCTTTATAAAATATTTTTTAATTAACAAGGCTTCGATGTGATAAATGCCTATATTTAAATGTATTGTAAGAATTTTATAATGCTATTTTTTATATCTTTCAGGTAGATGATTCCACTAAAAAAGATATTATAGAAAATCCCTGTATTCCAAATATATATTTTAAATTTCCATCATCTGGTAAAAGAAATCTTAAATTCCAGTTAAAATGGCTTGCGGAATGGAAATGGCTTGTCTATTCCCCTTCTGAAGATGGAGCATACTGCAAATATTGTACAATGTTTAGTACTGTAGTTGGACACCAATCATCATATGCTGGAAAACTGGTAAAAACTCCATTTCGAGAATGGAAAAAAGCGAAAGAAGAATTTAAAAAGCATAACATGACTGAATATCATAAGAACTCTATAGAGAGAGCGGTAAATTTTTTAGCAACCTATTCAGGTTCACAAGAAAGTATAGAATTAATTATTGACCAAGGGTTAAAATCCCAAATAGAAAAAAATCGTCAGCGTCTTAAACATATTATTGATTCAGCTATCTTCCTTGCTCGGATGGGATTACCTTTTAGAGGACATCAAGACTCAGTTCTTTTTGATTTAGAAGAACCTCTTCAAAAAGGGGAAGGAAATTTCAGGGCACTTTTAAAATTCAGGGCTGAAGCAGGGGACAATATTTTAAAAAATCATTTTTCATCTTCTGGAGCAAATGCTTCATATGTGAGCTGGAAAATCCAAAATGAAATTATATTTTCGATGGATACTATCATTCTAAAAAATTAATAGATAGGATTAATAAAGCTAAATATTTGTCCATTCTTTGTGATGAAACAACTGACATTAGTGGTGTGACACAACTCTCTTTTTGTGCACGATTTGTAGAGAACAATAATATTTTTGAGGAATTTCTTCTTTGGACAGTAAATTTTTAAAACATGAAGGTTTATTACACCCATTTCAGATGCTTATAAATGCTAAAGATGATATTTTTTTTGATGATAGCCTAGAAAATTTAGTAAAATTTTATGGCCTAGTCCCAGATGGGGAAACCACAAAAGGAGGAATCAATTTATTTCAGGGAAAGAATTAAAAAATTCCATTGAAGCATTAGATATATGTAATCCTGAAATGTTCCCTATGGTACATAATCTGATTACAATAATGGCTACACTACCTGTGACGACTTGGTCTTGTGAAAGATCCTTTTCCTCACTTAAGCATTTAAAATCTTATACAGAAACAGTACTGGCGAAGACCGTTTAAATGGGCTAGCCTTAATGAATATTCATTTTAATGTTTCTATTTCTTCGGAGGAAATATTGGACGAGCTTGCCAAAAAACCAAGAAGAATAGACATTAGATTAAAATAATATATCAATGATGGTACGTATATTATATATACATGTATTAATATTTATTGTTAGAAAAAAAAAAGTCTTTTTTTGTTCCAGATTAATTTATTTTTTATCAATTGTGTTGGACATCGACTATCCTCAGACCCGGTCGCAGTGTGATCTTTTGTGATTTATTTTTATATTTATTAATTATTGTTCTAATATGTTATCTGATATTATCTATTTTTTATATTTATATTTATTTTTAAATTTATATCTATATTTATATTTATTTTTATATTTATATTTATATTTTTTTTTTCAAATAAATGTTGTTTATAGACATTGGATTATTATTTTTATATCCCTCATTTTTGTAATAATTTTCTAAATTAATCCTATGGATACGGCTAAATGGGCAAATAAAAGGCAAAAGGCACGAGCGAGTTGGGGGGGGGGACCAGCCAAAGGAAGGTGGAGCGGCTAGTCAAACCCCCCCCCCCCGGATCAAATCCTGGTTGCGCCACTGTATTAAATAAAAATTAAAATATGATGATATGAAGTTGTTTTAAATTTTTGACATTTTTAAATTGGGTATATTTTTTAAATTTATTAAAATGTTTTTTTTTTATTTATTATGTTTAAAAGATTCTTTTTACTATCTCGCCAGAGATAGTATTGCGATCACGAAAATTTTCGATGTTGAGATTTTGATGTTTTTATACGTTTTGAAGGTTCCTGAATCATTTTCACTAAGGTTGAGAAAAATGTCTGTGTGTGTGTGTGTGTATGTGTGTGTGTATGTATGTAGGCAAGATTACGCAAAAACGGTTTGAGCTAGAATGATGAAATTTGGTACATGGAAATTATTCAAAATTCATAGTTTTCTATCAACTTTTGAGAAATGTAGCTCAACCGGAAGAGGGTCATTACCTACAACGTTTTGATTTTTTTTCCTCTAAAGTGACCGTAAAAATAAAGATATATGTTTGATAATTTTTCACATGATTAATAATTGTATAAAACTGCTATATATAGAATTTCAGCTTGATTGATTCGCTGAAATTACCAGAATTAATTTTTTAACACTGCAAATCTCACGCGCCAACACTTGACGTGGTGCCATCAACAAAAAGCCAAACATGCGCTGGTTAAATATTTATTATTTATTATTTATAATTTATAATTAATTAAATTTAATTTAAATATAATATATTATGTTATTTAATCCAATTCAAATTGCGAGATAGTCGAGTGGAGACACTCCAGCTAATTTATTATGTGATATTAATAAAAAATAACGATGCTCTGTGTAAGTCGAATCATGTTGCACATAATTAAATAAAAATTGCCAAACAAAGAATATAATATTTTTTTAAATTCTTATATTTAAATACCATTTCAATTAACTAATTTATTCTAAAAGGTCTTATTTTAAATAATTTAATAAAATATTTAAATCTTATAACGGAATTTTGTAAATTAAACCACATATTGATATTTGTTATTGTAAATTTATTCAAAAAATACAAACATATACACAACGTTTCGATTGCTACTTCTGCAATCGTTATCAAGCGACTGCACTGTTCGAGCGTCCAGTCAGGTACATCTCACTCTTAGGCAAGCTCTGAATCCATGTTTTGACTTTTATTGGTTATGATACCAGAAGGCGCTACAGGCACCCAATTTGTAACTCTGAAGACGCTCACGAGGCCGCACTACTGTAGAAGATAAAATTTGAATTTATTTTCTTGGACTTGTAAAATCATCCCCCAGTTGTGTGTCCATGTGTGTTGATGTGTGTCATTGTCCCCTCGCCACAGGCTACATCGTGCATAAAAATTCGAAATCCGAAGGCAGCAATTGCAAACATGCCTACAGTAAGTAAAATTTTATTATATAAATTATTTTATATTAATATTAAATTTATTAATATATTATTAAATATTTTATTTATTTACAAAATTTTACATATTTGCCATATTAAATATTATTATTTATATTTACATTAATATTCAGTATTACTGAATTATGTACATATAAAATAAAATATTTGAATATATTATTATTATATGTTGTCTATTGAAAATGAACGAGTTTCTTTCTATTTTAACTATTCTTCTATTTCCTCGTATACCTGATCCAAGACAATAGGCTAAGTTTTTATTAAACAGACCATATTTATAACCTGTCGATCAACCCATGTACTTAAAATTCGATATTCCAAACATGTCTATTAAACTATTTTAAAATTATTTGTTATCATTTCTCAGATGGATTAATCATGAAAACAGCGATTTTACAACAAGCGAGAAGAAAAAGTTAAACCGTGGAGTGATACCTCAGAAAGTAACCCAAGATAATATGTTTTGTGTATTTAATAAAACTATTTTCAAAGGTGTAAATTTATACGTCTCACAATATATGAATAAACAATATGTAAATAAGATATGTTTAATAGTGAGATCACCATATAATTTGTAAACATAATTTTATAATTTTTATTAATTTTCAAATAAATATGATGTATTATGTATTATATATTATCTATCACTTAGACCAGTGGTTCTTAAACTGTGGTCCGCGGACCCCTGGGGGTCCGCGAAGCCTTTACTGGGGGTCCGCGGTCCTCGGAAAAAAATCATCGTAAAAATATATACATATATAAATATTTAAAGTTCATTGTTTAACTATATCCTCCTAGAGAATTACGGCTATAATTTAATACTATTAATAATACTATTTTATTTTATTAAATTGATAATTATGTCAATTAATTTTTTGTGAATAAATAAACATATATAAAAAACTATATATAAAATTTGAATTTTCATCCATTCATTCATTTAAAATCATTTTTCGATTGTTCCTTTAAAATAACCCCTCTTAGGGGCTCGGAAGGGGAGGCATATAAGGGAATTTTCTTTCACTTTGTTATTGGGGAAAACCAGGGGAGGGGACAGTCTTACCCGGAAAAACCCAAATTGTCAGCGTCCACTCTGGGGTTTTAAACAGTTTTAAAGCAAATGTTAATTATAAGTTCATTTCTCAACGAGTTGTATCTTTAAATTATTTTTATTAATGTTAATTATAAGTTCATTTCTCAACGAGTTGTATCTTTAAATTATTTTTATTAATTTAATTAATTATAATTAAATTATAGCTAATAATAGTTTATTATAGCTAATAATTTTTTTTAATTTTTAGTGTAATTTGCATGATCATTATTTTATAAAAACACTAAACACATTTTGCAATTTCCCAGAAAGGCTGTTTTTGAGAGTAAGTATAAGTTAGTTTTATGAATAAAAAATATTTATTTTAATAATATTTTAGAATCAAATTACGAAATTAATAATATTTTAGAATCAAATTACGAAATTAATAATATTTTAGAATCAAATTACGAAATATATTTATTATATAAATTAATATTCATTTAAAATGATATTAAATCATTTATTTAAAATGATTTAAAACATTTATTAAAATGATTTAAAACATTCATTTAAAATGATATTAAAACATTCATTTAAAATCATATTAAAACATAGCTAGTAAATAATAATTCGTTATATTTATATTATATTTATATTATATTTATATTATTGTAGTTCAATGTTAATAAATTACTCCATAAAATGGATCGTTGGCTACAAACTGGTTCAACACAGAAACGGAAAGAATCAGATGATGAGGCATCAACAGCAAACTCTACCAAGAAACGCAAAACTAGAAAATATTCGGATGATTATTTATCATTTGGATTTACTTATATTTGCAACAATGATGTGGAAAGACCAGTCTGCGTTCTATGTCAGGAAAGTTTATCCAATGAAAGTATGAAACCTGCTAATCTCAGACGTCATTTACAAACAAAGCACAGCGAGCATGTTAGTAAGTCTATCGAATTTTTTAAAATGAAAAAAGAAGAACTTAATTCAAGTCAGAAATTGATGGTAAAGACGGGATCTGGTGGTATGAGTAAGAAAGCAGTAATGGCATCATATGAAGTAGCTCTACTTATTGCTAAAGCAGGAAAGCCGCATAATATAGCAGAGCAATTAATTCTTCCTGCTACAAAAGTAATTACAAATATAATGTTAGGAACTAAAGCAGCAAACGATATAAATTTGATTTCATTTTCAAATGATACGGTTAAGAATAGGATTGAAGACATGTCATGTAATATAAAAGAAGAATTAATATCGAGAGTGCGCAAAAGTCACTATTACTCATTACAATTGGATGAAAGTACTGATGTCACTAATAATGCCAATTTGTTAGCTTTCATTAGATATGAGTTTGAAAATCAAATACAAGAAGATGTATTGTTTTGTGATTCACTACCTTCACGAACGACAGCTAATGACATATTTAACAGTTTGAATAATTTTATAACCGAAAATGAAATAGAGTGGCCAAAATGTGTTGGAATTTGCACTGATGGTGCTCGTGCAATGTCAGGTACAAGAACTGGATTGATTGCTCTTATTAAAAATGTTGCGCCTCAGGTTGTTTGGAATCATTGCTGCATTCACAGAGAATCATTAGCAGCCAAAAATATGTCACCAGATTTGAAAAGAACATTAGACGAAGTAGTTAAAATTGTCAATTTCATTAAGGCTCGTCCACTTAATTCCAGAGTTTTTAAAATTTTGTGTGAGGAAATGGGTAGTCAACATACACATTTATTATTACATACAGATGTACGTTGGTTGTCCCGCGGGAAAGTACTCATTCGCCTTTTTGAGCTTCGAGATGAAATACGATTGTTTTTAATAGATGCGCATTTTGAACTGACCGAATGTTTCAATGATTTTATCTGGTTAGCTAAGGTGGCTTACTTGACTGATATTTTTACAAAATTGAACGAACTTAATTTGAGCCTGCAAGGTACTGTTGTAAATATATTTAAAGTTGAAGATAAAATAGAAGCAATGATTAAAAAAATCGACTTGTGGTCGAAACGCATCCAGAACGGTGTATATGAGTCTTTTCCAACTCTCAATGATTTCATAGAAAGCTCCAGTGAAAAATTGCTTAATCAAACGCGTCAATTATTTGTTGAACATTTAATTACTTTGAAAAGCAACTTCAGGAAGTATTTTTCTACTCCTGATCCTTGCAATAACTGGATCAGAGATCCATTTAATATGGAAATTACAAATACTAAACATTTATCTGCACCTGAACAAGATATTCTCGTGGAATTATCATGTGATACAACTTATAAACTAAAATTTAACAAAACTGAATTGAGCAACTTTTGGTTACTTCTCAGGTCAGATTATCCTGCGCTTGCAAATAAAGCACTTCAACACTTGATTCCATTCTGCACAACATATTTATGCGAACAAGCTTTTTCGGTACTATTTTATATTAAGTCTAAATATAGAAACAAATTAAATGTAGAGCCGGATCTTAGATTAAAAGTTTCCAATATTAAGCCAGATATTGAGATTCTTGTTTCAAGAAAACAACTGCATACATCTCATTAAATATGTAAGTTATATTTAATGAGATAGATGCAGTTATTTTTTAAAATATTTCTTATTTAATATTTTCTGAAAAAAATTATAAAATATTTATATGAATTTAATGTAAGTACCCATTATAATTTGTGAGATTTGTTGCTATGACAATGTTTGTATTTTCTTTCTTCAATATTATAATTTCTAATAAAATGTGTTCTACAATATGCAAAAAAATCGTTATTCACCAATCACTGTTAGAAATATTCATCATATATCCTTGTCCTTATGAGATCGTAAGCCAGAAATTAATTAATAAAATGACGTAAAGTACCTAAAGTTGTGATGGGGGTCCGTCAAAAAAAATTTTTTCAAGTGGGGGTCCGTGGAGTACATAAGTTTAAGAACCTATGACTTAGACATTACTATTTTCATCTAGCTGTATAAATTCCATAATAACAATTCAAAAATTGTAAAATTTTCGCACAAGCGAAAAAACAATATGTTAAAAAGATATGTTTAATAGTGAGATCACCACATAATTTGTAAATATAATTTTATAATTTTTATTAATTTTCAAATATATATTGTTTATATACATAAAAAATTATTCGTTTCTTTTAGATATGTTAATTACATAAAAAGATTGTAGAAAATTTTCAGTTAATGAAAAATTATTTATTTGGAAATTAAACTAATATTCATCTCCAAATAGATAATTTTTCATTTAACAGAAAATTTTCCACAATTTTTTAATTCCCGGAATTCCCGACAAAAAAAAAAAAAAAAAAAAAAAAAAAAAAAAAAAAAAAAAAAAATTCACACAGACACACACACACAAGCACGCTTTTTATAGCGTTTTTTATAAAATTAGTATATTGGTTATGATACGAGGTGGCGCGATGTGCTAAAACTTTGCTTCAAAATTTAACCCGGAGTGGGGACATCTTAAAGATAGTCTGTGGTCCAGTGACAAGTGACCAATGATCATTAATATAAGACCAAAGTCACCAACCAGATGGCGCTCTGAACGTGCTTACAATTTCAAAATTACAGGAGAAAAATAATTATTCTTAAACAATTAAATTAAAAATTATAAACAAAACGTGAACAACAATTATTTTATGAATAAATTGAGTTCTTTAATTTTACATTATTTATTATATTAATGTTAAATTAAGCAAGAGATTTTTGCGGGAAGCAAGCCAGTTGTATTTGGCGGGAATTCAAACCAGTGTTGCCAAAAGATGATTCTCAACAAATGGAAAGTGATGAAATATAATTATCTTAACAATAAAGTCTCTAAGTCCTAAAAAATAATAAAAATGATGATTAATAAATAATTTTCAATTCACAAGATCCCAAATTTGATTTATTAAGAGGCCTTTGTCCTTGTTCATATTATTCTTATTTTTCATCAATTCCAGGCTCTCTTTAATCTTTCTTTTCCAATAATTCTGTTCAATGTGTAGAATTTTTGTTGAATCAAACTCCACCACATGACCAGTAGTCAACACATGCTCAGCAATAGCGGATTGATTGCAATTTTTCAATCTTATTGCTCTGCTATGTTCATTGATTCTGGTTGATACTTTTCTGCCTGTTTCACCAATATAAACCATCCCACACTCACACGGCACTTCATATACGCCTGCATTCTCTAATTTGATATGGTCCTTTAGTCTTGTTGTGAGAGAAGACATCTTTAAAAGAGGTTTGAATACAACTCTGAGGCCACACTGTTTTAATACATGGCTTATTCTGTCCGTAGTCCCTCTAATGTACGGCAGAGTAATCAAACCTGTGTATTCAATGGATGGTTCCGATCGCAATCGTTTAGTGCCATTAAAAATGCTTTCTATCTTTAATTCTCTCACATACCAGATAGCCAAATACCTTTCTAATTACCTTAAACCACTTTCCTATCAAACTTCCTCATTTGTTAAAGACTCCACTCACCTGGTCGAAATACTTAAAAAACAGACCATCACCCAGAACGACATCTTAGCGAGCTTGGATGTTGAATCCCTGTTCACTAACGTACCTATCCACAACACAATTTCCATTTTAAAAGATAAAGGCATTCATCCTAATATCCTAGGTCTAATTGAATTCTGTCAAAGAGCGACTTACTTTGTTTTTGATGGTAGCTTTTACCAACAGACAGATGGTACTGCCATGGGCTCACCATTGTCTCCGGTATTTGCGAATTGCCATTTTTAATGGCACTAAACGATTGCGATCGGAACCATCCATTGAATACACAGGTTTGATTACTCTGCCGTACATTAGAGGGACTACGGACAGAATAAGCCATGTATTAAAACAGTGTGGCCTCAGAGTTGTATTCAAACCTCTTTTAAAGATGTCTTCTCTCACAACAAGACTAAAGGACCATATCAAATTAGAGAATGCAGGCGTATATGAAGTGCCGTGTGAGTGTGGGATGGTTTATATTGGTGAAACAGGCAGAAAAGTATCAACCAGAATCAATGAACATAGCAGAGCAATAAGATTGAAAAATTGCAATCAATCCGCTATTGCTGAGCATGTGTTGACTACTGGTCATGTGGTGGAGTTTGATTCAACAAAAATTCTACACATTGAACAGAATTATTGGAAAAGAAAGATTAAAGAGAGCCTGGAATTGATGAAAAATAAGAATAATATGAACAAGGACAAAGGCCTCTTAATAAATCAAATTTGGGATCTTGTGAATTGAAAATTATTTATTAATCATCATTTTTATTATTTTTTAGGACTTAGAGACTTTATTGTTAAGATAATTATATTTCATCACTTTCCATTTGTTGAGAATCATCTTTTGGCAACACTGGTTTGAATTCCCGCCAAATACAACTGGCTTGCTTCCCGCAAAAATCTCTTGCTTAATTTAACATTAATATAATAAATAATGTAAAATTAAAGAACTCAATTTATTCATAAAATAATTGTTGTTCACGTTTTGTTTATAATTTTTAATTTAATTGTTTAAGAATAATTATTTTTCTCCTGTAATTTTGAAATTGTAAGCACGTTCAGAGCGCCATCTGGTTGGTGACTTTGGTCTTATATTAATGATCATTGGTCACTTGTCACTGGACGCTCGAACAGTGCAGTCGCTTGATAACGATTGCAGAAGTAGCAATCGAAACGTTGTGTATATGTTTGTATTTTTTGAATAAATTTACAATAACAAATATCAATATGTGGTTTAATTTACAAAATTCCGTTATAAATAAAAACAACCACCAAAGCTTTAATAATTTAAAATATTTAAATCATCAATCAATTTTTTATTAATAGGTTTATTTTGTTATTTTTAATTTTTAATAAATTCTTTTTTTTATGATGTGATATTAATAAAAAATAATATTAAATTTTATTTAAATTTAAAAATGCGAGTATTTGAATTTGTATAAATTTTAACACATTTAATCAAAAATACATTCAAATAAAATATAAAACTTTATTTTGAAATATAAATTTTAAAATTAGAATATATAATTTTTAATTTTTTAAAATTTATATTATGCTTCATGCTTTCGATTTTTGAACTTTCCCTCTATTCCAATTCGACAAAGACTGACACTAGCCATTCCGATTTAAGATTCCTAAATTAAAAGAACAAATAAAATTATTATATTTATTTAATATATAATAACATTTCAATTTATTTTAATTTATTTATTTATATCTGCATTTTTTAATGATTAATTTTGAATTCTGATTTAATTATTTTTCTATTTTGTCATATTTATTTAATTATTGTATTATATTTATATATTCTATTATATTTTTACCGACCGACGATAGTAAGGGAGGTATTGTTTTCACACCAAATTTCACATGTGGAGATTTTTACATATCTCCACGAATCATGCATTTTCTAAACAGAAAAAAGTATTTTTAGCATGATGTCTGTCCGTCCGTCTGTCCGTCTGTCCGTCTGTCCGTCCGTATAGATGTGTACAGCCTGAACGGCTCAACCGATTTTGATGAAATTTGGTATATTTACTTAATGCATCAGTGGGATGAATTGATCAACTTTTGGTGCAATTCCGGAAACCGGAAGTGGTAGTATTAGCGATCGACGATAGGAAGGGAAGGGTTATTTGCTAATCTGAGCAGCTAGTTAAGTTATAAATAGATGAGAATATATATTGGTTTAGGTTTATATATATAATATATATATATACATATACATAAATAAATTTTTAATATATGTATAATAAATGATAAATATTTTATTTTTCAAACATTAAAAAAATGAATTGTCAATTATATATAATTAATATGTTAAATTAAAAATTGTTATTATTATTATTATTATATTAATATAAATGAATATATATCTTATCTTATTATGCTAGCTAAAATTGTATATATCTATCTATTTATCTATCTATATATATTGGTTCTCAAAAACCGCTCTAACGATTTTTTTCAAATTCACACTAGATATAGTATTTATAAAGAAAAATTAAGTTTTATTGATGATATCTCTTGAAACATTCAGCTTCATTATTAATTTCTTAATTGAAAATTATATATGGAAAACGTCAAAATTGGCATCCATTTTTATTTGTATTAATATTTTTTTTTATTTAAAATATTTTAAAATTTATTATTTAATTTCGAAATAAAATTAAAAATATTTATTTTTAATAAAATATATATAGATATTTATTAATCTCTCTCAAAAAAAAAAATAAATAAAAAACATCAAATACTGCTAAGACAGTAAAAAAATGACAATTTTTTATCTAAATATATATAGTACAGAGGCTAGAGAGATGTTTTAACGAGTGGATTTCGTCGGTTCGAAACTCGCCGGGTGAATCGTTATTTAAAAATGAAAATAATGATTTTGTTATTTTTTTTTCTTTTTATCTATTGTTTACTTTTTAATAAATTACTATTCTATATTTATTTATTCATTGTTCTTTTATTAATTAAGTTTTAGATAGTTTTATAATTTTTAATATTTTTTCAATAAAATATTATTTAATATATTTATTAATATTATTTTATTTATTATTATTGAGTACCCGAAGTTCCATTCATTTTAATCAGATTGATGCAATGATGCAACAGTTAATAATTGTAATATTGTAATAAATTTCTATCTTGAAAATTGTTACATATTATTCAGGATATTTTAAAAACAATTTCTTTCTTTAATTAATTTTCATTTTTTCTATAAGTCAGATATATTTCCAAATATTAAATAATTTTTGAAGTGAAAACTTCTTTAGCGGCGTTGAGCACTTTTGCGGGATGGGGAAAAAGTATAGAACTCGCGTGATCGTGACCAACACCATGAAGCTAGCACATTACGTCTGCTTTCAAATTTCTTATAACAGAGCGCGAAATTTGAATTGTCATTAGAACTGTTTTATAAATTATCTCTAACATATAAATATATATTTATTATGTAAAGTTCATTTCATATATACATATATAATCAAAATTATACGAAATGAACTTCACATAAAAAATATATATTTTATGTTAGAGATAAGAATTATAAAACAGTTCGTATTGCAATATTTTAAACAAAGTTGTGTATATATATATATATATAAATATAAGTTACAAATTTGTTTAAAATATATGTTTAAAATAATATATAAGTTATATATATATATATACATGCATATGAAATTCATCTTTCTCGTGAAATAGCGCGAATTTCGTCTGTTTTAAAATTTCTTACGCAGAAGTTTTCACTTCTGTCGGCCAGTCCCACGACTGCCAATTTTGCTTTTTTAATTCCGAAAAGCTGCAAAGCACGTTTTTTTGTCTTTAGTTTGTTTTATAACCACTTGGGGCGCTAAACAGTTTTTCAAAAAAACACTATAGAAAAAAAATATATGTACCTATATATTATATATTTATGTATTATTGAGGAGCACAAGTTCATTAATTTTAATCAGATTGATGCAAATGTGTAACATTTAATAATTGTAATAAATAATTAAAGAATTGTGTATCAATATTTTTTAAAGGGTAGAGCGAGAGCTCGGTGTCCCAGGTATTAATATTACCAGCCAAATCCAATAATAATGAATCATTTTTTTTAACTTAAGTACCGAGCCGAGGCTCGGGGTCCCGGTACTATATATATATGTAAAGAAAGATGCTTTCTTTAGTATTTGAAAATGCCGCGCTCGTCACGCTCCTGGTGACTCACTTGATAAAATAATTAGAATATAGAACGTTCGAGATAAAATATTAATATAAATAAATTATATAGATTATTATATAATAAATGGTAATTATTTACATCCGTGGTTCCGAGATAGAAATGATTGTCCCTAAGAGGGCGTAACCAACAACCACGCTTGGCTTTAGGTCAAGACAGGCCAAGAGATGGCGGGGTCTTCACCATTGTGTTTGCTTTAACCCTATCATATGCCAAATATTATAGCTAAGTTTTTTTGAATTTTTTAAAATTAAAATAAATATTAATTAAATAAAAAACCTTTGTACTGTATCTCTAAATTATATAACCTTATATTATATTATATTTCTAATTATTATAATTATATTTCTAAAAATCCTTTAGGATATTATTATTAGTATAAGGTTATATAATTTAGAGTTATACAGTACAAAGGTTTTTTATTTAATTAATATTTATTTTAATTTTAAAAAATTCAAAAAAACTTAGCTATAATATTTGACATATGATAGGGTTAATTACAATTTTTTAAAAGACATCCTTAATAAATAGAAAAATAATAATTTTTAAATAATATAAATAATATTTAATTATAATCTAATCAAAGAAAATAAAAGTTTGAATCTATTTGATAGTTGATCTTTTTATATATAATAAATCTCAAATTAAATATTTTTTAATATTAAAAAAGCAAATTTTATATGTATATTTATTTATTTTTAATATTAAACGTATTTCATATGTATATTTATTTTTATAAATGTTTAGGCAAATTTTGAAATTAATATATATTTAAATTCAAATTGTATTTAATTGCGCTATCTACTGGACAAGGTGAAGATCTCGCCCTCTTTTGATCATAAGTCATACTATAACTATCAAAACATGGCCCCCCCACCCCCAATTTATATGCAAATTATATTAATTTTTCTCCCGTAAACACGAAATGAGCACCAATTATTTCATATCAAAAATCAATCAGGATAATCTAAGGTACGCACTGGTATTTTTTTTTTCTGATCCGTTGAGGGATTAGTTACGGTGGTCCATTACCTAATAAATATATCGTGAACAAGGAAAGGGATAGTAAAATAACATTAATTGTCGTTTCTTTGTTTACAGTTGAGAATTGTATATATTGTAAATATTTATAATTAATAAATAATAAAAATTTGAAACTTTGTTTAGAGAGAAACCAATAGATCTTATTATTTATCCTAAATAATATATCACTTGTCTTATATCTTATATATAAAATTCTCGTGTCACAAAACTTTGAAATCATACTCCTCCGAAACGGCTTGACCGATTCTTATGAAATTTTTTATGTATATTCAGTAGGTCTCAGGGCATGTCAGACTTCCTTTAGAAAACCGCTAATTGGTAAGATGTGTCCAGGAAATGCTAATTAATTAAAAATAGTTTAGTTATCATACTAGCTCATAGAGGCGCTGGTGGCAAAAATTTGAAATCTTATATATACCCTTATAAGAAGCTTCCAAACAAAAGCGGTTCCTGGCCGAGCGAGCTAGCGCGTCTTCTTATGACTTTGTACTTTCGGTTCGAAACTAGCAAAGGGACATTTTTTTTTAAAGTATTATATAGGTATTTTTTTTACAAATTTATTAATTTTTATTATTTTAATATTTTATTAAATTATTTTATTTTATTAAATTAATTTTATTAAATTAAATTTTATTATTAAATTGTATTTTATTAAATTTTATTTTATTAAATTTTATTATTAAATTGTATTTTATTAAATTTTAATATAAAATTTTATTTTATTAAATTTTAATATAAAATTTTATTTTATTAAATTAATAATTATGTCAATTAATTTTTTGTGAATAAATAAACAAATATAAAAAACTATATATAAAATTTGAATTTTCATCCATTCATTAATCTAAAATGATATTAACTTTCTCTTCCTTCTTGGAAAAACCCATATTGCCATCCCTAGCGTCAACTATCTATGTATATATATAAAAAAGGTTTTTGTCTGCATATTGCAGCTGGATGCTCTGTGCTCAGAATTTAAAAATTATTATAATATTTCACTTTTTATTTTAATTTCTAATATTCAAATATCAATTAAATTAAATAATTTATTCTAAAAGTTGTCATTTAAATTTATTTAATAAAATATTTAGATCATATTTAACTTAATTCTTTATATATTTATATTCTTTATATATATTTGAATATTTCTTCTTTTCTATTTGAAAATGAAAGCTTAAAAAAACAGAATATATTATTTTTAAACTTTTATGAATACAAAAATATTTTCTAATCGTCAATTAAAATGACTAAATTATATTATTTTTGTTTTTGTTTCAATTATTAATTACAAATATATTTTAAGTGCAAAAATGATTTCTTGGTTAATTAAAATATGTTTTTTAGACAAATGATATAAACGAGATGTTTTAAATTTATGTCTTTTTTATATTTTTTTATTAATAGGCTTCTTTTTTTATTTTTAATTTTTAATAAATTCTCTTTTTTGATATGATATTAATAAAAAATAATATTAAATTGTATATAAAATTAAAAATTAGAATATTTGAATTTTTTTAAATTTTAACACATGTAATCAATCATATGCATAATGAATGGAAAATTTTGAAAATCAACTTAGTATTAAATTCAGAAAAAAATACTCATATATAGAATATAATAGACCATTCGAATATAATTTAAAACTATTTTTCTCCTTCTATTTTAAATTTAAAAAAAAACGGAGTGTTACGAAATTAAGATGCCTGGATAGGTAAATGGGCTGGAATAGGAGGCAATTTATAATTTTCTTCTAATTCAGATTGAAATTAATAGTGATAAGAAAATATATTTATTAACAAAATCTTAATATACAAAATGTAGAATTTGAATATGTAGAAGGATAATAATATTTGAGAAAATTTAAATCGAGGTAGAAATCGGGAAACGCCTGTTATCATGCAGTAAAGAGGGTTATCTCATCAAAATTATTATCAAAAGGAATCAAAATTAAAATATATAAACCAATTATTTTGCCTGCCTGTTGTATTATATGGGTGGGACGCATGGTCTATGACCCTGGGAGATGAGAGTAGATTCAGAGTATTCTTTCCAGCATATATTGGCCAAAGAAAGGTGAGGTCACCGGGGAATGGCGGAGACTGCATAACGAGGAATGGAATGACCTCTATGCATCTTCAGAAATAGGGTTATAAAAGCGAAAAAGCTGCGATAGGCAGGAGACGTGGCTAGAATGGGAGAGGAAAAAGATATTGGATTGGAAAACGGTGTGGAGACCGATTGGAAAATGTCCGCTTGGAAGACCAAGGACGTGTAGGAAGGGAGGTAAGAGAGATGGGACAAGGGCTCAGGATAGGGACACTTGGAGAAATGTGGTTGCTTCGGCCAAGAACTTTCAAGTTCCTTAGAGTCACAGAGATAGATAGATATAACATGCAATAATAATATATATAATTAATTTACTGATTAAATTAAAATATATTTTAAATAAGAACACTAACAGAAATGAATGTTTTATGTAATATACTGATTGAAACAAAATGGATGAAAACCTTTTACTACTCTTAACCAAATACTATGTACCACTCGGGGGGGTACAGGGGGCGGAGCCCCCGTCTAGGTGCGGAGAGCGCCGAAGGCGCTCGGGGCAGCTAGTATAATATATATTCGAAAAGATTTGAATATTATCTAAGTATAATATACAATTTTCTATATTTATTTATATACGTATGTGTTATTATTATTATTATTGTTATTAATAATATTTAAATTAAATAATTTCTTTTCTTTAAAAAAGATTTTATTTATATCTATTTTTAGAAATATAAATTGTATATATTGATTTATAAAAAAAATAAAATAATAAAATTCTCTATTTATATAATTTTATATTTATATATATTAAATGTTTATTTTAAAATATTAAATTACAAAAATATTTATTAATCTCTTTTAATAATAAAAATAAACTAAAAAAAAAATATATATATATAAATAAAATACAATTTAACATAAATTGTATTTTATAATTCTAATATAAATATTATTTTACATTTAATTTCTTTCTATAATTAAATATTCATTAAATTAAAAATTTATTATTATTATTAATATTAATTCTATAATTATTATTATTATAAATAAGATATATAAATGACAATTTCATTTAACTAAATTTATATTGATTAAAAAATAAAAAAATAAATTTAATTTGGCAGCGCTATAACGTCATTACCCTCTCGCTTGCGCGCGACGCCAGCACGCCCAGCTAGGCTGGGCGAATCCATTACATCAACGGGGTATCACCTCAATGGGACGGGTGTAACACGAACACCAGATGGCGTTACAGAAAAACGGTTGACTCTTCAGGCGACCAATAGATGGCACCGCAAAAAAAATGACCGAAGATCACCCCCTCCAACAGGCCTTCCGAATTCCCTGCAATTATTTGAATATCAAACTCGACATACCATCCGTGCACAGAGTATCCGTACACATAATATTCGAAACATCCCAGCAATTCTTGACTAATTTTTATTTTTCACCTAACACTTATGAAGTTATATTAATTATTATTTGATAAATATAAATATAAATTTTATTTAACAATTAACACAAATAAAATTGAAAAATTTATTATAAATTGTTTGATAAATAATTTAAATTACATTGTAACAAATCAAATATCAAAGTTAAATTATTTAATATTTGATAAATAAATACAAATTTCACAGCAATATAGAAATTCACAATAAGCACTATTAAATCAAATATATTCAAGTACTCCTCTCAGTATATCTTTTATAGTTTTTCACATGTTTAAAAATTGCATAAAACTGCTATATATAGAATTTCAGCTTGGTTGAATCGCTAAAAGTACCGGAATTAATTTTTTAGCACGTTGACTAACAATCACGCGCCAGCATGTGACCAGATGCCCTCAACAAAGAGCCAAACTCGCGATGGTTTAATAAATACTATTTATTAATTTTAATTTATAATTTAATTTAAATATAATATATATGTGTTAATTTATCCATTTGGAATTTGCATGATAGCCGACCGGAGACATCCCACATTTTTTTCATTTATAAATTTACCCAAATGTTCGTAAATCATTTGTTTGATAAACTTAGATGATTAAAAATGCGTTGGATTAATTATTCTTAGTTAATCAATGATTTATGGATTTCTTGTGATCTTTTTAAATAGTATCTTTTTGGAAATAGAAATGATTATTTATTTATTTATTTATAAATTTCCTTCTCACTAAGAACAATTCGTATGTGTTTCTCTCGTTTCAAATATTGACATTGAAGAAAATTTTTAATCCATACATATCAAATATTAACAAGAACATTATTCGTTTATTTTATTTATGTAAATTACATAAAAGTAGGTGGAGTTTTCTGTTAATTTAAAAATTATTTATTTGGATATTTGAAAAAAGCATATTTGATTTCTGTAATGCTAATCTTATATCTCAATAAATAATTTTTAAATTCCCAATATTCATTCAAAAAAAATTTAAAAATGCCTCCCTCGTCGGTCGGTAAAAACGCTCACACATGTCCAACCTGTCTGCCATCTCTGCCATCACTAGAGCCGAAAAAAATAGCATTGAGTGATCACCTCTGTGTACGTATGCTCTGTGATTAATATTAATTGTAATGGTTTTTCGTATTTGATGAGGGGCGAAGGGGGGGTGTTTATAATTAAGAGGTAGATAGGAAAGGGGAGATAGGGAGTGGAGGGGGAAGTGTGTAATGGTGATGCGCGGACTTAGGTGCGCACTGATCCTCTTTTGAGTTTTGGAAGAGGGGAAAGAGGGAAGTAAGGGAGGGAATGAAGATTCAATTTTAATAGAGGTTTTGGTCCATGCAACCCCCCTACACGTAGATGGCCGACTTAGAAAATGTGTTACGCATTTAAGAGATATCAGAGGCGCTGCTGGCAATAATTCAAATCCGAAAGTTGTTCAGAAAACAACCCTCAGATGGCGGGCCAGGCTCTTTTTTAAATTCATTAAATCCATTTGAATCATTTTAAATATTGTGAAAGTGTCGTAAACATGTAAACATCTGATTGTCTAACCTAAAAATTGTGTAATTTTTATTTAAGTGAGAAATTTAATATAATATGTTTAAAGAAAAATATGAATTTGAAACAATTGTAAACGAGTATAATAATAATAATAATAAGTATAATAGTCTGCTAAAATATCGTGTATGCAAACTTCATTTTAATGATTATGATTTCTACACACCTGAAAAGAAGAAATTAATTCATGGAAGGATACCCTTGAATATAAATCAAGATGGTAGGTTTTGTGATATTTAATAATGGAATATCCAAGGTTGGGAAAACAGGAATATACACCTCAGTTGTATAAATTTTATAAATTTTTTTTAAATTTGTTTAAAAACATGTCTCAATAATAATCTATTTATTAAATAAATAGGTTACATAGAACATTATTCTTTTCATTTTAGATGTGCAATTTATATAATTCTATAATTGTGTAATATAGTGGAGATATATTGTCTTGGTGTGATGGAGATGTATTATATTTGATATATTGAAAATATATTATCTTAGTGTAATGGAAATATATTATTATGTTATCTTTAGAATGTGTGGGAATAGATTATATAAAATACATTATGTCATAAATTAAGAATGGGTTAGTATAAGAAGAAGGAAGTTGAGTTTGCATTTCATAAGCCGTGGGAAAAATATAATCGTTGTCCACTGATCAAAGGTGATCGTTATGTAAGAAAAGAAAGATTACTAATGGGTGCAACGGAGACAGAGGATGAGAGAAGGAGATGGCGAAAGGGGAAGGAGGGGAGGCTCAAGGTGAGATGAACCAAAAGCGGCAGAGAGTGTGGCAGTCAGTGAATAATGTACACGAGAGAATAAGTGATTGAATTATCGATAATTATAAGATGTGTGTGTTAATTTTGATCTGTTTAGTGAATCTGTGCTCCTGGCCAGGAAAGTGTGAGTAAAGCAAATTTAATTATATCAAATGCATTTGAATAAATTCGTATGAAATTGATTAAATAAATGAATTAATTTGGATAAGATATATTAAATAAGTTAATGTAAAATTGATTGAATAAATAAAGTAAATAATATGAATTATAATTAACCGAATTAATATAACATTAATTAAATAAGCAAGTTGAATTAAATGAGTTATAATTAAAAGAATTAATGTAAAATTGATTGAATAATTAAATTAAATAATATAAATTATAATTAACTGGATTAATATAAATTTAATAATTGTAACTAAATGAAATAAATTATATTTGAATTAAATTAAATGATGTTTTTAATAAACAATTAACACATTCGTCGTATATAGGTGGCATGATCTCGTACCTTCTTTCTAGCATTGGTGCAAGTAAGTACGCGGCCCATTACAACTGGTGTCAGGTGTGGGGTTGAGGGTTTAGGGGTAGAGAGTAAAATAATTAAGCAAAATTTTGAGGATTGCATCGATAAAATTTAATTAAAATGGGAATATTTTGTTAATAGTTTAATTCCTTTCAAACCAAAGATAAAGTAAAATTCTGAGAGCAGGGATACGGAAATTTGGGAGTATTTAAGTGAGGGAGAGTACGATAAAATTAAACCCTAGACCTGGTGTTTGCTCAACATCGAAGTTGAAAGCACCCCCACGAAACATGGAGGAACAGATCCATAATTTGGAACAACAATTAGGACAATTGCAGGCCCAGTTATCAAATCTGACTGGGGCGGTTGGTCCCGTGGAGGTACGCGTCAATCGAGACCCTAATTGGGGAATAGTGGAGGGGATGTCGCCCTGGACGGGGACAGGACAGATTGACCTATTCCTCAATAAATTTGAGCAATTGGCCAAAATGGGTAACATACCCGAGGACCAGAGGAGGGAGGTCTTGGAATGGAAGCTGGAGGGAACGGCGTTGAGAGTCGTCAGAAATTTACCAGGAGATATCACTTGGGAAGGGGTGAAGGAACAACTGAGAGCGAGGTTCAAGCCGGAAGACACGGCCACCCAAAGGATGAGAATGGTCCTGACTATGGGTCAAACTCCGCAAGAGAGTGCAGCGGATTATCTGGATCGATTACGAGATGCAATGGCCGGGATAGATTGGGCGGGTACAGGAATTACCCTATTGGCTCGGTTTCTAGAAGGGCTCAGAGGCGAACCGGGTAGACAAGCCCGAGTAGCAGCCCCCACGACCGAGGAAGGAGCCTTACAGATTGCACAACGGTGGGAAAAAGAGGGAAGGAATGTCCCGGAAACCCGCTTTACCTACCCATGGAGACGTAGAGACAACACACGGTTCACGAGTAACCCTGCGATTAGGGGCAGGTGTTACAATTGTAATCGGGAGGGACACATGGCTCGGATGTGCCCCATAAAGAGGGAACCGAATAGTACCATTGGGGGTACAGAGAAAAGAGGGAACATCAAACCTCGTGAAGGATGCTATAGGTGCGGGAGTAGGGAGCACTTTATAAGGCAGTGTCCCCGACCTCCCCAGGTAAAGTGTGTGGCCGAAGAAAACATCCATACGCAAGTGGCCCCAAAAGAGTTCGGACTCCCTCCGCCCCAAGAGTGAGTCCGAAGAGATTCGGATCTCTCCTGGTAACCGCAATCAACACCAATGCGGATAAGGCTACTAGAGTGAGACTGAGTATAGGGGGACGGGAATTGGAGATGCTAGTGGACACGGGGTCGGAAGTGTCGATCTTAAAAGCTCCTATTCCAGATATCCCTGTAATGGGATATCCGCGAAATGCGTGTGGAGTTACGGGAGATCTGTTGCCCATTAGTGGTCAACAAACGCTTCCGATACTGGTGACGAAGAGAAGAATCATGCATCCATTCATTATTTGCGATGTACGGATAGCGGGAGATGGGCTCCTGGGAATGGATGTGTTGACCGCTTTGGGAGCGGTGATTGATGTGCAGAAAAGGGAGTGCCGTTGGAACGGCACAGCACGAGGTAACGGGAAGGGGAAAAGGGGCGTTGGGAATGGGAGTAATTTGGAGATTATTCCCCTGGAACGACCTAGAGGAGTAGTCAGCACTGAAACTGATGACACGGAATTTGGAGCCATTAGTGGCATTCCGCCGGTCACCGGGATAGATGAAGTGCAAGAGGAGGTCGTGAGAGCGCGAGTAATTGGCACTAGAAAAGATGACACGGAATTTGAAGCCATTAGTGGCATTCCGCCTGTCACCGGGATAGAAGGAGGGCCAGAAGAGGTCGTGAGGGCAAGGGTAATTAGCACTGGGAAAGAGGACACGGAATTTGAAGCCATTAGTGGCATTCCGCCTGTCACCGGGGTAGAAGGATTACCAGAGGAGGTCGTGAGAGCAAAACAGAGGAAAGTAATTCCGGCGTGGTCCGAGGTAGTGGTCTGGGCTGAGGTAGATAATGCACAAGATGGCTCAGAAATGGTAGTGGAACCGGTTATATTGGCGCAACCAGTGTTACGGGTAGGGCGGACTTGTGTGAGAGTCGAGAAAGGAAGTGTACCGGTCAGAGTAATAAACTTATCTAGTAGGAAGGCAGTGATAGATCGTCGCCAACAACTTGCCAAAGCCAGCACGATACCAATATTAGACCAAAGTTGTATTTGCCGAGTGCAGGTGGTTGAACAAGAGACCAAACATCAATGGGTATCTAAGTTCAAGGAAAAGTTGACCCACCTGCCTGAAATTCACCAACATCAGATGTTCGAGCTATTGAACGAATATGCTTCATTGATGTATGAAGAGGGAACAACGGGATTGGGTTGTGCACTAGGTGTGAAGCATAAAATTGTCACTGAAGGATCAGCTCCCATCTTTAAACGACCCTATAGAGTGCCGCATGCGATGAGACCCGAAGTAGAAAAACAGATCGGGAAGATGCTAGAAGAAGGAGTGATTGTAGAATCAGATTCGCCATGGTCAGCACCCGTAGTACTAGTACCCAAAAAGAGTACAGACGGGAGGGTTAAATATCGATTTTGTACTGACTACCGAGCTCTGAACAGTGTAACGAAGATTCCGGTGTATCCGATACCTAATATCACGGAGACGCTAGAATCCTTAGGAAATGCACAATATTTCACTACCCTAGACCTGGCAAGTGGGTACCACCAAATTCAGGTAGCTCCAGAAGATAGAGAGAAAACCGCATTCACTACTTTTATGGGGCATTTTGAGTACGCAAGAATGCCGTTCGGTTTAGCCGGGGCTCCAGCTACTTTCCAACGCTTGATGGATCGGGTGTTGGCTGGAATTAAGGGAAGCGAATGTTTCGTATATCTAGATGATGTGGTAGTATTTGGTACAACATTTTCGGAACATCAAAGAAGGTTGCGAAACGTATTCGAATGCCTCCGACAGGCAAGACTGCAAATACAACTAGAGAAATGTCATTTCGCGGTGGGAGAAGTTGGGTATCTGGGGCATCGGGTGGGGAAAGATGGAGTTCGACCCGATCCAAAAACAGTGGAAGCGATTAATAACTACCCACAACCGAAAAACGTAAAAGAGATACAACAGTTTCTGGGACTCTCAGGGTGGTACAGGAGGTTTATCCCTGAGTATGCTAATATTGCGAAGCCATTGACGGTCCTCACAAAGAAAGACCAGAAGTTCCAATGGGGTAAGGACCAGGAACAAGCGTTTCTTTCTCTCACAAAATTCCTGTGTAGTGACACCGTACTCGTTTATCCAGATTTCACACTACCGTTTATCTTGGCCACAGACGCCTCGAACGAGGCTTTAGGCGCAGTGTTATCACAGCGTCGAGACGGATATGAAAGGCCGATTGCGTACGCCAGTCGAACGTTGAACAAGGCCGAAAGTAACTACACAGTAACGGAGAAAGAACTACTTGCTGTAGTGTGGGCGACGCAACAATTTCGGTGTTACCTATATGGGAGGAAATTCCAACTGATAACTGACCACGCGGCCTTGAAATGGATGTTAAGTCTGCATGATCCGTCACAGCGGTTGACACGATGGGCGCTACGACTGGCGGAATATGACTATACAGTAGAACATCGACCGGGGAAGTTACATCGGAATGCGGATGCTCTCAGCAGGGTGAAAGTTAGTGAGGAAGGCCCTGAGTCGAAGGTGCATACGATTCGAACTTTATTGAGAACCACAGCGACCGAAAAAGAATGGCGCGAATCACAAGATCAAGATGAGGACTGTCAGCGGTGGGCACGGAGCGGCAAAGCCCAAGCAAGATCCGATGGGTGTTTGTACGTAGTAGATGATCACCAAACCCGTCTAATGGTACCCCGAGAAAAGGTGCCCATGATATTGGAAGAGAATCATGATAGACCCACAGCGGGGCATAGAGGGGTACAGGGAACCTTATCACGAATCCAGCGACAATATTTTTGGGAGGGAATGGAACGGGACGTAGAGTCCTGGGTGAAACAGTGTAGTATATGTACCCAGATGAAGTCGCCAACTGGACTTCGAGCTCCCGTTCAACCACATGAGATCCCCAGAAGGCCCTTCCACATGATAGCACTAGATGTCGTGGAATTCCCGAAGTCCACCCGAGGTAATAGATACCTTTTGACGGTACTAGATCACTACTCCCGGTACTTGGAAGCGATACCCATACCAAACCAAACAGCGGCCAGAGTGATCCGTGCGCTCACGGAAGAAGTAATAAGCCGGCATGGGATCCCAGAAATCATCTTAACCGATCAAGGAAGAAATTTCACCTCTAAACTATTCCTGGGACTATGTCAACGTTTAGGAATAAAAAAGGTACAAACAACAGCCTATCATCCAGAATCGAACGGACGAGTGGAAAGGGTACACAAAACAATAAAGGAGATGCTTCGACCGTGGGTGAGAACAGACGGTAAAGACTGGGATGTTTGGTTGCCATACGCGTTAATGGCTTATCGGAGCGGACCCCATTCCAGCACTGGGTTTTCGCCGAATGTGTTAGCATTCGGCCGGGAAACAGACATTAATATCACCGTAAAAAATCAACATCATCAAGAAGAGCCAGATAGATGGGCATATCTAAACGACTTGTGTGACCGGATAGAACATCTACAACAACGGTCGATAAATCAGTCGGAAGCCAGGTTACAGGCGAGCAGGAAACAGGCTAATAAACATCGAAAATTCCGAAGGTTCGAGGTAGGGGATGAAGTATATGTATACAACCCCGTTCTGAAAGAGTCAGAAGCTCGGAAATTTTATAAGCCTTGGAAGGGCCCCTACACAATAGCGACAAAAAATTCCGAAGTGGTATATGGAGTGTGGTGGAGCCCCACTAAGATTGTCAACATACATGTGAATCGTTTAAAACCAGCCAATATAGAACGCCGCGGAGTGAACCGTGTATATGAACACACGGGAGATATGTTGATGGCACCCAAAAATTACGCCCTAGCTCATTGCGTATCGGCCGACTTACGCATGTCCCAAGGTGTTGCAAAAACTATACGAGACACCTATCCGAGGCACCCTTGCGAAAAGATCCCAGAACCAACCATCGGAGAGATCCTAGTACAATACCACCCAGATAGAGTAATACTTCACTGTGTCACGAAAACAAAAGCGAGTGACAAGCCGCGCCCTGAAAACGTGAAAATGACAATCAAGAACCTTCTACTGAAGGCGACCGAGGTAGGAATCCCAGCATTGGCGGTTCCGCGCTTAGGATGCGGAATGGACGGCCTCAAATGGGTACAAGTCAAGAAGTGGCTAAAAGAGCTAACCCCCGACTACCCGGTGAGAGTACACGTATACACACCAGCGGCCATTGGAACCCCAACGCCAACTGATGATGAAGAGGAGAAAAACCGAATTTGGGAGAGCGATTCGGATGACGATGTGTGGTCAGGGGAAGAGGACATTTCATTGAGTCCGTGGCGAGAACAGAATGACTCCCAGCCCAATTGGAATGGAGTAGGACAACTAGATTATTCCGCAAGACCCAGCGAGATAGAGGAGATCGAGCCAGAAGGGGAGAAAGAAACACCCCCTGTAATTAATTTAGAAAGCCAAGATGAAATAGACATCGCAGAGGCACTAAGGGAAGAGGAATCCCTCAGAATTGACAGAAGAGATCCAGAGTCTGGGCGACAGGAGACAGAGACCGGTGAGCACGTTACTCAAGGGGAAACAGGACAAACTTCGCAGGATGAAGAAAGTCAAAGGGAGGAGGGGTGGGAGGATATAGATTCCCCGGCTAGCCCGGAGAAATCACCCAATGCTCGGGACCAGAATGCACACCCTCCTCACACACCACCCAATAGAGATGTCCCGGTTAGGGGTAGCGTGGAGGCCCAACCCAGTACCAGTAGCCCGGGGACAAGACCTCCCACAACAGCCGGGGCGACAAAGAACCCTAATACGAGTAAACCACCCGTTGGAGTCCCACCAAAAAAGAGAGGGGTAGGGCGTCCTAAAAAGAGAACCATTTGGAATTTCCATAAAAAAAAGGAGTAATGTTTCTTTGTTTCTTCTCTCACAGGCCAAACTAACGATGCGATGGGGAAGCAGGCGAGGGAGAGGGAGGAGATAATGCCACTGGGAGTCTATTTTGAACCAGTCGACGATGTGATAATTACGGGAGATGAGTGGCGGATTGTAACGGAAGTCGACGTGAAAGAGATTCAAGGGAAGGTATCGGTCATCAGGGATTCTCTGGAGAAATTACAGGATGACCGATACGCTCTCTTAGAAGGAGAACCTTTGAAGACAATAGATTTTAAGGAGGATATGTCCTATATTAAGACCAGTTTCGAGATGACGGAGGGGATTATTTCACATTTGAGTGAAATGCTACCCCCGGCGCGAAGTCGACGTGGTCTGGTGGACGCGGGGGGGCACGTTTTAAAATTCATTTTCGGAACTTTAGATAATGAAGATCTGGTGGAATTGAATACCAGATTACAAAATTTAAATGAAGTTAATGAACAAATGAGTCATTACTTCGATGATCAAATCACAGCATTAGACCAACTCGACCATAAAACTAATCAAAATTTCGACTTGATTAAACAACATGCTAGAACATTATTGGAATTAGCCACTTTGATAGACCGAAATTTTAATTGGACACTTGGACGGCAAAACGCAGCCGAAAAATTTTTTCAAGAAGCGTTAGAATTAATGACTAAGACACGACGCCTGGGGCAAGCAGTGACGTCAGTTCGAAACTGGTTAGAGGATGTCCTCGGGATTGTTCAATCGGCGGCAGCGGGACGCCTCGATGCGCGATTGATCAACCCAAAAATGTTATTAGAATTAATGATAGATATAAATAAGAAACTCCCCGAAGGACAGGAATGGCTGACCCCGCTAGAATTACGATTTGTTTATAAGTACTATGACACATCATTAGTGAAAGTGTATAGTGTCAGGAACGCTATCCGTTTCGTGATCTCACTTCCGTTGAAGACAGTATCCCAGTCAGGAACAATATATTTCGTTCATGTTGTGCCGACAGCTCGGGGGGGAGTGAGGACCAAGCTAGTGAAAATTTCCCCGTGGATCCTCGTAACGCATGACCACCAAAAATATACCACGCTAGAACATAGATATGTGGACAGCTGCCGGGGACGGGAGCCGATGGTGTGTCAACAGCCTATTCCACTCGTAGCCCGATCCCAACTCAGTTGTGTCAGCGCCCTCTTCTTCAAACACGCGGAGCATCTAGACAGTTACTGCTCATGGGAAGTGTTATTAGGGGCGATTACTGATTTTTGGGAACCATCATATTCTGGTTCCCATTGGTATTATAGTATATCACGACCTCAAGTGGCCCGGCAAAGTTGCCGTACCAATAGCAAACCTAGATTCGATGATATCCAACTACATCAACAAGGCATCGTTACCGTTCCGGAGGGATGTCAGCTATATACAAATCAACATCTGTTGATGTCTAGGAGCGCGGGTCAATCGAGAGTCACGATAACAACTCCAGTGATATTTACCGGCCATAAAGAAGAACCCCTAATAACAGAGACATCACGTAAGGAGAACACAATAATGGCGGAGGGACTGAAAAGCTTGGAGTCGATAAGAGCTGAGTTGGGAAGGACCTCGATGAGTGTTCCATTATCCAGGTTGCGGGAGGAGGCGAGGTTGATACAGAGCAAAAGGAAACAGCATCTTATCGCTGGCGGGACCGGTGGTGGAGCAGTTTTAGTGAGTCTGTGTGGACTGGTGGGGTATCTTTGGTGGAAGAAGTGTACACGGAGGAAGAGGAAGGCCGGGAAACTGCAGAATCAACTGGGAAGTGATGTGGACATAGACAAAACAGAGGAGGGGTCGAACTGTTGAAAAGGATTGTTTCGGGAAAAAACTTTACCCCGAAACAATCTTTTTTAAAGGGTAGGGGAGTGTAATATAGTGGAGATATATTGTCTTGGTGTGATGGAGATGTATTATATTTGATATATTGAAAATATATTATCTTAGTGTAATGGAAATATATTATTATGTTATCTTTAGAATGTGTGGGAATAGATTATATAAAATACATTATGTCATAAATTAAGAATGGGTTAGTATAAGAAGAAGGAAGTTGAGTTTGCATTTCATAAGCCGTGGGAAAAATATAATCGTTGTCCACTGATCAAAGGTGATCGTTATGTAAGAAAAGAAAGATTACTAATGGGTGCAACGGAGACAGAGGATGAGAGAAGGAGATGGCGAAAGGGGAAGGAGGGGAGGCTCAAGGTGAGATGAACCAAAAGCGGCAGAGAGTGTGGCAGTCAGTGAATAATGTACACGAGAGAATAAGTGATTGAATTATCGATAATTATAAGATGTGTGTGTTAATTTTGATCTGTTTAGTGAATCTGTGCTCCTGGCCAGGAAAGTGTGAGTAAAGCAAATTTAATTATATCAAATGCATTTGAATAAATTCGTATGAAATTGATTAAATAAATGAATTAATTTGGATAAGATATATTAAATAAGTTAATGTAAAATTGATTGAATAAATAAAGTAAATAATATGAATTATAATTAACCGAATTAATATAAAATTAATTAAATAAGCAAGTTGAATTAAATGAGTTATAATTAAAAGAATTAATGTAAAATTGATTGAATAATTAAATTAAATAATATAAATTATAATTAACTGGATTAATATAAATTTAATAATTGTAACTAAATGAAATAAATTATATTTGAATTAAATTAAATGATGTTTTTAATAAACAATTAACACATTCGTCGTATATAGGTGGCATGATCTCGTACCTTCTTTCTAGCATTGGTGCAAGTAAGTACGCGGCCCATTACAATTGAAAAATTGTGTAATTTTTATTTAAGTGAGAAATTTAATATAATATGTTTTAAGAAAAATATGTATAAAAGATTTGTTTACAAATGAGATACACAACATTATTGTTAATGATATTTTGTAATAATCTATTTTCAAATAAATATGTCACATACAACATTATTCTTTTCTTCTAGACATGCAAATTATGAAATTTTTCAGTTAAGTGAAAAATTATTTATTTGGGGATAAGACCAACATTTCAGCAATTTTCTGAAAAAAAAAAATTATTTCTGAAATGTCAGTTTTACCTCTAAATAAATAATTTTTCACTTAACTAAAAAATTTCATAATTTTTTCATTCCTCCCGCGCTCCTCTCATTCAAATAATTCAAAATGGATTTTAAAAATGGTGCCAGGTGCCAGGCCGGTTTTTTTATCTCAATTAGTTCATTTAAGAGACGCTTTGAAGCAGCAGCGCTAAACGCTGCTTCAAAAAAATAACATTGCGTGTCCCCCCTCTGGGTCCATGGTGTAAGGTAGCAATCAGATAACTAAGATCCAACGTGGAATGAGAGATAGAGAAAGCTGTAGGAATAACACAATTAATATCTTCAAAAGAAAATAATAAAAATTAAGTTTATTGTTTTCCAATTAAACAAAGATTGCAACTAGAATTTATCTTTACTAGATTTAAATCTTTTATAATAAAATAAAATCATTTAATTTATACAACATTAATATTAAAGGAATTAATATTTGGATAACATAAAGTAAGGGAAAGAATAAAATAAATTATAGACTCTTATCCGTGTATGTGTTGTATCCGTTCTTTCTTCAGCGTAGATTTGGTTCCAATTGAGTTCCAATTCGTTATAAAGACCAAGACATCCTTCTTTGAAGCTTTTAGACAAGGTTCCTGGCTTTCTGGAGTTTCTTCCAATTTTTAAGAGAATTATTTAATTTTTTAATAATTCTTTTTGTTGTGGGAACGTTCCAATGTATAAAGGAATGATAACTGAACTTTAGAAGGTGAATTCAGCATTCGGAACGCAAAAACTTACAAAAATAGGAGAGGCAAAAATTTAACGTCCTCACTATTTCGTGGTTTAGATAAGAGTGTCTTTTTAACACAAAGATAATAAACAAACTCCCAACACAGACGATTGTTCTCACACCAACACAATTACAATGTCTTTTATTATCTTATAAATTATCAAATTACAAAACCAATTATAATTTATTAAAAATTTATAATAATTTTTAATTGGTTGCATCTCAATAAAATATCTAATTACTAATTAATATTAATTGTCCACAAATGGAAATATCATTTCATCCTCCACCTTTTTTTTAAAAATTTTTTGTTATTTGATAGGAATGAAATGTTTTCAAATATAAAAAAAATTTTAAAAGATACCTCCTTTCATTAGGAGATCTGTTCACTTTTTTTTTGAAATACATGATACATAATTCATTACATAATTGGGTTTACAATTTTAAATCAAGTACAATTTTCATGTTCACAAAAGAATATTCCATTGGTTAATCACAGAATTTTTTGACCTTCCAAATATAATTATTTTTTTTTTAACACATTTTGATAATTCTAAGAAGAAAAAGATCTGTAAATATTGAGGATGCTAGAAAAGATATTGATTAGAAAATTAAATTAAATTAGATAAATATGAATTGCTGACTTTAAATTTGGGGATAGGACGACTGTTTCAATTTCAACTGGATTGATCCTCTAAAATACCACTATGAATGACATTGTTTTTATTCGTTGTGACATAATCATTCCTTAACAAATCCATCATTAAACAGACTCGATTCTCTTTCACTACGGTTCATTATACCATTTTTAATTTTAAATCTCAACATTTCTATTTAAATACCTTAAGAATTCCTTTTTAATTTTTTATTATAATTATCTTTTTATAAGATTCATTGTATTGCTTTTATAGCATTTTAGTATTTCACTTTTTCATCATTTAATAATTCATTTATTTCTATTTTTATAATTGGTAATTCTTAAATATCATTTTTTGCAAATGTATTTGATTTCTATTTAACAATGCACAATAAAACCTTCTTTAGGATTCATCGGAATCAAGTTAGAGGGTAGATACGTAAAGAAACATTCACTACACAACAAAGTCTTTATATTATACAAGTGGTTCTTTAAAAAAATAAAAAAATTAATTAAGTTTTATAAAAAGGTTTCAAGAGCCTTCGATTATATTTGCCTATGATTTTATTTTTATCTATATCGTTTAATTCATAGGTTCCATTGGCGAGGATTCTATTTATTCGAAAAGGACCTTCATACAGGGGATAAAATTTATGATATTTTTTATTTAATAATACTTTATATAAAAAAAAAACTTTTTTAAAAAACCACGTTTTTAACGCACTAAAAAGAAGAAAATAATTTTTCTGAAACCCCATAGGTACTGACATTACAAACAAGAGATATGATTTGAAGAAAATTTTCTATAACGTAAAACGTGGGGCGCAAATAATAATAAATTTTTTAAATGCAATATAATTTCTTTGATTAATTTATTTCAATATCCATGGATTTATATTTTAAGTTTTATATTTTTTACCAGACTTTTTGTAAAAGGGAATATTATTAGTAATCCAACAGAATACTTTTATTAATGTAAATTTTTTTTGGAAAATTAATTCCTTAATATTAAATAAACATCTTCAATTTACACTTTAGAAATTTTATTAACATAAATATTAAATATTTGCTAGAAGTTTTGCAGTAGCAAAATTTAGTTTTAGATTTCTTCAAGTTAAATTTCTTATATTATTTACCAGAATATTGTTAGGATGTCATTTTTTATCAGAATTTTTTAAAAGTGAATATTATTAGTAATCTAAAGGTAATCTTTTCATAAATTAAATTTACCTCTTTTAAAAATTTCGATAAGTTATAAGCTTTACTTTTTGAAGCTAATTAAAATATGAATTCATTTATCCTATTAATTTGTACCTAATAACATTTATTTATAAATTTTTATACGATACAGAATATTTTAGCCATAGTTGCGCCCCACGTTTTACGTTATAGAAAATTTTCTTCAAATCATATCTCTTGTTTGTAATGTCAGTACCTATGGGGTTTCAGAAAAATTATTTTCTTCTTTTTAGTGCGTTAAAAACGTGGTTTTTTAAAAAAGTTTTTTTTTTATATAAAGTATTATTTTCTACTTTTTAGTCTTCATTATTGCAATCGATTTCACTTGACCTATACTACTTTTAAGTTTTTTGATTGACTTTAATAGTCATGAAATACTATTATCCTGAAAGTAATAAATTTAAATTGAATTATAAAGAGAAATTTTTAAATTTGTCATATTTTAATTCTTTATTGCCTAAAACTCATAAATTTAAATTTTGTTTTCTAAATTACAGTACAAAACATTAATATACCTTCTTTCAAATTTATTTACATTTTAAATATTATACATATTATATTATTCTTTTAACGGGTTTTTAACGGTTTTTTTCAAATTTAAATATTTACACTTTTTGTTTTGATTTTCCCATACAAAATTATATTCATTAATTATGCTCTAATTAAACACTTGCAAGCTACGAATGTGTTATTTTATTGTATTGTCATCCAGAATACATTACTCTGAAAAGTTTCAGAGCGATTGGATGACTGGAAGTGGTCGAAATTTCGATTGCAAGATTTGACCCGAACAGATAAATAAACAAACAAACAAACAAGAAAGCAAGCTAAGAAAAACGTGGTAAAAAGGAAGAGGGACGATTGGCTTTCACCAATACAAGTTTACATTCATTGCCCTCTCTTTTTGGTTGCTATGCACGCGCGACGCCGGCATGCCCAAGTCTGGGGGAATCCATTAGTCCAGTGGTTCTCAAACTTTTTTGTTGACGGAACCCTTTTGGGAAGCAAAATACTTGATGGAACCTTACAATAAAACAATAGTTTTCAAAGTGTATTATTTATTTATAAGCATAACAAAAGTACAATGTAACAATTACTAATTATTACTTACTTTACCACATGACAAGTACAATAATAGAAAATATTAAAAAAGAAAAAAGTCGAATTGGCAGTCGTGGGACTGGCCGACAGAAGTGAAAACTTGTGCGTAAGAAATTTGAAAGCATACGGAATGCGCACCAGCTTCACGAGAAAAATGAAATTTATATACGCGTATATATATAAAATTCATAATTATTTTTTTCAGCAAACTGATTATTTTTACAAAAATATTAAAAATACGATGTTTATGAATATATATATATATATCTATATATATAAAAGGCAATGTCTGTCTGTCTGTGTGTGTGTCTGTCAAATACTCAAAAACTAACCGTCCGATTGCGATGAAACTTTCAGGGATTGTTGTGGGCGTCCCAGGGAAGGTTTTAGTGTAGTTAAATCCAAAATTAATTTATCCAAAATTAATTTAATTAGTAATATTTTGGTAAAAGTGTATTTATGGTTACCATGGTTACATTGAAAAATTTACAATAAATAAATAAAAATAATTGGAAATCTTTTCAACTTATTATTTTGATAAATTTTATTAATATTTTTAATTTTTTTTAAACTGCCAAAAATAACATACCCATAATAATAGTTGTAATAAAAATAAAAATATAAATCACAATGTAAGTAAAATATTGAATCGTTTTATTTATATTGTTTGAATATTTATTAAATTTATATATAGATTAATTTACATGTTTAAATGTATATTTAATAAATTTATTTATTGATTCTTAATATTAATAATTCCAATTACTTTCTTGAAATTTTTTTTTATTTAAAAGCATATTCAGCATATCTCGCAAATTTGAATTGGATTAAATAACATATATTAATTTAAATTAAATTAAATTAATTCAATTATAAATTAAAATTAATAAATAATATTTATTAAACCAGCGCAAGTTTGGCTCTTTTTTGATGGCACCACGTCACGTGTTGGCGCGTGAGATTTCCAGTGTTAAAAAATTAATTCTGGTACTTTCAGCGATTCAATTTTCGATGTTGAGATTTTGATGTTTTTGAAGTTATAAATAATATTTATTAAATTATAATTTAATTAATTTAATTTAATTTAAATTAATAAATGTTATTTAATCAAATTCAAATTTGCGAGATAGTCGAGTGGATAGTGGAGTGTTTGGCTCTTTGTTGATGGCACCACGTCACGTGTTGGCGCGTGAGATTTAAAATTATCAAACATATATCTTTTTTTTACGGTCACACACACACACACACACACATATTTAAAAATTAATTTATTAAAATATATATTATATAATATATTATATATAGTATATAATTTAATATATATATATATAGTACCGGGATCCCGAGCCTCGGCTCGGTACTTAAGTTAAAAAAAATGATTCATTATTATTGGGTTTGGCTGGTAATATTAATACCTGGGATACCGAGCTGTCGCTCGAAAAAATGTTTAGGCATTATTATAGACATTTTCATTCTGTAAATTAAATAATTTTATTTCATTTAAATAATGATGGAGCAGAGTCGGAATAAAAACAATTAGTTGATAAAAAAGGATTTATTATAAAATGTGATTTTTATAATATTTAAATAAAATTAAATTGAATTGAACAAAGGTAAAAAAAACGTGTACGAGAGAGAAAATATGTTGTTTATGTAAAAAGTTTTACTAACAAGAACGCAGCATAGTAGCGCAGTGGACTAGTGCTACCAATCCCTGTCCGCACAGGAATTGAATATCCCCAACAATCTCTCCCTCAATTTATGTGCGGAATTTCTTCTATTTTCGAAGTCCTAGTCCGATCATGCATTTTTCATGTTTCGATCCCCCGAGTGCTTTGATCAGTACGTCTGCTATCATCTCTTCTGTTGGCAGATACGAGAGTTTCACAGGATGATCCTTCAGCAGGTATTTCTTGTTCCATATCGGTGTCGCCATTATCTTCGTCTTCTAGAATTGAAGCTTCTCGAGTGTTAGGATTGAATATTTGTTGATATGCTTTGGCTGGACGGCCCACCCTACCAGTTTTTATAATACGAGGTCTTCCAGGTCCTCTTCGTGGTTGAGGGTCATCCTCTTCTTGACTATGAGATGATTCGTCAGATTCGAGTGTATTTGCTCGTTCAGGAGTCTTCAATTTTATGGAGACGGATTCGACTTCATCTATAGACTTGTTGATATCTTCTTCTCGATCTTCTTCATGGAGAAAATCTATAAATTTATTTTCAGATGTGAAGCAATTTAAAAATTTGACATCTCGTGTAATTCGAATTTTTCTCTCAGAAGGAATCCACACTCGATAAGCTTTGGAGGTTTCGGCGTATCCGACGAATATTCCCTCAAGTCCTCTTCTTTGAAATTTTCCTTTATTTGGAGTTTTGTCTAAAATATATACTTTTGATCCAAAAGTCCTCAAGTATGAAACATTGGGACGCCTACCTATCCACTTCTCGTATGGTGTACAATTTTTAAGAGGTTTGGTAATACACCGATTACGAATGTGGTTTGCGGTAGCCACGGCTTCGGCCCAAAACGATGGCGGCATTCCGGATTCGAGAAGCATACAGCGAGCGGATTCTACAAGCGTCCTATTCTTTCGCTCGGCTACTCCGTTTTGTTGAGGTGTATGAGCTGTTGTTAGACGTCGTCGAATCCCAGATGTTCTCAGAATTTCGTCCATCGAAGAGTTGCAATATTCTTTGCCGTTGTCGGATTGTAGAGCTTTTATTTTGCAACCAGTTTGATTTTCAGCGAAGTTTTTATATTCGATAAATTTTGATGTAACTTCCGATTTATTATGAATAAAGTAGGTTTCGGTCCATCGAGTGTAATCATCTGTAAATGTGACGAAGTATTTGCAACCTCCATTTGATTTCATTCGCATTGGACCACACACGTCGGAATGTACTATTTCGAGAGGGATGGAAGAGTTTTCGGTTCTATTTGTAAATGGAGTACTTGTTAATTTTCCAGAAAGGCAGGTTTCGCAGGTGTCTTTGCATTCATCTTGAAATTGCAGACCAATAACACAATTATTTTTGCGCATAGAGTTCAAGTCCTTTCAATTTAAATGCCCGAGACGACGATGCCATCCTTTTCCATTCGCGTTTTTCCCTATAGTACAGTTAGTTGCCAGGTTTGCCGATTCGCGAGCTTCACGAAGATAAAAGAGATCACCTTCTCGATCAGCAATCATTTTGGTTGTTCCGTGATTATCCTTGATTAAAGCCTTATTTTTTGTAAAAATTACTTTATGATCTTTGTCGACGATCTTGGAAACGAAAACGAGATTTGTACGAAGATCTGGCGCAAAAAGTGTGTTTTGAAGAGTAATGTTTTGATCTTGTGTACCATTTGAGGTTACAACGTCGACGACTCCTTTAACTTCTGTAGTCATGTTGCTTGCGAGGTTAATGCCGCAGTTCAGAGTTTCCTTTTTGGTGAAAAGATTTATATCTTTACATAAATGCGAAGTGGAACCGCTGTCGAGACACCATCTTGAAGTAGTTCTTGATGATTTCCTGAAGAATGATTCGGATTTCTCCTCAGTCTTGTTTTCTTCAGAAGATTTTCTTTTGAAACACTGGGATGACTTATGACCTTTCTTCTTGCAAAATCCGCATTTGTATTTTATTTGTTGATTTCCGAACACATTTTTATTTTTGTGTCCTGAATCGGTTGTAGGATGCTTGACATATAACGACCCATGTGATGAATAAGGTTTTTTATGATTTCGGGCGTCATGTTCTTCAACTATTTTAATTTTTAAAATTTCGATGTCTGGCAATTTATCGCGAGATTCAATGGCACATCTAAAGTTGTCGAAGCAATCCGGAAGGCTATATAATAACATAATAGTTAATAATTCGCCGTTGATGTCAACTTCCATGTCTCGGAGTTTGTCAACGTTATCTATGAATTTCGATATATGTTCTCTGACGTCATCACCTTCGTTCATTTTCAATTTTAATAATTCTTTTAGTAAGGTTGCTTTACGAGCTGGCCCTTTAGAAGCATAGATAGATTTTAATTTGTAATATAAATATAATATTAATATAAATAAAACGATTCAATATTTTACTTACATTGTGATTTATATTTTTATTTTTATTACAACTATTATTATGGGTATGTTATTTTTGGCAGTTTAAAAAAAATTAAAAATATTAATAAAATTTATCAAAATAATAAGTTGAAAAGATTTCCAATTATTTTTATTTATTTATTGTAAATTTTTCAATGTAACCATGGTAACCATAAATACACTTTTACCAAAATATTACTAATTAAATTAATTTTGGATAAATTAATTTTGGATTTAACTACACTAAAACCTTCTCTGGGATGCCCACAACAATCCCTGAAAGTTTCACCGTAATCGGACGGGTAGTTTTTGAGTCTATAAGAGACAGACAGACAGACATTGCCTTTTATATATAGGTGCCATGGAACTATTAGGAAGCAATTTACTACATAGCATGCAGAGAGGTGAGCCGTTGGAATCAACAAATCCGAAACTGATATATGAATCATCATACTTCCTTTTTTTACCGACCGACGATAGTAAGGGAGGTATTGTTTTCACACCAAATTTCACAAGTGGAGATTTTTACACATCTCCACGAATCATGCATTTTCTTAACAGAAAAAAGTATTTTTAGCATGATGTCTGTCCGTCCGTCCGTACAGCCTGAACGGCTCAACGGATTTTGATGAAATTTGATATATTTACTTAATGCATCAGTGGGATGAATTGATCAACTTTTGGTGCAAATCCGGAAACCGGAAGTGGTAGTATTAGCGATCGACGATAGGAAGGGAAGGGTTATTTTCACACCAAATTTCACATGAGGAGATTTTTTACATATCACCACGAATCATGCACTTTGTATTGGTTTTATTCTCGAGAAAAATCATCTTTATTAGTTTTTTCTTAATTTAAAATTATATGATGTCATCCAGCCATTAATGACGTCACAGCCTGGTCTTACATAAATATTATAAATAAAATAAAATTAAAAATATTTATGTTATATCCATATCTGTTTTTTATTACATTAACTAGCTGCTCAGAGCTCCTTCGTCGCATCCCTGTACCCCCGAGTGGTACATAGTATTTGGTTGAAAGTAGTAAAAGGTTTTCATCCATTTTGTTTCAAACAATGTATAACATAAAACATTCATTTCTTATTGTCTGATTATTTAAAATATATTTTAATTTAAATAGTAAATTAATTATATATATTATTATTGAATATGTTATATCTATCTACTCGAAAGTTCTTGGCAGCTACAACCACATTTCTCCAAGTGCCTCCGGTGACCTCATCTTTCTTTGGCCAATAAATGCTGGAAAGAATAATCTGAATCTACTCTCATCTCCCAGGGTCATAGACCATGTGTGGCTCAACGGTACTCGAAAGTTCTTGGCAGCTACAACCACATTTCTCCAAGTGTCCTTATCCTGAACCTCTGTTCCATCTCTCGTACGTCACCTCATCTTTCTTTGGCCCATAAATGCTGGGGAGAATCCTATTCTCAAATACTCTGAATCCACTCTCATCTCCTAAGATCATAGACCATGTCTCACACTCATATAATACAACAGACAAAATAATTGTTTTATATATTTTAATTTTCATTCCCTTTTATAATAATTTTGATGAGATAAGCCTCTTTACTGCATGATAACAGGCGTTTCCCGATTCCAACTTCGATTTAAATTCTTCTCAAATATTATTATCCTTCGTGATTACATTCAATTTTTCTACATATTCACATTCTACATTTTGTATGTTAATACTGCTCCTGTTTGTTTCTAAATATATTTATTTATCATTATTAATTTCAAACCTCATCTCTTTTCCTACCTCGACTAATTTTTCCTCGCTATCTGTAATTGCAATTGCCGAATCTCCTATTATATTTAAGTCGTCTGGGTAACCTAATATTTTACAATTGATTTCCACATCTTACTCTTTCTTTACTACCTTCAAGATAAATTTTAAGATCAAAATTTGAAAAAGTTTATCCGGATCTATTGAGTCATGCGTAGGTTTTACTAAAGTCTACGAATAACTAGTGAACATAAATATTGAATTCGCGGTTTTTTAAATATCTGTCATAATGAAAATATCTTAATTAATGTTGATCGATTTGGCATGAAGCCTCAATGATATCGTCTAATATTTCCTCCGCCTATAGTTTATAAGTATTGTAGTACCGGGACCCCGAGCCTCGGCTCGGTACTTAAGTTAAAAAAAATGATTCATTATTATTGGGTTTGGCTGGTAATATTAATACCTGGGATACCGAGCTGTCGCTCGAAAAAATGTTTAGACATTATTATAGATATTTTCATTCTGTAAATTAAATAATTTTATTTCAATTAATAAATATCTATTTTTAAATAATTTTTCTCTCTACATTATTTATCTAATTCTGACAATATATTAAGATCACACCGGAACCCCGAGCCTCGGCTAGGTAATTAAGTTAAAAAAAAATAATTCATTATTATATTGGGTTTGGCTGGTAATATTAATACTTGGGACACTGAGCTGATATACAATTCTTTAATTATTTATTACAATTATTAAATGTTGCATCATTGCATCAATCTGATTAAAATGAATGGAACTTGGGGTCCTCAATAATACATAAATATGTATTATCAGATATGTTTCTAAGTGCATGAATATTTTTTTTTTATTGGAAGAATGATAAATATATATCGTAATTTATAATTATAAAATATTATTAAAATATATATTTTTAATTTTATTTCGAAATTAAATAAAAAATTTTAAAATATTTTAAATATAAAAAAAATGATTAATACAATATCTTTTAAAAAAAGGCGGGAGTCAAATTTCAATATGAATGTGATATGTCATCGATATATAAATTAATAATAAATAATATTAATAAATATTAAATTTAATAAAAGAACAATGAATAAATAAATATAAAATAGTAATTTATTAAAAAATAATAGATTAAAAAAAAAAAAAAAATTATTTCTAAACCATTTTTTATTTTGTTGTTATTTTTTTTTTGAGAGAGATTAATAAATATATATATATATTTTATTAAAAATAAATATTTTTAATTTTATTTCGAAATTAAATAATAAATTTTAAAATATTTTAAATATAAAAAAATATTAATACAATATCTTTTAAAAAAAGGCGGGAGTAAAATTGATGACGTCACACCCATATATAATTTTTAATTAAGAAATTAATAATGAAGCTGTAAGTTTCAAGAGATGTGATCAATAAAACTCAATTTTTCTTTATATATACTATATCTAGTGTGAATTTGAAAAAAATCGTTAGAGCGGTTTTTGAGAACCAATATATATAGATAGATAGATATATACAATTTTAGCTAGCATAATAAGATAAGAGTACCGGGACCCCGAGCCTCGGCTCGGTACTTAAGTTAAAAAAAATGATTCATTATTATTGGGTTTGGTTGGTAATATTAATACCTGGGACACCGAGCTGTCGCTCGACCCTTTAAAAAATATTAATCTACAATTAATTATTTATTACAATTATTAAATGTTGCATCATTGCATCAATCTGATTAAAATGAATTGAACTGGGGTCCTCAATAATACAAACAAACAATTTTAGCTAGCATAATAAGATTAATCCAAGTAATATCGTCTATTTCTATTCGACACTATTTTCAGTTATGAAATGAACAGTCAGTAGAGAGTAAAAAAATTGTAATTGAAGACCGTTGTTTTTAAAAATAATTAAATTATTTTATAGATTATAAAATAAAAATTATTGTATTAACATTAAAAATATTGAAATAAAAAAATAATAGTTTGATTTAATAAACTAAAATATTATAAACATTTTTAATGTGAATTTCTCAGGGAGGTAGGGAGCCCAATTCATTTAACCATCTATGTTGTATAAGGAATCTTAATTTCTTAACACTCCGTTTTTTCAAATTTAAAATAGAGGGAGAGAAAGAGTTTCAATTATATTCGAATAGTCTATATATTCTATATATGAGTATTTTTTTTTTCTGAATTTAATACCAAGTTGATTTTCAAAATTTTCTATTCTTTATGCATATGATTGATTACATGTGTTAAAATTTAAACAAATTCAAATATTCTAATTTATAAATTTATATAAAATTTAATATTATTTTTTCGAGACTAATGGCAAATACCGGTGGCCCTAGTCAGAGCAAGAGAAGACTCCTTTTGGTAGCGGCCCAGTCGATGATGTTATATGGATCGGAGATTTGGGCTTTACAACTATATTTTAAGTGAAAAAATGATTTCTTGGTTATATAAAAATTAAAATATGATTCTTTATATCTTTATTATACAGAAAAGTAGGCGTGTTAATATAAAATATATACCTGGGACACCGAACTATCACTCGACCCTTTAACCAATTTATACAATTTATTTTTATATACTTTAAAAATTTTACAATTTTTTAATTATTTATTATAATTGTTAAATGGGATTTCTAAAAATGACCCATTAAAAATTTGTTTCCTAAAATGTTTCAAATTAATTAAAATAAATTGTATAAATGTTCATTTATAAAATCTATATATCTGTGAGTTTGTTTTTCGATTTTTTAAATTTTGATTTTGGATTCGATTAGAGCTTAAAATGTGTAAATGTAAAGTGGTCTTGGTTTTTTTAAAATTCGTTTGGGAACATGGTCAAATCGGCAGTCAAAGTTGAAAATTCCCCATATATTATAACTACTGTAATTAGTATTATTATAATGTAAAATTATAAAGAAAAAATGTTTAGACATTATTATAGACATTTTCATTCTGTAAATTAAATAATTTTATTTCATTTAAATAAATATCTATTTTTAAATATTTTTTTCTCTCTACATTATTTATCTAATTCTCACAATATATTAAGATCATACCGGGACCCCGAGCCTCGGCTCTGTAATTAAGTTAAAAAAAAAAATTCATTATTATTGATAAATATATATCGTAATTTATAATTATAAAATATTATTAAAATATATATTTTTAATTTTATTTCGAAATTAAATAAAAAATTTTAAAATATTTTAAATATAAAAAAAATATATATTTTTAATTTTATTTCGAAATTAAATAAAAAATTTTAAAATATTTGAAATATAAAAAAAATATTAATACAATATTCTTTAAAAAAAGGCGGGAGTCAAATTTCAATATAAATGTCATTTGTGATGTCATCAATATATAAATTAATAATAAATAATATTAATAAATATTAAATTTAATAAAAGAACAATGAATAAATAAATATAAAATAGTAATTTATTAAAATGTAAACAATAGATAAAAAGAAAAAAAATAACAAATTCATTATTTTCATTTTCATTTTTAAATAACGATTCACCCGGAGAGTTTCGAACCGACGAAATCCACTCGTTAAAACATCACTTTACCATATGGACTAAATATATTTAGATAAAAAATTGTCATTTTTTTACTGTCTTAGCAGGCAGATTTGATGTTTTTTATTTTATTTTTTTTTTTTGAGAGAGATTAATAAATATCTATATATATTTTATTAAAAATAAATATTTTTAATTTTATTTCGAAATTAAATAATAAATTTTAAAATATTTTAAATAAAAAAAAATATTAATACAAATAAAAATGGATGCCATTGACGTCACCCATATATAATTTTTAATTAAGAAATTAATAATGAAGCTGAATGTTTCAAGAGATATCATCAATAAAACTTAATTTTTCTTTATAAATACTATATCTAGTGTGAATTTGAAAAAAATCGTTAGAGCGGTTTTTGAGAACCAATATATATAGATAGATAGATATATACAATTTTAGCTAGCATAATAAGATAAGATATGTTATAATAGAGTATAATATTTCTTGATCATTTCATTTTGATATTTTAATTTCATTGCTTGATTTTTATTGAATATTTTTAATTATAATAAAATTTGAGAAAATGCAAAGTTAGAGACTTGAGACAATTTATAAAAATTAATTTATAAAAATTAACGGTATAAAAGTATTGATAAAACTAAAGATAAATTAACAATATATACATTCATTAATAGTATTAATTTAAATTAATGGATTTATTTGATTTTTTATTATTAAGTTCATTTATTAATTTTTTTAGATCATAGTTAATTCCCTCCCTTAAAATAAAAGAAGTATTCAAATATAGAAAGAATAAATACAAAATAATTTAAGTTAAATATGATTTAAATATTTTATTATATTAATTAAAATGAGAACTTTTAGAATAAATTACTTAATTGAAATGATATTTTAATATTAGAATTTAAAATAAAAAGTTAAATATTATAATAATTCTTTGATTGGGAATTTCTTTTTTGTTTGTTTCTATGACAGCAAAAAAGTAAACAAATTACATACATACATACATACAAACACTCTCCTTTATATATATATAGATAGATATATTAAAATTATTTGAAATTGTTTCTGTAGCTGGAAATTAATTTATTTCAAACCGTCGGTCGGTTCGGACCTGGCCACAGGTCAACTTGTTCGTCTTTGAAACCGTCGAGCTTGACGTCGTGGCATCATCGTCTGGATCGGTGATTGCTATTTTCTCCGCGCGTACTGCTTTTGAACATTCAGCGTCATTAGAAGAAGTTGTTGCATCACGTTTAACACCTTTAAGCCAACGTTTCATTCTTCTTTATTTAAAATGTTAGTCAGGATGATGGGGTCTAAATAATGCACAATCGTTTCTGCGTATAAATTTAGTAACAATGAAGAAATGTATAAAACTGAAACAGAATACAGCAGGCAGTAGAACAATGAACACTAGTTTCTCGCTAGCGAGCTTGTAAGTAGGTAGATAGGAACTTATCGCTCCGAACGCTAATCGTCAACTGATGCATTAATAAAAAGAGAAATATAAAAATTGCGTTGTAATTTCGACTTTATTTTTACTTTCCCGCATACTTCGTATAAGATAAGTATTGTAATCGTTAAAAATTTCGACGTCGAGATTTCGATAGATCTTGACGTTTTAGACCCCCCTGAGTCGGAAAATTCCATTTTTCGAATTATGTCTGTGTGTGTGTATGTATGTATGTATGTATGTAATGTCTGTGAGCAAATTTACTCAAAAACTAATCAAGCTAGGACTTCGAAATTTGGTACACCGATATTATTCACAGTTTGTAGATTTCTATCAAAATTTCGTCAAAATCGGTTAACTGGAAGTGGTACTTTACCTACACTGGTTGCGTTTACCTTTCAAGTAAAGTACCAGTTTGCTTCGAGATATTTGCTTCATATTTTGTATATAGATTTAAAAATATGAAAAAAATTCAGATACCAAATTTCTTCATGATCTGACTACCGGAAGTGACATTTTACTTATACAAATAGCGTTAGGTGTAAATTATAAATATATATAATAGTGTTAAACCATTTTACTTTATAATTTAAATTAATTAGTTTGTTTATTTTTATTGTTGTTAAAACATAATAATAATAACCTAATTACCTATTTATATGCGGGAAAGTCTAGGGGAGGACACTCCCGCTTTTTTGAAGTTAGAGTCGAAAGCCGCTTGTTGATAACTATAGCGTCTAATTGAGTGGCGGCTTTTATCAAAGGAACTGCCCGCTCACAATTTTAACACACAAAGTTAACAATATTTACAAAACAAATTCTTTTTTTATTTATAATATCTCCCTTTAACCTATTTATTTTATTCTATTTTAAAATATTGAAATTATTTAATTTATAATATATACTCCGCAATTCTTGCGGAACCCCTACAGAGGTATCGCGGAACCCTAGGGTTCCGCGGAACACACTTTGAGAACCACAGCATTAGTCGACTTGTTCAACGAGCATCTATAAACAATTTTTATTTTATTTAAAATATATATATATTATATATTTAAATTATAATTTATATTTCTTTCTATTTCAATATATATTTTATTTCTTTAAAAATAATATATATATGTAAATCATATTCACCAATGTATTCATTTTATCTGAGGTTGGTAGCATTGGATGGGGGTTTACTTGCACACTCACTTGATATGCTTAGGATATTAAATGCATTGATATCCATTAATGTGTTGCATACGAGTGGGTGGATAAGGGACTCTTGTCTAATTCTATTTTACTTACAGGTAAATATGATTTAATGTATATTTTGTATATAATTCTATAATAAAATAAATCTATTTTACTTACAGAACCGAGTAAGACTTTTAATTCACCCACACACTTACAAATTAGACAAGTTTTTCGAAAAGACAAAAATAAATTATGGCTTATCCGAAATTAAAATTTTTTATTATAAAGACAAAGGAAGATTTACACGAATTAAAGGCTTTAACCATGGATGGTTCAACCTGGTTTTTGATTCCAGAAAATAAGAGAAGTATCAAAGATCATCCAGTATTGATAAAATCTAAAATTATACAAAATGTGATAAAAAATTTAAAAAAAATTGGAAATTATCGTAATATAGATTTGGCAATCAATGAAGAAATAAAAAAATATTATTTTGATGAAGAGGATAATATATGTATGGAAGGTGAATACTTAGAAGAATGTGATGATAAAGAAATAATAATGAACATGAAATTAATTAGACCTGATGAGGAAGAAATCCAGTTAAAAGACGTGAGGGAAAAATTTATATTGGATGATTTTAGAAAAGAAATTCAAGGCGAAATCTGGATGGAACAATTTGAAAATGAACTTAAAAGATTTAAAATTTATGACACACATAAAAAAATTCAAATTTTAAAATTATTTCTAAAAAACTACGGAATTGAATGGTATTCTGCAAACATCACAAATTAGTAGGTGACGATTGGGTAAAATGGAAAGAATCCTTTAATAAATCCTTTCACTACCAAGACTGGACATACATTAGAAAAGCTTTGGATTATAAATACATCTATGGAGACATGGCGGAGTTCGTCCTAAGAAAAGAGAAAAAGCGGATAAAGATATCCCAGAAAAATGTAGGATATATTTGATTGTTTGTAGCCTCCCTCTAGAAATCCAAAACAAATTAGAAAAAGACAAAATTAAAACAATAGAAGATATATTGCAAGAAATACGGAAAACACAAAACGCATGTGAAATTAAATATGGAAAAGTTGAAGAAAGAAAAGGAAAAATTCCGAGAAGTCAACTTAATCCCAAAATAACAAAGCCTTGTAATATTTGTGAAAAGCTGGGATATGCAAATAGATTTCATCCATTACACAAATGTTGGAATAATAAAAAAAATAAAATCAAGGAAATAAACTTCAATGAAGAAAATAATTTAGAAGAAGAAAATTTATCTGATGAAGAGTTAAAAGAAAAAAACTAGAGTGCCCGGAAGGATCAAAAACAAACCCACTAATCAAAATAAAGGCATTTATTAAAAACAACTTAATTAGGGCGGTCTATGATACAGGCTCCAATTGTTCTTTAGTAAATAAAAAAATAATAGATATGATAAAAGCTAAGATAAATAATAATAAAACTATAATAAAATCTTTAAGTGGAATTGATTCTTATAATACCCGGGCCAAATTAAAACTAAAAATAGGAGAGATTGAAGAGAAATTAGAATTTATAGTAATTAAAAATAATAATTTTAAGTACGATATGCTATTAGGATTAGATGCTATAAAAACATTTAAACTAACTCAAGACGAGAATTTAAAAATAAAACAAAACAGAGGTCAAAGGAATATGATAAAAAATAATAATAATAATAGTATAAAAATAACGGATTTAAATAAAAATTATGAACTAAAAATAAAACAAAGCAAAGGTCAAAAGAATATGTTTAATGAAAATAATAGTAATAATTTAAAAACAGCAGATTTAAATAAAAATTATGAATTAAAAATAAATTTGGAACAGTTAGAAATAATAAAACAAATAAAAATAAAAAATTTAATTAAGAAATATAAACATTGTTTTGCAAAGAACAAATTTGATGTTGGCAAAGTAATGGGTTACGAGGCACAGATCAAACTCAAAGAGGATAAATATATAGCAAAAAAACCATATAGATGCTCACCAAGAGATCAACAAGAAATTGAATATCAAATCACTGAATTACTAAAAAATGATTTAATTGAGGAATCTGATTCGCCATATGCGGCCCCAGTAACATTGGCCTACAAACGTGAAGAAGGTAAACGAACGAGGCTGTGCATAGATTTTACTGATCTAAATCGCATAATTGTTCCGGAAGCACACCCTTTTCCAAGGATAGATGATCTAATAATTGAAGTAAATAAATCTAAATGGTTCACATCCATAGATATGAATTCTGCATTTTGGTCCATACCGATTAGAGAAAAAGATCGAAAAAAATTAAGATTCATTACTCAAAAGGGTCACTGGCAATGGAAAGTCCTACCATACGGTTATAAAAATAGTAGTGCCATCTTCCAAAGAGTTCTTGCAAACACAATTAGAAGAAATAACTTAGATAAATTTTGTATCAACTATATTGATGATGTTCTAATATACTCAGAAACATATGAGGATCATATGGAACATATACAAAAACTATTCGAAGTCATAAAAAAATTAGGACTTAAAATGAAAATGGAAAAATGTGAATTTGCAAAACAAAAAATAAAATTTCTTGGCCATATTTTAGAAAATGGATTAGTATATCCGATAAATGACAATTTAAAAGCCATTAATGACGTTGAAAGACCGAAAAATAAAAAACAGGTTCGTCAAATAATTGAAAAAATAAATTTTTATAGAAAGTTCATTGACCATTGCACACAGAGATTAACACCATTATATAATTTATTAAAAAAAGATATAAAATTTAAATGGACGGACGAGTGTGAGATATCATTTCATGACATAAAAAATTATCTGACCACATCACCTATACTGGCTGTATTTGACAACAATAAGGATATAATATTGGAAGTAGATACTAGCAGATTAGGCATAGGAGGTGTATTAAAACAACCCCAAGAAGATGGAACAATGCTCCCTATAGGCTACTTTTCAAAGAAATTGACATCAGGCCAAATGAAAAAGGAAGTAATGTTTATAGAATGCTTGGCTATGAAAGAAGCAATAGTATATTGGCAGTATTTATTAATAGGAAAAAAATTCACAGTTATTACTGACCACAAGCCACTATTGAATTTGAAAACAAAAGCAAGAACCGATGAAGCAATAGGTGATTTGATGCTCTATCTATCGCAGTATGATTTCAAAGTGGTTTATAGAGAAGGTCATCAAAACCTAGAAGCGGATTTTTTATCCAGAAACCCAGTTTTAGGGATTAACGAAAATAATGAAGATTGTATCCAAACATTGAATATGATAGAGATAGAGGAAATAAAAAAAGACCAGAATAAAATAAATGATGAAATAAATAGAGAAAGAGGAATTTTAAACAGTGACAACATAAAATTTAAAGTGATAAAAAAATAAGAAAAGAATTTATGTCTCAAAGGAATTTGGAAAACACCTAATAGACAAAACACATAAATTTTATGGACATATAGGATATAAACAGCTAATAAGTCAAATAAGACCTTTTTACTATTTTAAGAAAATGGATGAAACTATAAAGGAATATTGCAAAAAGTGTTCTACCTGTATAAAGAATAAATCTAGAAGTAATAGACCTTTATCACAGACCATCAACAAGACTGGACACGCCCATGTATTGCTGTGGTACCTTATTTCAGTGCTCCGCAACCGGTGTGCCGCGGCACACTGGTGTGCCTTAAAGGAGATACATGTGTGCCGCCGCGATCAAATGAAACTTAGAAATATAATAATTATGCGGATTAGAAATATAATAATTATGCGGATTTCTAAGTTTCATTTGATCGCGGCGGCACACATGTATCTCCTTTAAGGCACACCGGTTGCGGAGCACTGCCTTATTTGGCGCTATCTAGGTAATTCACGAAGCAACTTGATGGAAAAGTGGGTGGGGGGGAGTGGTGGGCTTTTTGAATTTATTTAGAATTTGGCGCCATCTATTGACCTTCCTCGTAACTACCTGATGTAAATCTTTTGGGGTGGGGGGAGCTTATTGGGTTTTTTAAATTTAATTTTTTTTTTGAAGGAATAATTGGAATGAAAAAAAATTGTGAAAATTTCAGTTAAATGAAAAATTATTTATTTAGAGATAAAACTGACATTTCATCAAAAATTTTTATTTTTTGATATTTTTGCTGAAACGTTGGTTTTATCTCCAAATAAATAATTTTTCATTTAACAGGAATATTCACAATTTTTAAATTGAAGCTAGGAAATTTACACATATAAATGAAAAGAGTAATGTTTTATATGTAATATATTTATTTAAAGAAGGGTAAAAATTAAAATAAATTATTAACAATAAATATTAACAATCACAATAAAATCTTTTTTACATATTTTTATTTTATGATAGTAATTAAATAATCAATAAACTAATAACAATTATAAATTAATAATAAATCAATTATAAATTTATTTTACTCCATGAGCTTCCTAGCAAATCCACACGGCCTATTTGATTAATCCACTTTTCACGTAGATTATCATTGGTGAGAAAACAAAACATGGGAACCCATTCTTCTCTAGGTAAAGCATTTGTTTTGCATTTTGCATAACCTGAATTCTGCAAAAATATTAAATTATTATACATTTGTTAATTTTATCTAATATAATATAATATATGTATATAATTATAATAAGGTAAATAGTATTTTATTTGAAAAATTAATACAAAAATTTCAATGAGAAATTGCTTAAAAAATACATTGGACGATTATAAAAAAATATAATATATATTTTTCAACATTTTATTATATTTTTTATTTATATATATGATGTATATATATAGAATTAATTAAAATTAAATTTAATTTATGTTGCTGTAGATCAAACCACATGCAATTGAAATATATAATTAATTAAAATCTATATACATAAAACATGTAAATAAAATATATGAGAAAATATTAATATATATAAAATATATAATTTATTAAAATACATAAGTAATTAATATATATAATTAATTAATATATATATACATATTAATATAATAATAAAATTATACTTACATTATAAACCATATCTGCTGATGTCTGCTAGCCAACGGGGTATCAAATCAATGGGACAGGCGTAACTCGAACACCAGATGGCGTTACATGTAAAAAGTCGACTCTTCAGGCGTCCAATAGATGGCACCGCAAAAAAAAAAAATGGCCGAAGATCACCCCCTCCCACAGGCCTTCCGAATTTCCTGCAATTATTTGAATGCTGCTAATGAAATCATCACTCAATTTATAAGTAGTATCTATCAAACTAAATAAATATTTTAAACAAACTTTTTTTTTTGTAATCCTTAAGATTAAAATGTCACACGTAATTTTATATAAGCAGATATTATATTAAATTATTATATGCCACCAGATATTATATACCACCAAAATTTGTAACTATAAATATGTACTCTTAATATAATACACAATAGTTTAAATTATACAAAAAAACTTGTTCATCAATGACACCAATCGAAATAAATTGATTTCTTGACTCTTGACTAATTGTTATTTTTCACTTAACACTATTTAACTTATGAAGTTATATTATATATTATTTGATAAATATAAATATAAATTTTATTTAACATTTAACACAAATAAAATTGAAAAATTTATTATAAATTGTTTGATAAATAATTAAAATTACATTGTAACAAATCAAATAACAAAGTTAAATTATTTAATATTTGATAAATAAATACAAATTTCACAGCAATATAGAAATTCACAATAAGCACTATTAAATCAAATATATTCACGTACTCCTCTCAGTATATCTTTTATAGTTTTTCACACATGTTTAAAAATTGCATAAAACTGCTATATATAGAATTTCAGCTTGGTTGAATCGCTAAAAGTACCGGAATTAATTTTTTAGCACGTTGACTAACAATCACGCGCCAGCATGTGACCAGATGCCCTCAACAAAGAGCCAAACTCGCGCTGGTTTAATAAATACTATTTATTAATTTTAATTTATAATTTCATTTAAATATATTATATATGTGTTAATTTTATCCAATTGGAATTTGCATGATAGCCGACCGGAGACATCCCACATTTTTTTCATTTATAAATTTACCCAAATGTTCGTAAATCAGTTGTTTGATAAACTTAGATGATTAAAAATGCGTTGGATTAATTATTCTTAGTTAATCAATGATTTATGGATTTCTTGTGATCTTTTTAAATAGTATCTTTTTGGAAATAGAAATGATTATTTATTTATAAATTTCCTTCTCACTAAGAACAATTCGTATGTGTTTCTCTCGTTTCAAATATTGGCATTGAAAATTTTTAATCCATACATATAAAATATTAACAAGAACATTATTCGTTTATTTTATTTATGTAAATTACATAAAAGTAGGTGAAGTTTTCTGTTAATTTAAATTATTTATTTGGATATTTGAAAAAAGCATATTTGATTTCTGTAATGCTAATTTTATATCTCAATAAATAATTTTTAAATTCCCAATATTCATACAAAAAAAATTTAAAAATGCCTCTCTCGCCGGTCGGTAAAAACGCTCCCACATGTCCAACCAGTCTGCCAGCCTTGCCAGCACTTGCCAGCACTAAGGGTGAGAAAAAAATAGCATTGTGTGATACCCTCTGATACGGATGCTCTGTGCTGCTAGCCAAATTGTGACAGGTGTTGTGGTCTGAATATGCACGTGGTATGATTATCAACAACCTCATAAAGGAGGTAAAATTAAAAAAAATATGACACAAGCGCCATCTAAACTTTTCACAAACAAATACACATAAGGTCCCCGGAAGTTCCATTGGCGCGTCCCCCACATGACCTTTAGATTTGTTATCAAAACTTGGACCAGCAGAACACCCATACCAAATTATGTCAATGGACTCTATTGGAGGGTTAAATTCTTATAATTCTTCAAAAAAATATATTCATCTTATAATTGATCATTTTACTAGATATGTATGGATGATAACTTCTAGAGGACAAATGGCGGAGGACTTTATAAAACTAATTAATATGATAACAAAAAAAAATAAAATTGGAACATTACTAATTGACCAATATAGTTCTCTAAAGTCAAAAAAATTTAAAGATTTCATAAAAAAACAAAATATTAATTTGATTTATTCAACAGTAGACAATCCACAATCCAATGGAATGGTAGAGAGAGTAAACCAATCTATAATTAATAGAATGAGATGCAGATTCAATGAAGATAATAAAAAAAAAACATGGATAAGAATTGCGGAAGAATGTGTGGAAGAGTATAATAATTCGATACATAGCTCAACAAGATATTCTCCAGCACAACTTCTTCTAGGAAAAAGTTCAGAGATTATTCCAAAAGAATTACAAAAGAAACAGAATATTCAAGAAATATGGAAAGAAGCATATGAAAATTCAAAAAAAGTCATGAGTACAATAAAACAAGATTTGACAAAAAAAAGAAGAAAACATGAATTCAAAAAAGGAGACAGAGTGTACATATCCAATGGAAACAGATTGAATAGAAAGAAACTGGACGAAATAAGAAAAGGACCATTTAAAATAAAAAAGAGAGTATCAAACACAGTATATGAAGTCGACATTAAGAAGAGAGGGAATGAGGGAAATAAATTTCATATTTCCAAATTGATTCCTTTCTCTGGATAAAAAAAAAACAAAAAAAAAAAAAAAAAAAAAAAACAATTTATAATAATAATGATGGACGAAAGGAAAAAATGACTCCCGACCAAGGGAGGTGTAAATCATATTCACCAATGTATTCATTTTATCTGAGGTTGGTAGCATTGGATGGGGGTTTACTTGCACACTCACTTGATATGCTTAGGATATTAAATGCATTGATATCCATTAATGTGTTTCATACGAGTGGGTGGATAAAGGACTCTTGTCTAATTCTATTTTACTTACAGGTAAATATGATTTAATGTATATTTTGTATATAATTCTATAATAAAATAAATCTATTTTACTTACATAATCGAGTAAGACTTTTAATTCACCCACACACTTACATATATATATATATATGTCTGTCTGTCTGTCTGTGTGTGTGTCTGTCAAATACTCAAAAACTAACCGTCCGATTGCGATGAAACTTTCAGGGATTGTTGTGGGCTGGCCCTTTAGAAGCATAGATAGATTTTAATTTGTCCCATACCTCTTTCGATGTTTGACAATTGCGAATATGTTTGAGTTCCGAAGGGCTTATAGATAATATGAGATCTGATTTTGCCTTTCTATCTCGTGTGATCCATGCGTCGAGAGCTTCTTTATTAGTACCTGTGTCTTGAGGTATCGGCATTTCACCATTCGCATATGACCAGGTGTCATTTCTGATCATTAAGGCTTCGACTTGGATCACCCAGGTATCATAATTGTCTTTAGAAAGTTGTTCGATACGGTTTAAAATATTCACTTGAGCCATTTTGTTTTTTTTTTATTTTTTTTTTTTTATATATAAAAAAAAATTAATAAAAAGTTTATTTTATTTTGAGGATTATATAAATATATAAATATATTTATGTATTTTAATTTTATTCAATATATTTTTAAATATTTTATAAATAAACCAAAAAAAATATCTTATTGTATATTTGTTTAATCTTACGTGGCACTTGTAGAATTCGAAATTTTTAACTTCGTTTATTTTTTTTTTATTTTTAAATTTAATTCACAAGGTCACTGGATCTTGAAATAATAAAAGTTCAGCGTTGATCAGCGTTGATTTACACCTGGGCCCATAACCAATTGATGGAGCAGAGTCGGAATAAAAACAATTAGTTGATAAAAAAGGATTTATTATAAAATGTGATTTTTATAATATTTAAATAAAATTAAATTGAATTGAACAAAGGTAAAAAAAACGTGTACGAGAGAGAAAATATGTTGTTTATGTAAAAAGTTTTACTAACAAGAACGCAGCATAGTAGCGCAGTGGACTAGTGCTACCAATCCCTGTCCGCACAGGAATTGAATATCCCCAACAAATAAATATCTATTTTTAAATAATTTTTCTCTCTACATTATTTATCTAATTCTGACAATATATTAAGATCACACCGGGACCCCGAGCCTCGGCTAGGTAATTAAGTTAAAAAAAAATAATTCATTATTATATTGGGTTTGGCTGGTAATATTAATACTTGGGACACCGAGCTGATATACAATTCTTTAATTATTTATTACAATTATTAAATGTTGCATCATTGCATCAATCTGATTAAAATGAATGGAACTGGTCCTCAATAATACATAAATATGTATTATTAGGTATGTTTCTAAGTGCATGAATATTTTTTTTTTATTGATAAATATATATCGTAATTTTTTATTGGAAGAATGATAAATATATATCGTAATTTATAATTATAAAATATTATTAAAATATATATTTTTAATTTTATTTCGAAATTAAATAAACAATTTTAAAATATTTTTCTTTTAAAAAAAGGCGGGAGTCAAATTTCAATATGAATGTCATATGTCATCGATATATAAATTAATAATAATTAATATTAATAAATATTAAATTTAATAAAAGAACAATGAATAAATAAATATAAAATAGTAATTTATTAAAAAATAATAGATTAAAAAAAAAAAAAATTATTTTCCACCGGTTTCGATCCTGCGAAGTTGACTCGTCAAAACAGTGCCTCTAACCCACTGGTCTAAGATATTTAGCTAATCTTTTTACCATCTTCCGACACCAAATACCAAACCATTTTTTATTTTGTTGTTATTTTTTTTTTTTGAGAGAGATTAATATATATATATATATATATATATTATTAAAAATAAATATTTTTAATTTTATTTCGGAATTAAATAATAAATTTTAAAATATTTTAAATATAAAAAAAATATTAATACAATATCCTTTAAAAAAAGGCGGGAGTAAAATTTCAAAATGGATGCCATTGACGTCACCCATATATAATTTTTAATTAAGAAATAAATAATGAAGCTGTATGTTTCAAGAGATATGATCAATAAAACTTAATTTTTCTTTATAAATACTATATCTAGAGTGAATTTGAAAAAAATCGTTAGAGCGGTTTTTGAGAACCAATATATATAGATATATACAATTTTAGCTAGCATAATAAGATAAGATATATTCTGAAATTAATTTTAAATTATATAAATATATTAGAAATTAATTTAATATAATTTAACACATAATAATATATTAAAATATTTTATTTTATATATACATAATTTAGTAATACTGATTATTAATGTAAATATAAATAATAATATTTAATATGGCAAATATGTAAAATTTTGTAAAGAATGTATCAGAAGTTTAGTGTCTAACATTCTGGCGTATTGCGCATGCGTATATCGGTCGGGTCGGTCGGTCGGTCGGTCGGTCGTTTTGGAATCTCACGCGAGTTCTATTCTTTTTCCCCATCCCGCATAAGTGCTCAACGCCGCTAAAGAAGTTTTCACTTCAAAAAATCGTAATTTTTATAAAATAATATTAAATTCATCTATTTTATATCGTAGCGTTACTAAAAATGTATATTATTGCCATTTTTGATGAAAAAGTGTGTTTTGGGTCATGTCGACTGACGGGACTTAGAAAAATTTTTTCAACTGTGAACGAGTCCGAGCGATGAAGGTTGGACCCTCAAATGATGCCTCATTGACCGCCAAAATAAAAAATCATAATTTTTATAAAATAATATTAAATTCATCTATTTTACATCGTAGCGATACTAAAAATGTATATTATTGACATTTTTGATGAAAAAGTGTGTTTTGCCTCATCAGTGGCGCAACCAGGATTTGATCCTGGGGGGGGGGGGGTTTGATTAGCCGCTCCACCTTCCTATGGCGCCCCCCCCCCCCCCCGAGCTCTCTCAAAGACAAATTTTCATTAAGATTTTTTTTTTATATTAAATATTTAAAAAAGTTTTGTAAATGAAACACTGATTTTACAAAATTTGGCAAAAAAATTTAATTTTGTATTTTATTTACTCGTATTCACAGTTTTAGAAAGAAAATATTTTTTTCCAACTATAAGTATAAATTATTTTAGCTTTCCTCATGAAATAAGGATAGCTTATACGATGATCGGAAAATTTTGAAAATTTTTGCTCCGAGATTCTTCGAGATTTCCACTTTTCAGACTGTTCTGAATCCAAAACTGCAAAAAAAATTTTTTGAACCCGCTCGTTACAGAGATTACGTCTAAACAAAATGAGATATTGTCTTGAAATTTGATATTTAGATGTTTTTTTTGGGAATGATGGGCGGGGATTGGATTGTTGTTGGACAAGATCGGACCATAAGTAAGGGTAGTTTAAAGATGTGTCAAAGCATATTTTATTGATTTTCTCAATAAATACCGATTTTTATGAGAATTATCATACTATCGTATTAAATTTATAGAGAATCGAATTTACTAAAAGTTTCATTATTTTCATTTTTACCTAAACTTAATAATAAAGGAGTTATTTATAAAAAACTATTAGGTTGTCCCATAAGTTTTTTCCGCGTCACGCTATGAATGAATCTAACTGCCTATGTTTATATATATAAACATGCAGGCTTATCTCTTAGCCGTTTATGGCATCTTATTTAATCATCCCAGAGCTTTTTCAGAGTACGTTTCGTTGGTGACAAAGTCTCTTTAAAATTTTTCTACTATGGAGAGCCAAAAGAAGCATTTGCGGCAGAAGAGATTTGCACCGTTTACGGGAGTGGTGCTTCGACTATTAGGTCCGTCCGCAATTGGTTTAAGAAATTTAGAACTGGCCGCCCAGCAACGACGGATATTATCAAGACTGTGCATGCTGAAAATCCACGATACAGTGTGCACGAGATAGCGGGTGAAACTAACATTCCCAAAACAACGGCACATAAGCATTTAATCAAAATGGGATATGCAAATCGATATGAAGCTTGGGTTCCACACCAATTGACGGAGACCGGCCTTATAAAGCGCGTCCCTACGTGCGATTTGCTTCTACAGCCACACAAAAGAAATCATTTCTTAAAGAGTCTTGTCACTGGAGACGAGACTTGGATTTTGTAGCAAAATGTGGATCGAAAACGGATTTGGTCTAAAGAAATAGACCTTCAACTGTTGCGAAGTCTGGGCTTCATCCGAAGAAGGTTCTTTTGTGCATTTGATGGGACTGGAAGGGTGTACTGTACTACGAGCTCCTTCCTGAAGGTGATATGATCAATGCTGACAAATATTGCAATCAACTGAATTAACTAAAAACCGCCATAGCAGAAAAACGGCAAGAATTGGCGAACCGACGAGATGTAGTATTCCATCACGGCAACGCAAGGCCGCTTATTGAGTTGATCGTAAGGCAAAAATTATTACAGTTTGATTGGGACGTTCTACCTAATCCTCCATACTCCTTATACCTTCCTCCATCCAATTATTACTTGTTCCTCTCCTTAAAAAACTCTCTCCGTGGTAAATCTTTCAAATCCATAATCGAAATAAAAACGCACCTAAATGAATATTTTGAAAGTAAGTCTCAACTATTTTGGAAACACGGCATAATGAGGCTTCCTGGGAGATGGAAGAAGGTTATAGATCAGAATGGTTTATACATAACATTATAAATCAACCACATTATAAATAAACAACAAATATCGTGTATTCATTTCGCATCAAAAAAAGCGAAGAAACTTATGAGACACCCCAAGTACTTTAAGATTTCGAAAGCTTTTCGTCCGCCCGTAGTGGCAGGATATTTTGAAAGAAATCATGTAAAAATCCCTAAGAAAAAATCCCTAAATGCAAATATCCCTAAAAGAATAAATCTCTAAATAAAAAATTTCCCTAATTTTTTTTTACTAATTTAATAATGAATAGCCGAAGAGACTTGAATGAGGTAGTTATACATCATGCTTGGTGTCATCACATCTGTTTCATCTTTTTTTTCATGGTTTGCCTTCATTATGGTCAAAAGCTCATCATGCAAGTCGCGGAATTGTTTCCTTGGTGGATTAGGCTTCTTACCACGAACATCACGACAGATTTCCAAAGATATAAGGTTATGCTCAATATGGATTTTCTTAATCAGGTCCCATACTGATGTCTTATAACCTCCTAACCGTGAACGAAGAGCATTGTTGTAACCTTCCAATGCATTGTTTGTTCGAGGCAAACCCATCAAAGTGCCATCGTAGATGTTCCAATGTTCCAATGTCGAATTCGGGGTCATAAAAGCCAGCCAAGTGCGCTCGAAGTAAGAAAAAAGATCACGAAGTTTTGCCCTGTTGCTGGTCCAGCTAATGCTTGGTAGGCTACAATGACTTTTGATGGTGGTACCAAAACCAAAGCTGCAAGAGTTCGTAAATGAGTGGAGTTGTCAGGATTATCTATATCATTATAGAGCTTCAAAACTTCTGGCTTTGATTTGATGTTTCTATAAATGCATTGAGCAAAATGAAAAAGACAACCTCTGATGATAGTAAATTTCACAAATTGCGTTATATATTTCCTGGTGAAATATACGGTCCAAATGGTGTATTTTGTATTTGGAATCATTAAGCTATTAAAACGTATGCTAATAAACGGAAATTGAGTAAATTCCATTTATTTTACATACGAATTTGACACCCCTATTTTTTTTTATAAAAATCACTTGTGTGGGCCATATGTATGTATTTTTTGACCTATTTTTCCCTACTTTCGGTCCAGGCCCGATTACCTCCTTGGGAGGTCGTGTCTCAGGCAATTGGGTGTCATGCTCACCTTGTGATATAAGTTTCTTAATCACAATTAAAATTAATATAAAAATGAAAAATTTTGTTTTTAGTGATTTTTTCTTTTAGGGATTTTTCAGTCATGGATATTTTTATTTAGGGATTTTCGGTTTTAAGGATTTTTCTTTTTAGGGATATTTGGTTTTAGGGATTTTTGACTTTTATGGATTTTTTCCTTTAGGGATTTTTACTCGTTTCCATTTTGAAAAAAATAGTATTCGCATCATAATTTTTATGAAATATTTAGAATTTGAGTAATATGTTTATTTATTTTATATTTAAATAATAGTCAAATTGGAAAATTTCACAATCATCTAGTAATCTTATATTAAGTCTTTTTTATGATTTAGGAGAAATAATAAAATAATTTTTTATTTCTTATATTTAATTCTCTACGAAAAAATAAGCAAGGTATATATTCGATCCCCCCTACACCTCGCAGAATTTGATGAAACTTCGCCAGTTGATTCTTTGATTAATTCTAAGAAACTTTTTCCTTAGGCATTTCTTTGGAGAACTTCTAGTTTTCGAGATACAAGTGATTAAAGATTGGATATCAATTAGATGGTTATGAATGTCGAAATGTGCAGCCATTAAGAAATTTTCATTTACTAATTCACTAATTATTCACATATTCACTAATTTTAGTTTTTTCCTGTTAGGTTTGGATATAGGAAAATTATTTTATTAATTAATTTTTTAATTTTTCTATATACAATCCGAACTGAAAAAACCGAAAATTAGTCGTACCCTCTGCTGGTCAACCTGATAAGACATGGTAGCTAAATGGGATATCAATGGATTGATATTCAATCTTTAATCACTTGTATCTCGAAAACTAGAAGTTCTCCAAAGAAATGCCTAAGGAAAAAGTTTCTTAGAATTAATCAAAGAATCAACTGGCGAAGTTTCATCAAATTCTGCGAGGTGTAGGGGGGATCGAATATATACCATAAGCAATTTTTATTTTTGTTAAAAATTTTTTAAAATAAAGTAAACTTACTTATTATACACTAAGTTACACTTTAAGAATTATTTTTTTTTCAAATAAAAAGAAGGATTATATTTTTTCTTTTCTATTTGTAATATAGTACATAATATACAGCAATGTATATTTTTTTCTCTCCTGGGGGGGGGTTTAACCCCCAAAACTCCCCCCTGGTTGCGCCACTGTGCCTCATGTCGACTGACAGGATTTAGAAAAATTTTTTCAACTGTGAACGAGTCCGAGCGATCCAAGAAGGTCTGACCCTGTGACGTCATTACCCTCACTCTGTGGTTGCCATGTGCGCGCGACTGCACACGTCGTACGAATGGAATCGTCCAGACGAGTTCATTTCAATTTTTGAACAGTTTGAGTGTGTCAGGCTATGAATTCATTTTAAATGTGAATATTATAATGTATCTTGTTATTTTTTTTTATATAAATTAAAAGGTATATTATTAATTTTATTTCTTGTCTCATGTATGTATATATATTATAATTAAATTATATAATTTATATTTCTTTCTATTTACAAATATATTAATTTTTATTTATACATCATTCATTTTAAAATTATATAATTTAAATTATATGTTATTTCTTTCTTAATTAATTTAAATATTTCAATTTATATTTATATTTTTTTATTATTTTTTTTAGATAATATAACAAATTTTCTTCTTATTAATATGTCTAAAATAAAAAACATCATCAACAACATTTGCATTAAGATCCAAATATATATACAAGGTAAAGAATTTTAATATTAATATTAATATTTCTATTTTATAATTGCTTGTCATTTTGTTTTTGTTATTTTTATTATTATTATTATTAATTAAACATGTTGTTTTTTATTAACCAATCGTTCTATATTGGTTAAAAAAATAAAAAAAGCAGCGCGATAACGTCATTGTCAGGCTGGGCGAATCCATTATTCGAATTGTTCAATGAGCATCTATAAACAAGTGTCGGGCTATCATCGGGCTATGAATTTATTTTTAATGTGAATGTAAATATTGCAACATTTAAGGTAAGAATATATATTAATTTTATTTCCTGTCTCATGTATGTATGTATATATATATATTTAATAGCTAAATTCAATATTTCGTATCACAGTTTGTATAAATATATATGTATAAAAAATAACTTTCTATTTATTTATAATTATTATAAAGATATTAATTCATTTAATAATAGATATACAAAAAAGTTCAAATGCTTTAAAATGATAGCGATTCCTATAAATAAAAAAATAAAAAAACAAAGTATAATATTTTTCTAAGATATGCCAACGGATCATTTTATTTTTAAAATTTTAATTTCTTATTATATTAAAACAAAAAAAAAACATTGTAAAAATGAATTTTTATTTTATTTAAAATGTATATATATTATATATTTAAAAATTATAATTTATATTTCTTTCTATTTGAATATATATTTTATTTCTTTAAAATTTTTAAATAAATATATCTTATCTTATTATGCTAGCTAAAATTGTATATATATATATATATATATATATATATAGCCATGAGTTCTCAAAAACCGCTCTAACGATTTTTTTAAAATTCACACTAGATATAGCATTTATAAAGAAAAATTGAGTTTTATTGATCACATCTCAGGAAACGTACATTTTCATTATTTATTTCTTAATTTAAAATTATATATGGGTGACGTCACATGACATCCATTTTTACCGACCGACGATAGTAAGGGAGGTATTGTTTTCACACCAAATTTCACATGTGGAGATTTTTACATATCTCCACGAATCATGCATTTTCTTAACAGAAAAAAGTATTTTTAGCATGATGTCTGTCCGTCCGTATAGATGTGTACAGCCTGAACGGCTTAACGGATTTTGATGAAATTTGGTATATTTACTTGATGCATCAGTGGGATGAATTGATCAACTTTTGGTGCAAATCCGGAAACCGGAAGTGGTAGTATTAGCGATCGACAATAAGAAGGGAAGGGTTATTTTTGCACCAAATTTCACATAAGGAGATTTTTTACATATCACCACGAATGTATTGGTTTTATCCTCGGGAAAAATCATCTTCATTATGTTTTTCTTAATTTAAAATTATATGACGTGACCCAGCCCTTCATGACGTCACATCCTCGGGTAACGCCGGCAACGCCGGCCACTTCAGCTATACTTTTTTTATTAGTATTATACAATGTTTACAAATATAAATCCCTTAATCTCTCTAAAAAAACAAACAAACAAATACGGTTTGGTAATTGTTTTGCAAGGATTGTAAATTGTAAGTATTGTTATTTTTTTCTAAAATATTTGAAATTTTTTAATGTTTTGTCGTTTAATTACCGACCGACGATAGTAAGGGAGGTATTGTTTTCACACCAAATTTCGTTATTTTCACACCAAATTTCACATGAGATTTTTTACATATCACCACGAATCATGCACTTTGTATTGATTTTATCCTCGAGAAAAATCATCTTCATTAGTTTTTTCTTAATTTAAAATTATATGACGTCATCCAGCCATTCATGACGTCACAGCCTGGTCTTACATATATATTATAAATAAAATAAAATTAAAAATATTTATGTTATATCCATATCTGTTTTTTATTACATTAATAGATGTATTAAAATTATTTGAAATTGTTTCTGTAGCTGGAAATTAATTTATTTCAAACCGTCGGTTGGTTCGGACCTGGCCACAGGTCAACTTATTATTTTTTAACTGAAATTGTATTAATATTTTTTTTTATTTAAAATATTTTAAAATTTATTATTTAATTTCGAAATAAAATTAAAAATATTTTTTTTATCTATTTTCGTGATTTATTTATTCATTGTTCTTTTATTAATTAAGTTTTAGATAGTTTTATAATTTTTAATATTTTTTCAATAAAATATTATTTAATACATTTAATAATTGTAATAAATAATTAAAGAATTGTATATTAATATTTTTTAAAGGGTAGAGCGAGAGCTCGGTGTCCCAGGTATTAATATTACCAGCCAAATCCAATAATAATGAATCATTTTTTTTAACTTAAGTACCGAGCCGAGGCTCGGGGTCCCGGTACTATTTATTTATACATCATTCATTTTAAAATTCAATTTTAAATTTAAATTATTTTTATATATGAATATATATTTTAATAAAAATTAAATCATATTATTTCTTTTCTTAATTAATTTAAATATTTCAATTTATATTTATATTTATATTTATTTATTTTTTTTTAAGATAATATAACAAATTTTCTTCTTATTAAAATGATGATTAAGATGATCAATAACAACAGCAACAACAAGAACATCAACATCAAGAAGTTTAATTTATATAAACAAATATTGTGGAATATATATTATACATATATACATGAAGTAAATATTTTCTATCTAATTTTTTAATTTAAAAAATTTTTATTTAACCATTATTTTTTTTAGATAATTTTTTATTTATTTTTTTTTAATTTATTTTTTTATTGATAATGATAAAAGAATTAACATAAACAAACTAACTTGATAATTTTTCTATTTAATGATGACTTGTTAATAATAATAATATATATGATTTTTTTATATATTGTTATTATTAATTCATATATTTATGTTTATTAATTGTTATTATTTTTTATTTTAGATCATAATAATAATAATATAAAAATTAATTTCAAAATCGAATAAAATGAAATAATTTATTTGTTTCTTGAGAAGAAGAAGAAGAAGAAAAAAATTCAATCAATTCAAGAGGATTTACATCTTCAAGTCGTCGTCGTCGTCATCATCATCCTCATCGACGACGATACATCTCTTCTCTTCAATATCGAAATTTGAAAATTTTCATCGTCTAAAACATTTGTTAAGTAGAAGAAATATATATATAATTAATTATAATTAATTAATATTATTCTTTAAATTATATATATATATATATATAATTTAAATAATATAAATCTATAATATTTCATATTTGATATTTCATTTCTATAAATTGAAAATTTGATTGTGATAATAATCCCACAATGCTCTTATTTTATTTGATATTTATCTACATATAAATGCATACATACATAGATTGATAGATAGATATAGAATATCTTTATTTGTTTATTCTTATATTATCAAAAGAATTTTTTTATTTGTTTATTTGGTCTTAATAGTCTCTTTTTAACTTTATATAATTGTTTAATTGAAATGATTTAAAATTTTGAAATATTTTTTATGTTCTAAAATTTTTCTTGTTGAATTTTTATGATAAATTCTATATAAAATATTTCTTTATACTTTTTATATATATATATATCATTCTAATTGTTTGATAAATTATGAGATTTTTCTTATATATCTATATATATATATATATATATATATAACTGATCCCACAAAACTGTTTATTGTCGACAACAGACCTTGTTTACTCTATTTCTTTATTTCTCAATTGCCATTTTTATTATCTACATATTTTCCACAAAGCTAATCGCTTAAAACAACTCCTGATTTAATAATCTTCTGATGTGATATTTTTCTCATTTCTTTTAATCTTATAAACAATTCGGGGGCCACCATTATTAATCTCTCTTTTCTTATCTGTTAATCCACATATTCACACACACAGACAGCTCAGTTATTAGTTTCCAATTTTTGATCAGGGTATCCGGCCGGTGAGCCATCATTTTAGATTAACTTGCTTAATTCTCAATATTATTTTTTATTGTCCTATCTCTCTCCTTCTATTCATGGCATACATTGATTGATGATATTCGTATTCATATTCAGTTGACATATAATTTTTTATTTCTTTTCTTTTCTAAAAATAAGTTGATAATAATTTATTATTAGTTTATTAAAATAAATAGTGATGCTACTTTTATTTTTTAAAAATTCGTCTTTATATTATAATATTAATATTTTCAATTGCCATTACTCCGATATTGTTATTCAAGACTTTGATGGCAGCCCATGGTTGTTTTTCAATTTTCTCTCCTATGATAATAACTTTACTTTTTAAAAAGCCTGGAATTTTTCTGATTTCTAGTGTATGGTTCTTGTAATAACAATATGTCTACTTTATTTTTGATTGCCATATCATTTATTTTAACACAGTGGCAGCTATTAGTTACCCTGTTTTGTTTGATCAGGGTATGTATCCGATGAGAGCCACGAGGAGGCTGCTGCTTGCTAAACTATGACTCAAATGGGAAGAAATGTTGTAATTCTTCATCATATCATGCTACCTTTATTTTTGGGTATGGTATTTTTGGTACTATTAATAATTCCCATTCGTATTTCTTTTTCGAAATTAATATAACATCTTCTCTTTTTATAATAGAAAATGTTGTATCTATATAACTATTTCCTCTCTTTTGTTTACAAATGTGGGACCTTTGTTTATTTATATCTTTTAGCAATTAAATTAACAGTGGTATGATTTAATCGCTTGGGTCGGGTGGTCGGGAAAGTGTCTAGGAAGGCCACGGGTAAAGAATAAACAAAGTATCTTTTATATAAAGAAACGAGTATAATTGGATTGAAATATAGAAAATACAATAAAGAATACAAATATCAGAACGGATAACAGAGAATGAGAACAGACAGAATAAACGGAATGATAATCAGAACAGAGCATCGGGGCGTCGGAGTGAATCAGGTATCGGAAATCGTAATAAATTAACAGGCAAAGGTCGGGTTCGGGAGAAGAATCGGTTATGGAGCAAGCAAAGGTCGTTATCAGGAGAAAATACAGGTAACAGGAAAGCAAGGTCGGAGTCGTGAGAATAACAGGTATCGGATAAGCGGAGTCGGTAAGCGTGTGAACGGAGGATAACGGATCGGGGTGATGTGTCTCGTGCGGCGGTCAGGCAAGCAAGAACGACCAGTCCCCGGGTTGCTTCCGTTCAGATAGCAAAAAGAGACAGTGCATTTCTCCACCCAGCGCTCGGTACGTCGCTCGACTGCCAGGGGCGCTGGTGGTGCCGCTAACATATCATTCCATATAGTGTGTTTATTGATCATATCTTGCAATTTTTTTCCTCTTTCGTTTCTATAGAGAGAGAGTCCCCATATTTTGGATTTTGAATTGCTATCCATTCCAATTATAATCATTTCATTTTTAGAAATTTTTTTACATTGTCAATGGATATATAATATATATAATATATGGATCAATATCTATCGAAAATTGACAATATACAGATATGTTATATATATTTACGCTTTCCGTTTTTTAATATTTCTCCACACACACAATGGCTATCGTTAACGTTATCTATAGAGAGAGAGAGAGACATTACTTCGAAATTGTTATTGAGTACTATAATGGCACACAGCCCATGGTTTTTCTCCTCTGATATAATACATTTGCTTTTTTGGAAACATGGTATTTGGCCATTTCTGGTGTATGTCTCTTGTATAATAATAAGATATCAACTTTTTATTTGCTTTGGATTGTCATATGCTTTTATTTCATGAGAAACATTTATGAATCTGTCCATATTTAATTGCCATATAATTAAATTTTTCATTTCGTTAACGATATTATTTGCTCCTCTATTTTCCTCTCCTTCTCTCTTTAGAGAAATCATTTTTTTTGGTTTTATGTTACCTTGATTTTTTGGTATTGTTCCTCTGGTACTGTTTATTATGAGCATTCTGATTTCATTTTATATATTCATTAAAATTTAATAACATTTTAATGGTTTTATGGAAACTGGATGTATTATTTTCCAATTTCCATTCTAGTAGTGTTTTTTCTTTTTATAATATTAGATAATGTTGTATCTATATAACTATTTCCTCTCTTTTGTTTACAAATGTGGGACCTTTGTTTATTTATATCATTCCACATAGTGTGTTTATTGATCATATCTTGCAATTTTTTTCCTCTTTCATTTCTACAGAGAGAGAGAGAGTCCTCCCCATATTTTGGATTTGGCATTACATCATTTATATATTTTTATTGAACACAGAACATTTGTTTTGGTCAGGGTATGTATCCGATGGGAGCCATGAGGAGGCTGCTGCTTGTTGCTAAACTATGACTCAAATAGGAAGAAATGTTGTAATATCATCATCATACCATTCATTTGGTTTTTCATTTGGTTCGGTTCGCGGTATTACTCCTCTGTTTTTTTCTAAATAGATAATCCACATGTACTTATAACACTGGCACCCTCTATGGGTGGACTTGGACCAAGTGTACGTTATACGATAAAAAATTTTTTTATCAATTTTCATTTTCAATTCTTTTCTATCTTCACATCCATCTTTTTTTATACACTCAAATATTAAATGTCCTGTGTCCTTTTTGTCTAATCCACATTCAGTTATATTTTTTTTTCAAATCTCCATGACCACTCAGTAGCAATTGTGTCATGTATCTGTCTATGTCAAACGATTTTTCATACATTGTCTCACCATTAATATGTCCATGATGGTCCTTTGTCGGTTGTGTCACACCTATTTATTTATTTCGACATATATTTACTTTTTTCACACAAATATTTACAGTTATTCTCTCTCCTCACCTGAACGGAGATTTTTTCCCTGTCCATTTTTATTTTACCAATTACATTTCTCTTTTCTATTTCCAAATCGATAGGGAGACTACCCCTGCTATTATATTGTATGCTTTTCAAGAAATGGTTCTATAACCATTTATTTTATTTAATAATATTCGTCTTTGTTCTGTTAATAATTTTTTATTATTTCATTACCTCAGGCCATTGCTCCCTGTGTTGTAATCGATACATAGACCCCATTGTATATGTATATTCATAAGCTTTTATATTTTTAAAATAACATTATCAAAGTTGTTTTCCAAATATCTATCAAAGATGATTTTCCACAAATGGGGTCCCATGACCCTTGTGGACAACACCTCCCCCTATTAATAATAACCCTCCTTTTCATTCACTACTGCACAATTCCAATTCTTTATTTCTACATGTAGGTAGTCCCTTAAAACCCCATGACTATCTCTTGACATTCCCAATTCTTTTAATCTTACAAAAGCAAGCGTAACTGGGAAGAGGGGCCCATAGAGGAGTCGAGAGTCATATTGTTACTCTTGTCATGCCTTTACTGCAGTTCCAACTACGAGCTTTTTAATCGAAACAACTTTAATATACGCTATTGGGATTGGCTTGCTACACGTAGGTAGTCCCTTAAAACTCCATGACTATCTCTTGACATTCCATTTGTAGAGGAAATTAATTTGGGGATAACATTTACGAAATAGATGTGTATAGGGAAACATTGAGGAAGGGAAGAGGGGCCCATAGAGGAGTCGAGAGTCATATTGTTACTCTTGTCATGCCTTTACTGCAGTTCCAACTACGAGCTTTTTAATCGTAACAACTTTAATATACGCTATTGGGATTGGCTTGCCCTCCGATGGATACTTCATATTTAAAGTGTGCTCATTGTAAAAGTATATATAGTTTATATATTGTCACTGTTATATAGTTTATATATTGTCACTGTTCTTCAATCACATATTATTTGTTTGTTGTTTTTTTTATATTTTCTAAAATTTTGGGTTTATATATATATATGTTTTTATATAAATGGATTGTGTCTCCCTTGATTAAAAGAGAATCAACCACAAAAAATTATATCGTTACGAAACGATATAAAAATGAGATGAAAAATGTTGTAATATGGCAACTTAACATGGACAGGTCCATAAACGTCTGCCATGAACTAAAAGACCTGGCATGTCAAAACAAGGTTGACATCCTGATATTACAAGAGCCATACACAAGGAACGGGCAAATTCCTGGCTTTTTAAAAAGCCAAACAATTGTCGCAGGGGAAAAACCATGGGCTGCCATTATCGTCTTAAATAAAGACATAGGCGTGATGGCAGTAGAAACTATCAATGATAGTCACTGCGTATGTGGTGAAATGCTATTACCAAACGGAAAACGTTTATATATAATATCTCTATATTGTCAATTTTCGATAGATATTGATCAATATCTATCGAAAATTGACAATATAAAAAAAATACTGAAAAACGAAAAACTTATAATAGGCATGGACAGCAATGCAAAATCTACAATGTGGGGTGGGGAAACAACCAACCCAAGAGGTAAAAAACTTGAAGACCTGATAATCCATCTTAACTTGCAAATATGGAATGACGCAAACGAAGGCCCCACCTTCGAAACAAGTCGTGGCGGAGCAAGCTAGATTGATATATGTTTATCAAACATGAAAAAAGAAAAAATACTGCAAGATTGGAAACTGGAAAACAACACTTCCAGTTTCCATAAAACAATAAAAATGATTATAAATTTTAATAAAAATTTGAGAAAAAAAGATGATCATGATGACGAAGAAGAAAAAGAAGAAGAAGAAGAGGAAAATAATAATGATATGAAATTAAAAATCGAAAAAGGACAAAATATAAAATACAATTTAAAAAAAGCAATTTGGAAAGAATTCCAAGAAAAACTAAATGAAAATCTTGAAAAAATAACAATAAAAAATATTACCAAAAGAGAAGACGTGATAATTTTAGAAAAAGAAATAAGAATGATTATAATTAAAAGTACAAATGAGACAATACCTAAAAACAAACCAAATCTTAAACCTAACAAGTGGTTTGATGAAGAATTAGTTAATTTAAGAAAAAAAATTTTGAAACTTAGAAAAACTTTGAAAAAAATAATGATTCAATAGAAATATATCGAAATTTATGCTTAGATTATAAAAGAAAAATAAAATCAAAAAAATCAAAAAGTTGGAAGAATTATATGGAAGAGGAGTTGAAAAATGATCCTTGTCAATTCCCTATAAAAGCGCAATGGGAAAAATCAAAGCGAAAGATACCTACTCTAATATTTCTTTAAAAAAAATGAAATAAACACAAAATGGACTCAATCGGCCAACATTTTATTAAACAAATTAATATTGACATAATCAAAGACGAGTTGTTAAAATTATTTAATGGCTGCTTTAAATATGGGGTGTTTCCAAATGCCTGGAAAAAAGGCATATTAAATATTGCTCTAAAAAACAAAAACAAAAACAAACAAGCAGTCAATTCCTACAGGCCTATATGTTTGCTTCCGATAATGGGGAAAATCATGGAAAAATTACTGTATTGGCATTCCCAAGAGATATTTGAAAATCAAATATCCGATAATCAGTATGGCTTTCGGAAAGACAGATCGACCGAAAAGGCTATATCAAGACTCAGAAAGGAAATCGACAAGAGAACGGAAAAATATACAATGGGTATATTCCTAGACATGAGTGGAGCCTTTGACAGAGTGTGGTGGCCCGAATTGCTTGTAAGATTAAAAGAATTGGGAATGTCCGGGGATAATTTTGGGGTTATTATGGATTATTTAAAGGGGAGGTGGGTGGACATAAAAAATGGGAATTGGGTAGTTGGGAAAAGGGTGGATAGGGGTTGTCCGCAGGGGACCGTAATGGGTCCCCATTTATGGAAGATCATATTTGATCGATGTTTGGAAATCTTCCATAATGATAATACGTGTCAAATGATAGCGTACGCGGACGACGGGTTTATCGTAATTGGGGGGAACTCAAGGGGCCAGTTGGAAGAGAGGGGAAGGGTGGTTATGGGGAAAATAAAAAGTTGTTGCAAAGAGAGCAAAATGCAATTATCGATCTAGAAAACAAAAGGAATGATGCTAAGAGGAACATTTAGCACCGGGAGACAACCGATTATAAAATATAATGACAAAAAAATTAAATTTGTAGGGGAAATAAATTATTTGGGGATAAAGTTTACGAAAGGGATGCATATAGGGAAACACATTGAAAGCGTCACAGATAAGGCCCATTTAAAATTTTCAAAAATTTTATAGCTGATTAAAGGGAAAAAAAAATCTTTAAATATTTTAAAAAGAATTTACAACGGGGTCTACGTGGCGATAGTCACATATGGGGCAATGGCCTGGGGGATCTAATGACTGCGAAAATGAAAAAAAAATTATTAACGGAGCAAAGAAGAATCATAATAAATATGATAAATGCATACAAAACTATATCAGGGGAAGCCTGTAACGTGATAGCCGGGGTAGTCCCAATCGACTTGGAGATAGAAAGGAGATTGGTGATTGGGAAAATAAAAATGGAGGGTCAAATGGAATGGAGAGGGGAGATAATTTACGCAAATAATTGCATTAAAAAGGTAAATAAAAAAATTCTAAATATTTGGCAAAACAGATGGGAGAGCAGTTACAAAGGACGATGGACATTTAAATGGTGGGACAGTATACACGACCGAATGAACGAGAAATGGATTGACACAGACAGACACACGACACAACTTCTTAGTGAACATGGTGACTTTAAAAAAAAACTAAAACAATTTAATTTAGCAGACAATGACATGTGTGAATGTGGCTTAGACCAAGAGGACGCAGGACATTTACTTTTTGACTGTGAGAGATGGGTAGAGGAGAGAGAGGATTTAAAAAAAAAAATGGACGAAAAACATTTAGTTTACGATATCAAAAATTTAAAGCACATTGAAATATATGAACATTTTAAACATTTTGCCAAAACAATTATGGAGTGTAAAGAGATGAATAATTTAATTGAAGATGATTGTTAAATATTTATTTATACTTTACAATTTTTTTTTTTTAAGATTTATTTTTTTTTTATACTTATCATTATAATTATACTTTGTTTTGTTCTTGTTATATTTTATTTTATTTTGTTATGTATTCTTCTATTTATATTTTTTTATTTATTTTATATTTATATTTTTTTTATTTATTTTATATTTATATTTTTTTTATTTATTTTATATTTATATTTTTTTATTTATTTTGAATATGCGTTTAAATATATTTTTTATATATATATAAATAACGATAAAAGAATTAAATAAAATTTCCCACTGTTATCTCTTCGCGAGATCTCGGCCCCGGTCTCATGGTGTAGACACTGTAGAGGATGATTGTTGGCTGGCGGTTCTGAGAGAATTCTCATTGCACGGATGAGTAAATAAAATAAAATAAAATATGGTACGCAAATAGGACATGGAATACACAACGTCCAGAAATAACCAGCACTTCTAATATCATTCATATATAAAAAGTCGTTGTTGGCATACAACATCGGGGTAAAATACAAGTCGTTGATTAGAATTCAACGTCAGAACAGAATACAAGTTGCCGCTTACTCAACTTGAAATATAAAACTTTCGTAAGAAGAAAATACCCCCACCGAAAATTGTTGTCGAAATCCAACGTCAAGAAAAATACAAGTCGTTATTTATTCAGCCTGGAATAAATAACTTTTCCTAAAAAGGAAACCCCCCCACCTTACCCCCACCGAAGGTTGTTGTCGGAACACAACGTTGAGGTAAAATACAAGTCGTCGATTAAAACTCAACGTCGGGGTAAAATACAAGTAGTTGATTGAAAATTCAACGTATGAACAGAATACAAATCGTTAGTTATAATTCAACGTCGAGACCGAATACAAGTCGTTGATTGGAATTCAACGTCGGAAAAGAATACAAGTCGTTGGTTAAAACTCAACGTGAAACTGAATACAAGTCGTTGATTGGAATTCAACGTCGGAATAGAATATAAGCCGTTATCTATTCAACTAAGAATAAATAACTTTTCCTAAAAAGAAATGCCCCCCACCTTACCCCCACCGAAGGTTGCTGTCGGAATTCAAAGTCGGGGCAGAATACAAGTCGTTATCTATCCAACTAAGAATAAATAACTTTTCCTAAAAGGAAACGCCCCCCACCTTACCCCCACCGAAGGTTGCTGTCGGAACTCAAAGTCGGGGTAAAATACAAGTCGTTGATTAAAATTCAATGTCGGGGTAGAATACAAATCGTTGATTAAAATTCAATGTCGGGGTAGAATACAAATCGTTGATTAAAATTCAACGTCGGTATAGAATACAAGTCGTTATCTATTCAAACTACAATAAATAACTTTTCCTAAAAGGAAAACCCCCCCCCCCCACCTTACCCCCAACGAAGGTTGCTGTCGGAACTCAAAGTCGGGATAAAATACAAGTCGTTGACTGGTATGCAACGTCTAAATAGAATACAAATCGTTGACTGAAACTCATCATCGAGATAGAATGCAAGTCGTTAATTGGAATTCAACGTCGGTATAGAATACAAGTCGTTATCTATTCGACTAAGAAGAAATAACTTTTCCTAAAAGGAAAACCCCCCACCTTACCCCCACCGAAGGTTGCTGTCGGAACTCAAAGTTGGGGTAAAATACAAGTCGTTGATTGGAATTCAACGTCAAGATTGAATCCAAGTTGTTGATCAATAGAGTTCAACATCGAGATAAAATACAACTCATCGTTAGAACCCCCAACGACAAAATACCGTCGATTGGAAACCAGAACAGAATACAATCACACCAAAATAAAACAAATCGATTCAATCTCAGATATCCAGAATTATAACTACTCCTGAAAGGAAAATTCTGTAGCTGAAATTCAACACCAATACAGAACAAGTCGCAGCTATTAAATAATATCAATTCAGAATACAAACCATAGATAAAATACAAAATTCAACGTTGAAACAGTATACACATCACAGTAGAGAAATTCAACGCTGAAATAAAACAAACTACTGATATAATACAAAAGTACCAAAATACAATTTCGTATAACGAATTAATAAATAATTCAAAACAAAAAAAAAAAAAAAAAATAGAACCAAAACACAAACTCAAAATCAAAATCAAATGTGAAAAATTTCAAAAATCTCATAAATTCTGCAAGCTTGAGATACAAAATCTTAAGGGCTCAAAAACCTTAAGAACTCAAAACCTTGTGAGCTCAAAAACCTTGGAAGCTTTAAATCTTATAAGCTCAAAAATATAAAAACTCAAAATCTCAGAAAGCCCAAAATCAAGGGACCCAAAAATCCTGAGGGCCAAAACCTCAAGAACTTAAAACCTTGAGAGCTCTAAATCTTATAAGCTCAAAATCTGGGAGGGCCCAAAAACCTTAAGAGCTCAAAAACCTTGAGAGCTCTAAAAAAAACCTTGAGAGCTTTAAATCTTATAAGCTCAAAATCTTGGAAAGCCCAAAATCACAGGGCTCAAAAATCTTAAGGGTTCAAAAACCTTGAGAGCCCTAAATTTTATAAGCTCGAAAATCTAAAAAGCTCAAAATCTTGAAAAGCCCAAAAAATCATAGGGCTCAAAAATCTTAAGGGCTCAAAAACCTTAAGAACTCAAAAAACCTTGGGAGCACAAGAACCTTAAGAGCCCTAAATCCAAAAAGCTCAAAAATTTTAGAAAGCCCCAAAACCAAAGGGCTCAAAGCTCAAAAATTACAGAATTACAAAAGTCAAAATCTGAAATCTAAAATCAAAAATCACAAAAATTAAAATAGAAAACTCAAATCTCAAAATCACCACCATCATCATCTGAGAGATAATAACCTAAAAATTCAAAACCAATATACAGCAATCATAAAAGCTCAAAACAAAAACAAAAACTACCGCAATTCTGCAACTTGAAACACACCAGGTCAAAATTGCGCATTCTGTAATCCTGTAAAAAGTTCAAAACTTCGAAACGCAATAAATCAAGAGGAAGGGGAAAAAAAAACCAAAGATCTCTAAGACCACCCAAAACACAAACACAAAATTTAGATCCAAAAACCTCTATACTCTTGGTGCAAGAATATGGTAATATCATAACACAAAAGTGTATGACATACACGCTCCGCCCTACCGAATAAGTTGGGAAACAATGAAAGTAGTGGTATTTCAAAGACGATAAAATGGGAGAATATCCCATAGTAGCTCCCACTTATGCTACACCTCTCATGTCTCCTTACATTGCCAGACTAGAGTCAAGCTCAACAGGGTCTTCTTTCCCCGCTAATTTTTCCAAGCCCGTTCCCTTGGCAGTGGTTTCGCTAGATAGTAGATAGGGACAGTGGGAATCTCGTTAATCCATTCGTGCGCGTCACTAATTAGATGACGAGGCATTTGGCTATTTTTTTTTTTTTTTTTTTTATAGGTAGGAGAGAAAATGCATTACTTCACACCGCCTAAGTTAAACTGGCGGTAGTGTGGGGCTCAGATACATAGTTGCTCCATACCTACTAAAAACTCTCCAATAAGTTGATAGTAATCCCTTTTTTGATTGTGTGCCGAATCCAAGTCGGTATGCTCAAAAATCACTTGAGCGCCCAGGACCAACGCAACACTCCCTCTAACTGCAACAAGGTCCGGCTTGCGCAGCCCCACCGTGGCTGATCTAATTTTTGGCTCCACATCCACTTGCGTGAAATGCTTTGCCAGGCTCCTCTTAAAGTAAGACACCACCGCGTTATGACGCGCTACCCTCGCGCCATGCGTTCGGTGGCATTGTTGGAGCACATGCCCCAGTGTTTCTATCTCAGCGCAGCCGGCCCGGCAGGAACGGTCTCCGACCCGTCCTCTATTGGTCCTGGATCGAGTTGGCAGAGCATTAATACGAAGTTTCGACATCCAGAGGAAATCACGGCCACTCACAAGTTTTGAACCTTCTACCAACCATCTGTTCTGCTGGGGCACTCTGCTGGAAGGAGCCAGGGCTTTGCCGTCAACGGAGTCGGTAAGCTTGGTCGCCCACCATTGTTCAAGTTTAACCTTACTATTTAACATTATGGTATTGACGCGCAAGCGTTTTTCACATCTTGCGATCTCACCTGTCATGAAAGGGTTTGTAGTTTCCAGGCCCTTGGCGTAAGCGTTTAACCTCTTAAGTCTATGAAGGGGCATGAGATATCTCAAAGATGGTAATGAGAGACCACCATCCTTGTAGCTTGTGTGGAAATAGGCGTTGGTAGTGTCGGCAGGCAAAGCCAACCATTTGCGAACATGGGCTCGTACCAATGCGTCAGCTTTTTTGAGCCGACTGAGTGTGCAGCAGCCGAGCGTTAGAAGATGGTATACACTCGGGAGCAACACAACTCGCAACCCAAACAGACGTTGTTGTGGTTTGAGGGGCGCCTTAGTGAGTCCGGTTAGCCCTCTTTGGAGCCTCACCAGCTCACCCCCATTCATTCTCCCTTCCGGGGTGAAGGGTACGCCCAGGTACTTCCATTGTTCACTTCTGCTAAGTGCAGGTAACATGTTACCTTTAACGCAAAACTTATTCCGCCTATCCTCTACAGCTAACTTCTCATGTGGTATCGCTTTAAGCGCCACAGAGAAGGATTTCGTGGTGTTGATGCTGAGACCGCAGTTATCGAGATAACCCGTCACAACATCAAGTAATTTCTGTAGCCCCATGGTTGTATTAGCAAACAGCAAGAGGTCATCCGCGAAGGCCAAGATGTTAATTGGCCCTCCACCAACGTCAATACCAATTTCCGGTGGGATGTGCTGCAACATCCCATCAATCAATAGGTTAAACAGGAACGGGGAGAGAGGGTCCCCTTGCTTAACTCCTCGGCCCGGCTTTATAGGGTCTGAGACCCAGCCTGCGTGTGCCAATCTGGTATATGAACTTTTATAGATATACGAAACGAAGTTGACAAGCCTACTGGGCACCCCCCTGGAGCTAAGGGTGTCCCTGATCGCCACATGTGACACTGAATCAAATGCCTTGGCGATATCCAATGATGCCAAGTTCATGTCCTTTGATTGGACTCTACTGGCCCGGAGTGCCATATCTAAATCAAAGATATTCTTGGCCACTCCGTCTACCGGGACGAACGCCCTTTGGCGCTCATCAAGCCCAATCTGACGGGAGAGTCTACGTTCCAAGATCTTGTGGAACGTTCTAATGAGTACTGAAGACACAGTGATTTGGCGTAGATCTTGTGGCCCCTGAGGATTCTCTTTCTTTGGAATTAATGTTGTTCTAGATTCCAACAAGTTATTTTGGAACCTCTCCAGTTAACAAAAATAAATTGAACAACTTACATAAGATTTGCGACGGGACTGCACTCATCAGCCGCGTCGTCACACCATCAGGCCCGGGTGCCGTGTTCACTCGGGGAAGAGAATCCTTAATTTCCTCCTCAACGATTGGTTTGAGGAGATCATATAGTACCTCACTAAGCCTTGTCACCCCAGGTGTTAAATTAGACTCTGCCGTCATAATCACACGCATATCCTGCGGCAGCTTGACATCATCACTGACTCCAGACAAGACTCGGCTTATGCACTTAGTTGGATTTCGCGCATAAGCTCTTTGAGTGCGTCCATACTCTCTCCTCCTGAGTTGCCGCTTTGTTAGAGTGCAATCTTTAGGACCCCTGCTGCTAGATGGTCCTTTTGCTAAAGTATTCGGGAAAACTTCCAGCAGATAGAGCGACAACTCTTGGTTTATTCGACCCGAAGACCATTTGCCCGCGTTAATGCAGATCTTATTTAACGCAGGCTCATGGAATCCAGATCTTTTACTTGTCTTTTTACCAGCACCCTGCAGATACAGAATAATGTTAGTGATCCTGTGTTCTTCAGGATCAGAGCTTTGAGCATCGGTACTGCTAGCTGCAACAGCGCCTCCGCTTTCCACTTTTTCAGCACCTTTAAGTTCCGCAATGAAACCAAGTACTCTTTCCTTATGAGCTTTGTATCTCCTCTGGGCCTTAATTGATTCCACAGTTCTCGTGGGAAAGAGCTCTGCCAGCTCTTGGTTCATCCACACAATCCCCCCCACAGCCAGTTTGGCCTCCGCCCGAGCCAGCAAAGCTAACTCTTCTGGAGACCAAGGCTTCCTCTTATAAGCACATGTCGCAATCTTATTCTCATCGTAATGATCTTTGTGTACACGCTGCTCATGCACACCTCTGCCCCTGGCGGTCAAAAACACACGGGTACAACTACCGGCACGTTAAGGAAATTCGTCGATCTGCCTTCCCTGCCCTGAAGCATCTGTCGGCGCTCGGAATCGGGAGGGTCCCGAGCTATTTCCATAAGATCCATCGGTATCCGAGGCTATTTGTTTAGAATTGGGACCAACAGCTAACTAAGATCGAGAGGGCTGGCAACCCCCAGGACCCGTTTTGGCACAGAGGCAGCTTTTAGTTTCGCCTCCGGAGAGACTACTTATGTCTAGAACCACGAAAAGGTAACGATGACTCATTTCCACTGTTCACCAGCAACCGCAAAGGCAAAGTTAACCTTATAAGAATGAGCAAATTTTCAAACTTCTATAGATCGTCTGGTGAGTTTTCTGAATGTCTGTACCGGAAAGGATTGAGAATTCCTTAATAGAAAAAGGACCCCCCTTAGGCAAAAGCCCAAGTGAGGTCATATAAGGTACATTCATATGCTACTTGCTCGCGAATTTCGCCTACTGGGTCATCACAGCCTAAGAGAGTCATAGTTACTCCCGCCGTTTACCCGCGCTTTTTTGAATTTCTTCACTTTGACATTCAGAGCACTGGGCAGAAATCACATTGCGTCAACACCCGCTAGGGCCATCGCAATGCTTTGTTTTAATTAGACAGTCGGATTCCCCTAGTCCGTGCCAGTTCTGATTTGGCCGTTAAATGGCGGCCGCAGAGACGTTGACCGAGTAAACTGCCAACGACTCAAAGCAAGGAAGATCCGCGGGAGGCCGAGGCACGGGACCGGGCGATAGTAGATTTTATAAAAAGCCACCACGCCCAGGCCCGGCACGCCAACACATACCCGCTTCCCAACCAAGCCCGACACGCCCCGGCCCCCAGAGCCAATCCTTATCCCGAAGTTACGGATCCAATTTGCCGACTTCCCTTACCTACATTATTCTATCGACAAGAGGTTTTAAATAAATTAGATTGAGAGGAGATGATATTAGATTAGATTACGTATAAATAAAAAAAAAATAAAGTTAGACATTTATTTATAATAGATAGAAAGAAATATTAAATGTTTTATTTTTTATTTTCACTCTCTCATTTGATATTTATTCGTTCTAGGTGGCACATGTATTCGCTCTTACATATATATATATATATATATATATATATATTTGGCCTAGGGCTGTGGTCCAGTGCAGACGTGTGCCGCTCTCAGGATTGCCCAGGATTCTTCCGAGCTCTACAGCAACGCAGTGAGTACAAAACCACCCAACCTCTTCTTCTTCTTAGGCTTATTTCCCACGGGCTGTGGGGTCGGCTCTCCTTGTTAATTGGCGCCAACTAATTCTATTGTTGGCGTCGTCTGTAGAAAGACCAGATGCCATTAGATCTCTCGTTATACGGCAGGACCAGCTGGTTTTAGGCCTCCCCCCCCCCGGTCTTTGGCCCACAACCACAAGATTCGTTGCTTTCTTCGCCACTGAACCCTCATCCGCCCTGACGACATGCCCATACCATCTCAGGCGCGCCTCAAGCATCTTCTCTTCGATTGGCGCCACCCCCAGAATTTCTCTGACTCGCTCGTTCTTCACGCGGTCAAGTTTTGTGATGCCCAGGGCCCATCTTAACATTTTCATTTCCATAGAGCGGAGTTTTCTTTCGTGCACTTTTGTAGCAGGCCAGCACTCCGCTCCATACAACGCCACAGGTCTTATAATTGTCTTATATACCTTGGATTTAAAGGCGAGGGGGATTTTTTTTATCACATACAACACCTGTTACCTGGCGCCATTTCATCCATGCTGCGTTTACACGAGTGGCGATATCTTCCATCAAATCCCCTTCGGATGTTAGGTAGGAACCTAGGTATTTGAACTTTTTGGTCTTATTAAGCTCAACACCACCGACCCTAATTGTGTCTGCAGATTGTTCACCACACTCCAGGTAATCGGTCTTTTTTACGTTTAGCTTTAGCCCTCTCTTCCAACTGGCCCCTTGAATTCCCCCCAGAACTAGGGCGGTATCTGATCGCCTTCGAACCTCTAACTTTCGTTCTTGATAAATGAAAACGTTCTTGGCAAATTCTTTCGCTTCTGTCACTAATTAGATGACGAGGCATTTGGCTATTTTTTTTTTTTTTTTTAACGTGTGGAAATGCATTTACGCACCCCGGGGGTTGAGTTCCGGGAGTGTGGGACTCATCCACTCTCAGAAGATAAGAGAGTGGTAATACCCACTAAAACCACACGGTATATTGCGCCTGAAAGGCAGGCGTCACCTTTTCAATTGACTCTTAATAACTCAACCGACACCGGTCTTATTACGAACTCCTGTCTTTGTTGTTTTATTGACGGACCAGAATTATACTTTATAATGGGTTGTCTCCCCGTGTGGAATTTTCCATTCAGCATCATACACTGTGTTTTCTCACTTTTACTCTCTTTACACCAATTATTTAATTTTCCCATCACCACCCTTCTCCTCTCTTCCAACTGGCCCCTTGAATTCCCCCCAATTACGATAACCCCGTCGTCCGCGTATGCTATCATCTGACATGTAGCATCATTATGGAAGATTTCTAAACATCGGTCAAATATGATCTTCCATAAATGGGGACCCATTACGGTCCCCCGCGGACAACCCCTATCCACCCTTTTCCCAATTACCCAATTCCCATTTTTTATGTCCACCCACCTCCCCTTTAAATAATCCCTAATCACCCCATAACTATCCCCGGACATTCCCAATTCTTTTAATCTTACAAGCAATTCGGGCCACCACACTCTGTCAAAGGCTCCACTCATGTCTAGGAATATACCCATTGTATATTTTTCCGTTCTCTTGTCGATTTCCTTTCTGAGTCTTAATATAGCCTTTTCGGTCGATCTGTCTTTCCGAAAGCCATACTGATTATCGGATATTTGATTTTCAAATATCTCTTGGGAATGCCAATACAGTAATTTTTCCAATATTTTACCCATTATTGGGAGCAAACATATAGGCCTGTAGGAATTGACTGCTTGTTTATTTTTGTTTTTATTTTTCAAGGCAACATTTAAAATACGTTTTTTCCATGCATTTGGAAACACCCCATATTTAAAGCAGCCATTAAATAATTTTAACAACTGGGTAATTTGCGCGCCTGCTGCCTTCCTTGGATGTGGTAGCCGTTTCTCAGGCTCCCTCTCAGGAATCGAACCCTGATTCTCAGTATGTGTTTCCCTATTCCCATCCCTTTTGTAAACTTTATCCCCAAATAATTAATTTCCTCCACAAATTTAATTTTTTTTTCATTATACTTTATAATGGGTTGTCTCCCCGTGTGGAATTTTCCATTCAGCATCATGCATTGTGTTTTCTCAATCGATAAAACCATTTTGCTCTCTCTTTACACCAATTATTTATTTTCCCCATAACCACCCTTCCCCTCTCTTCCAACTGGCCCCTTGAATTAACCCCAGAACTAGGGCGGTATCTGATCGCCTTCGAACCTCTAACTTTCGTTCTTGATTAATGAAAACGTTCTTGGCAAATGCTTTCGCTTCTGTCACTAATTAGATGACGAGGCATTTGGCTATTTTTTTTTTTTTTTTTTTTTTTTAACGTGTGGAAATGCATTTACGCACCCCAGGGGTTGAGTTCCGGGAGTGTGGGACTCATCCACTCTCAGAAGATAAGAGAGTGGTAATACCCACTAAAACCACACGGTATATTGCGCCTGAAAGGCAGGCGTCACCTTTTCAATTGATTCTTAATGACTCAACCGACACCGGTCTTATTACGAACTCCTGTCTTTGTTGTTTTATTGAAGGACCAGAATGCGGAAAGTCCACCAATAATAACCCTAGATGATATGACTTTTATTTCACTCTTGTTTAAGATTCCAAGTTCTTCCAGATCATCAAGACTTTCTTTGCTCCATATACCCCTGTTATTCAGTGTTATTGTTCCGAATTTCACAGTGCTGACTTTGTACCTTTTCATGATGGATTCTTCAAGGTTACTATACTTTTGTTTCTTGTTTTTATGGGCCTTGTCCAATGGATATTGATCATTGACTACTTGTGCATCTAACACAAGAGCCATATATTCACCAACTGCCACGATGTCAGGTTTAGATAGTCCACTTGCAGAGACAAAGTGGGGCTCTTCTAAAACGTCTTTAAATTTTCCTTCAAGACTGCGCTTGATGTAAGCTGTCACAGCATCGTGACGTGCTATCCTTTGCCTGTGGGTGCGGTGGCACTGTTGGAGAATATGATTGAGAGTCTCAATCTCACCGCATCCCCCACGACAAATTCGGTCTTTTATCCTTCCTCTAGCGCATCGAGATTTGGTTGGAAGGGCATTTATCCTAAGTTTGATGGAGTTAAGGAAATCTTTGCCACTGAGGAAACGGTTTCCTTCAGCAACCCACAGATGTTGTTGGGGAACTCTATTGGATTCCTTCAATCCTCTTCCATCAATTGAGCTATAAAGAGCCTAAGAGCCTTAGCCCATCTTTCCTGGATCTTGTTTTTAGAGTCAAGTAATGTCTGGTTGTCTAAAAGTCTGTCTTTAGTCCGTCGGACCTCATTTGTCAGAAATAGGTCGGCCTCGTTATTAGTAGAGTTTGTGTCAGAGTCGGATGTAAGTTTTTCAAGTTTTTTAAGTCGATGAAGAGGTATTAGCCACCTAACGGATGGAATACCCAAACCCCCGTCACGCACGCTGGCGTGGAAGTAGGAGTTGGGCACATCATGGGGCAGGTCTAACCATCTTCGCACCGCTTTCCTCGTTGCCGTGAGTGTGGTACCTCCCAGGGTTAGAAGGTGGTAGAGCCCTGGTAGGATCATCACAATTAGGCCGAAAAGCCGTTGTTGAGGCTTGAGGGGGGCTTTTGTAAGTTTGCCAAGGTCGAGTCTATATTTCATGTCAGCTTTCACGGTTGATCTTTCTTCAGAGGTGAAGGGGATGCCTAGGTATGTAAATTCGTCTGATCTTTTTAACGAAGGCAGTTCGACGCTCCCGCAGGTAAATTTGGTTCCGCTGTCTATTGCAGTTTTCTTCAGTTTTGGGATGGTTTTTAAACTGATGGTGAAGGATTTGCCGCTATTTACGATCAGGCCACAGTTAGACAGGAAGCTGGTCGTCGCATCCAGGGAAGATTGAAGCCCCTCCGGGGTCCCGGCAAATAGCAGCATGTCGTCTGCAAACATTACAGCGTTATAAGTTATCTTACCTACTCTGGCTCCGACTTCAGGTGGGATCTGTCTGAGCATACGGTCAATCACCATATTAAAGATAATGGGGGATAGCGGATCACCCTGTTTCACTCCTCTGTTTGGGTGTATCTTGGATGAGGACCAGCCGTTAAATGTAAGCACAGTTGTGCTTCTTTTATAAGAGTCTATAATGTAACTGGTCATAGGCTCTGGGATACCCATTACCGTGAGTGTTTCTTCAAGCGTCGCATGAGATATAGAGTCGAAGGCTTTTGTCAAGTCGAGTGAGGCCACAAATAAAGGTCGGCAGTTCTGTCGGTGATGTCTTAGGATCAGGCCTAGGTCAAACGTATTCTGGGCGCATCCATCTACAGGAAGGAAAGCTCTCTGTCTTGTGTCTAAGATGATATGCCTGTTAATTCTGGACGTTAGAACTTTGTTTAATGCCCTTGTTATCACTGATTGGACTGTTATCGGCCTATAGTCACCGGGTTCAAGGGCATCACTCTTTTTTGGAATTAGCGTCGTCTTCGCCTCAAGCAATCTCTCTGGTAATCGTCCCACGGCTAAGAAGATGTTGAACAGTCGTGTTAGTATCGGTAGAGAGATTGCTCGGAGTTGTCTCGGAGTGATGCCATCCGGTCCCGGGCTGGTTGAAAGTGCCGGGAAGTTGGCCACTATTTCTTTTCCATCGATGCGATCCCATAGTTGGTCGATGGGATCATTTGCTACGCCTGGGCCTGGGGAGATGGGGCTGCCACATTCTCATTCATTCGGTCGTGTATACTGTCCCACCATTTAAATGTCCATCGTCCTTTGTCACTGCTCTCCCATCTGTTTTGCCAAATATTTAGAATTTTTTTATTTACCTTTTTAATGCAATTATTTGCGTAAATTATCTCCCCTCTCCATTCCATTTGACCCTCCATTTTTATTTTCCCAATCACCAATCTCCTTTCTATCTCCAAGTCCATTGGGACTACCCCTGCTATAACTTGACACGCTTCACCAGAAATGGTTTTATAAGCCTTTATCATGTTTAGAAGAATTCTTCTTTGTTCACTTAATATTTTTTTTTTTAATTTAGCAGTCATTAAATCCCCCCAGGCCATTGCCCCATAAGTGACTATCGCCACATAGACCCCGTTGTATATTTTTTTTAATACATTTAAAGAAATTTTTTTCCCTTTAATCAGCTGTAAAATTTTTGAAAATTTTAAATGGGCCTTATCTGTGACGCTTTCAATGTGTTTCCCTATTCCCATCCCTTTTGTAAACTTTATCCCCAAATAATTAATTTCCTCCACAAATTTATTTTTTTTTTCATTATACTTTATAATGGGTTGTCTCCCCGTGTGGAATTTTCCATTCAGCATCATGCATTGTGTTTTCTCAATCGATAAAACCATTTTGCTCTCTTTACACCAATTATTTATTTCCCCATAACCACCCTTCCCCTCTCTTCCAACTGGCCCCTTGAATTCCCCCCAGAACTAGGGCGGTATCTGATCGCCTTCGAACCTCTAACTTTCGTTCTTGATTAATGAAAACGTTCTTGGCAAATGCTTTCGCTTCTGTCACTAATTAGATGACGAGGCATTTGGCTATTTTTTTTTTTTTTTTTTTTTAACGTGTGGAAATGCATTTACGCACCCCGGGGGTTGAGTTCCGGGAGTGTGGGACTCATCCACTCTCAGAAGATAAGAGAGTGGTAATACCCACTAAAACCACACTGTATATTGCGCCTGAAAGGCAGGCGTCACCTTTTCAATTGATTCTTAATGACTCAACCGACACCGGTCTTATTACGAACTCCTGTCTTTGTTGTTTTATTGAAGGACCAGAATTATACTTTATAATGGGTTGTCTCCCCGTGTGGAATTTTCCATTCAGCATCATACACTGTGTTTTATCACTAGACAATCTCATTTTACTCTCTTTACACCTATTATTTAATTTTCCCATCACCACCCTTCCCCTCCCTTCCAACTGGCCCCTTGAATTCCCCCCAATTACGATAACCCCGTCGTCCGCGTATGCTATCATCTGACATGTAGCATCATTATGGAAGATTTCTAAACATCGGTCAAATATGATCTTCCATAAATGGGGACCCATTACGGTCCCCTGCGGACAACCCCTATCCACCCTTTTCCCAATTACCCAATTCCCATTTTTTATGTCCACCCACCTCCCCTTTAAATAATCCCTAATCACCCCATAACTATCCCCGGACATTCCCAATTCTTTTAATCTTACAAGCAATTCGGGCTACCACATTCTGTCAAAGGCTCCACTCATGTCTAGGAATATACCCATTGTATATTTTTCCGTTCTCTTGTCGATTTCCTTTCTGAGTCTTAATATAGCCTTTTCGGTCGATCTGTCTTTCCGAAAGCCATACTGATTATCGGATATTTGATTTTCAAATATCTCTTGGGAATGCCAATACAGTAATTTTTCCAATATTTTACCCATTATTGGGAGCAAACATATAGGCCTGTAGGAATTGACTGCTTGTTTATTTTTGTTTTTATTTTTCAAGGCAACATTTAAAATACCTTTTTTCCATGCATTTGGAAACACCCCATATTTAAAGCAGCCATTATATAATTTTAACAACTCCTCTTTTATTATGTCAAACCCGTGTTTGATCATTTCAATCGTAATTTTGTCCCACCCCGGTGTTTTATTATTTTGAAACCCCCCAATGGCTGCTTTCAATTCCTCTTCTTCTATTATAATCCTTTTCCCTATTCCAATTTTAATATTGTTTAATTTTTGTCGTATATTTTGGTGGTATTCATTTTCTTCATCTTCATCTTCTTCATCATCTTCTTGTTGTTGTTGTTGTTGTTGCTGCCTTGGTCTATCTTTTTTTATTAATTTGTTTTATAAAATGTTGGCCGATTGAGTCCATTTTGTGTTTATTTCATTTTTTTTAACAGATATATTATAATAGGTATCTTTCGCTTTGATTTTTCCCATTGCGCTTTTATAGGGAATTGACCAAGGATCTTTTTCCAACTCCTCTTCCATATAATTCTTCCAACTTTTTGATTTTTTTGATTTTATTTTTCTTTTATAATCTAAGCATAAATTTTGATAAATTTCTATTGAATCATTATTTTTTTTCAAAGTTTTTCGAAGTTTCAAAATTTTTTTTCTTAAATTAACCAATTCTTCATCAAACCACTTGTTAGGTTTAAGATTTGGTTTGTTTTTAGGTATAGTTTCTTTAATGCTTTCAAGAATAACCATTCTTATTTCTTTTTCTAAAATAAGAACTTCTTCTCTTTTCGTAATATTTTTTATTGTAATTTTTTTAGATTTTCTATTAGTTTTTTTTGGAATTCTTTCCAGTTTGCTTATTTTAGATTATATTTTATGTTTTGTCCTTTTTTTATTATTAGTTTTGTATCCTCATAATTTTCTTCTATTTCTTCTTCTTCTTCATCTTCATCTTTTTTTGTTAAATTTCCATTAAAATTTATTATCATTTTAATTGTTTTGTGGAAACTGGAAGTGTTGTTTTCAAGTTTCCAATCTTGTAGTATTTTTTCTTTTTCCATGTTTGATAAGGTTAAATCTATATAGCTTGCTCCGCCACGACTTGTTTCGAAGGTGGGGCCTTCTTTGATGTCATTCCATATATTCAAGTTATGACGGTTTATCAGGTCTTCGAGTTTTTTGCCTCTCGTGTTGGTTTTCTTTTCTCCCCACATTGTAGATTTGGCATTGCTGTCTATGCATATTATAAGTTTTTCCTTTTTCAATAATTTTTTGATATTGTCAATTTTCGATAGATATTGATCAATATCAATTGAAAATTGACAATATAGGGATATTATATAGAATCGTTTTCCATTTTTTAATAGCACTTCTGCGCATACGCAGTGACTATCATTGATGGTATCCACTGCCATCACGCCTATATCATTATTTAAGACGATAATGGCAGCCCATGTTTTTTCACCCGCGACAATTGTTTGGCACTCAGTAAAGAGCACCGCGATTTGTGACAAGAGAATGTTGCTGAACCGCAGTATTATGCCTTTTAAAAAAAGACAAAAACACAAACGGTGGCAACAATCCCACCGGCAGGACGTCCCACAGCATGTCAGTAAACACCATAAATGGCGCACCGACAGTGCGGGACACAGTTTCAACTACGAGCTTTTTAACCGCAACAACTTGAATATACGCTATTGGAGCTGGAATTACCGCAGCTGCTGGCACCAGACTTGCCCTCCAATGGATACTTGTTAAAGTATTTAAAGTGTGCTCATTCCGATTACGGGGCCTCGGATGAGTCCCGTATCGTTATTTTTCGTCACTACCTCCCCGTGCCGGGAGTGGGTAATTTGCGCGCCTGCTGCCTTCCTTGGATGTGGTAGCCGTTTCTCAGGCTCCCTCTCCGGAATCGAACCCTGATTCTCCGTATGTGTTTCCCTATTCCCATCCCTTTTGTAAACTTTATCCCCAAATAATTAATTTCCTCCACAAATTTAATTTTTTTTTCATTATACTTTATAATGGGTTGTCTCCCCGTGTGGAATTTTCCATTCAGCATCATGCATTGTGTTTTCTCAATCGATAAAACCATTTTGCTCTCTCTTTACACCAATTATTTATTTTCCCCATAACCACACTTCCCCTCTCTTCCAACTGGCCCCTTGAATTAACCCCAGAACTAGGGCGGTATCTGATCGCCTTCGAACCTCTAACTTTCGTTCTTGATTAATGAAAACGTTCTTGGCAAATGCTTTCGCTTCTGTCACTAATTAGATGACGAGGCATTTGGCTATTTTTTTTTTTTTTTTTTTTTTAACGTGTGGAAATGCATTTACGCACCCCGGGGGTTGAGTTCCGGGAGTGTGGGACTCATCCACTCTCAGAAGATAAGAGAGTGGTAATACCCACTAAAACCACACGGTATATTGCGCCTGAAAGGCAGGCGTCACCTTTTCAATTGATTCTTAATGACTCAACCGACACCGGTCTTATTACGAACTCCTGTCTTTGTTGTTTTATTGAAGGACCAGAATGCGGAAAGTCCACCAATAATAACCCTAGATGATATGACTTTTATTTCACTCTTGTTTAACCCCTTAACGTGCACGCTCGAATATACTCGAGCGCATCAAACTGGCCTAAATGTGCACACTCGAGTTAACTCGAGCGTCAGCGCATTTTATTCTACCTTAATGTTTACACTCGAATATATTCGAGGATTGAAATTAATTATATAAAAACTGGGATACAAGTCTGTTTTTTTAACATAAGTCATATATCGGTCCACATTGTAATCTCTAAAACTTTTTTTTAAGAATTAAATATAGCCTTTGAAAATATCCCGACATTTGGTAGAATATAATTTACTAAAATAAAATGTAAAATAAAATAGTAAATATCTATTATTTTTTACCTACTTAACACTCTTTATGTCGGCACTTTTATGATCCTTTTATTGACTAATTTATGCCGCCACTTGTCTACTTGTTGTTTACTAAATTTTTATACACGTGGTTTCCAATATAGAAACAGAAATATTTGAGTCAGTCTTGAAAACAGTGGACGTTATCAAAGTAAATTTATACAAAGACAATTGTTTGTTATCTTTTATAGATATTATTAGTGGTAAAATATATAAAGATATAATATAATTGATATTTACTGTAAAAAAGGGTACGTTTCTTACTGTTCAAATAAAAATTACTATTTTATTTTAGATTTTATTTTACATTTTATTTTAGTAAAATATATAACGAAAAATGACGGATTCCGAATCTGAATATGAATACGCAAATTTGTCAGAAAGTGGTTCAGAAGATTCTGATATTTATTCCAGTGATTCTGAAGATAGTTCAGATGAAGATATCGCTGTTGATTGGAAGCAGATAAGCGATAGCCAACCAAATCCACCTCCACCAAGATTTCAATTTGTTGCCACTCCAGGTACAACTTTTCTTTTTGAAGATAATTTTGATGTACTGGAGTATTTCAAATTATTTTTTGATGATTCTCTGTTGGATATTATTGTATTGGAGACGAATAGATATGCTGAACAACATCCTGGTAGATCTACCATTCAATGGAAAAATGTCGACAAAAATGAAATAATGATATTTTTTGCCATCTGTATACTTCAGGGGCTTATCAAAAAACCAGAAGAAAGAATGTATTGGTCAAGTAATGAAATGTGGAGTACTCCTATTTTTCCAAAATTGATGAACCTAAGAAGATATATTAGTATAAAAAGGAACTTACATTTTAGTAACAATGAAACATTTGACATAAATACACATCCCAATCCAAAGCTTTGTAAAATTTGGCCCATTTATGAAATAATAAATAATAAATGTTCTAGTTTATATATACCAGAAAGGGATATAACAATTGATGAAAGCCTAATGCTTTACAAAGGTCGATTAGGATGGATGCAGTATATTCCACTAAAAAGAGCGAGATTTGGAATAAAATTGTATTATTTGTGTGAATCTAAAAGTGGCTATCTTTTTTCTTTTATTATATACACAGGGAAAGGCACAATAATAGATGAGAAATATAAAGATATGCCGGTTACATCTCAAATCGTCGTATCGTTACTAGAACCCCTTATGAACCAGGGCTACTGCCTCACCACTGACAATTATTATACTTCACCACAATTGGCAGATTTTTTAGTAAATCATAAGACGGACACATATGGGACTGTTAGAAAAAATAGAAAAGATATACCAAAATCTATTCAAACAAAAAAATTAAAAAAGGGTGAGATAGTAGCTGCTCAACGAGGAAAAGTAATGGTAATGAAGTGGCAAGACTAAAGAGACATTTGTTTGTTATCTACAGTTCACAGTACGGAAAAAGGAACAACAAATAAAACAGATAAAGATGGCAATGTTATATTTAAGCCAAAACTAGTTATAGATTATAACGAAACGATGGGAGGCGTTGATCGTCTAGATCAACATTTACACGATTATCCGATTATTAGAAAGAGGGGCAAAAAATATTATAAGAAATTATTTTTTCATTTGTTAGACATATGTATTTGGAACGCTTTTGTTTTGTACAAGAAAAATGGAGGTGAAAAATCTAATTTAGATTTTAGAAGCAAACTGGTAGAGAGACTTATTCAAAATTACCATAGTGAAATAAATATAAAAAAATCAGGTAGACCAAAATCTTCTGGAATCTTACGACTAACAGAACGTCATTTTCCCAGTTTTGTTCCACCAACGCCAAAAAAAGAAGCGCCCACAAGATATTGTGCTGTGTGCTGTTCCAAAACAGATAATAAGGGAAAAAGAAAAAGAAAAGAAAGCCGTTATATGTGCAATACTTGCAATGTTGGGCTATGTGCTGCACCTTGCTTTGAAATCTACCACATGAAAGAAAATTTTGAATAATTTGTTGTAATTTTATTATTTTTTGTTGAAAATGTAGGTACAAATAAAAATTGTCGTTGTTAAAAAGATGTTTTTTTTTCAAAATAGTATAAATTTATACCTGTAAAAGAAAAATAATAGTAAACTTATGGGTAAAACTACAACATTCGATCTGCAATGCGAATCAAAATACATTGAAATTAATTATTCACTATTATTATTAAATTTTGAATGATTTTTTATTTTTTTTTTAATTTTCAGCCAAAATAATGTTCAAATATGTATTTTCTGAAATAAAAAAAAATGATTTTTTTTGGCTGTTTTTTTTCAAAAAAAGTGTGCGTTAAGGGGTTAATATGGTGATTGACCGTATGCTCAGACAGATCCCACCTGAAGTCGGAGCCAGAGTAGGTAAGATAACTTATAACGCTGTAATGTTTGCAGACGACATGCTGCTATTTGCCGGGACCCCGGAGGGGCTTCAATCTTCCCTGGATGCGACGACCAGCTTCCTGTCTAACTGTGGCCTGATCGTAAATAGCGGCAAATCCTTCACCATCAGTTTAAAAAACATCCCAAAACTGAAGAAAACTGCAATAGACAGCGGAACCAAATTTACCTGCGGGAGCGTCGAACTGCCTTCGTTAAAAAGATCAGACGAATTTACATACCTAGGCATCCCCTTCACCTCTGAAGAAAGATCAACCGTGAAAGCTGACATGAAATATAGACTCGACCTTGGCAAACTTACAAAAGCCCCCCTCAAGCCTCAACAACGGCTTTTCGGCCTAATGGTGATGATCCTACCAGGGCTCTACCACCTTCTAACCCTGGGAGGTACCACACTCACGGCAACGAGGAAAGCGGTGCGAAGATGGTTAGACCTGCCCCATGATGTGCCCAACTCCTACTTCCACGCCAGCGTGCGTGACGGGGGTTTGGGTATTCCATCCGTTAGGTGGCTAATACCTCTTCATCGACTTAAAAAACTTGAAAAACTTACATCCGACTCTGACACAAACTCTACTAATAACGAGGCCGACCTATTTCTGACAAATGAGGTCCGACGGACTAAAGACAGACTTTTAGACAACCAGACATTACTTGACTCTAAAAACAAGATCCAGGAAAGATGGGCTAAGGCTCTTAGGCTCTTTATAGCTCAATTGATGGAAGAGGATTGAAGGAATCCAATAGAGTTCCCCAACAACATCTGTGGGTTGCTGAAGGAAACCGTTTCCTCAGTGGCAAAGATTTCCTTAACTCCATCAAACTTAGGATAAATGCCCTTCCAACCAAATCTCGATGCGCTAGAGGAAGGATAAAAGACCGAATTTGTCGTGGGGGATGCGGTGAGATTGAGACTCTCAATCATATTCTCCAACAGTGCCACCGCACCCACAGGCAAAGGATAGCACGTCACGATGCTGTGACAGCTTACATCAAGCGCAGTCTTGAAGGAAAATTTAAAGACGTTTTAGAAGAGCCCCACTTTGTCTCTGCAAGTGGACTATCTAAACCTGACATCGTGGCAGTTGGTGAATATATGGCTCTTGTGTTAGATGCACAAGTAGTCAATGATCAATATCCATTGGACAAGGCCCATAAAAACAAGAAACAAAAGTATAGTAACCTTGAAGAATCCATCATGAAAAGGTACAAAGTCAGCACTGTGAAATTCGGAACAATAACACTGAATAACAGGGGTATATGGAGCAAAGAGAGTCTTGATGATCTGGAAGAACTTGGAATCTTAAAGATAATGGGGGATAGCGGATCACCCTGTTTCACTCGTCTGTTTGGGTGTATCTTGGATGAGGACCAGCCGTTAAATGTAAGCACAGTTGTGCTTCTTTTATAAGAGTCTATAATGTAACTGGTCATAGGCTCTGGGAAATTGATAATATAGGGATATTATATAGAATCGTTTTCCATTTTTTAATAGCACTTCTGCGCATACGCAGTGACTATCATTGATGGTATCCACTGCCATCACGCCTATATCATTATTTAAGACGATAATGGCAGCCCATGTTTTTTCACCCGCGACAATTGTTTGGCACTCAGTAAAGAGCACCGCGATTTGTGACAAGAGAATGTTGCTGAACCGCAGTATTATGCCTTTTAAAAAAAGACAAAAACACAAACGGTGGCAACAATCCCACCGGCAGGACGTCCCACAGCATGTCAGTAAACACCATAAATGGCGCACCGACAGTGCGGGACACAGTTTCAACTACGAGCTTTTTAACCGCAACAACTTGAATATACGCTATTGGAGCTGGAATTACCGCAGCTGCTGGCACCAGACTTGCCCTCCAATGGATACTTGTTAAAGTATTTAAAGTGTGCTCATTCCGATTACGGGGCCTCGGATGAGTCCCGTATCGTTATTTTTCGTCACTACCTCCCCGTGCCGGGAGTGGGTAATTTGCGCGCCTGCTGCCTTCCTTGGATGTGGTAGCCGTTTCTCAGGCTCCCTCTCCGGAATCGAACCCTGATTCTCCGTATGTGTTTCCCTATTCCCATCCCTTTTGTAAACTTTATCCCCAAATAATTAATTTCCTCCACAAATTTAATTTTTTTTTCATTATACTTTATAATGGGTTGTCTCCCCGTGTGGAATTTTCCATTCAGCATCATGCATTGTGTTTTCTCAATCGATAAAACCATTTTGCTCTCTCTTTACACCAATTATTTATTTTCCCCATAACCACACTTCCCCTCTCTTCCAACTGGCCCCTTGAATTAACCCCAGAACTAGGGCGGTATCTGATCGCCTTCGAACCTCTAACTTTCGTTCTTGATTAATGAAAACGTTCTTGGCAAATGCTTTCGCTTCTGTCACTAATTAGATGACGAGGCATTTGGCTATTTTTTTTTTTTTTTTTTTTTTAACGTGTGGAAATGCATTTACGCACCCCGGGGGTTGAGTTCCGGGAGTGTGGGACTCATCCACTCTCAGAAGATAAGAGAGTGGTAATACCCACTAAAACCACACGGTATATTGCGCCTGAAAGGCAGGCGTCACCTTTTCAATTGATTCTTAATGACTCAACCGACACCGGTCTTATTACGAACTCCTGTCTTTGTTGTTTTATTGAAGGACCAGAATGCGGAAAGTCCACCAATAATAACCCTAGATGATATGACTTTTATTTCACTCTTGTTTAAGATTCCAAGTTCTTCCAGATCATCAAGACTCTCTTTGCTCCATATACCCCTGTTATTCAGTGTTATTGTTCCGAATTTCACAGTGCTGACTTTGTACCTTTTCATGATGGATTCTTCAAGGTTACTATACTTTTGTTTCTTGTTTTTATGGGCCTTGTCCAATGGATATTGATCATTGACTACTTGTGCATCTAACACAAGAGCCATATATTCACCAACTGCCACGATGTCAGGTTTAGATAGTCCACTTGCAGAGACAAAGTGGGGCTCTTCTAAAACGTCTTTAAATTTTCCTTCAAGACTGCGCTTGATGTAAGCTGTCACAGCATCGTGACGTGCTATCCTTTGCCTGTGGGTGCGGTGGCAATTCTTTATTTACAATATTTGAAAATAAAAAAAAAAAAAATAAAAATAAAAAAGAATTATTTTTTTTATAACATTTCCATATTGAGATGTGGATGTGATAGATATATTATGATTCCTTTTAATAAGACAAGAAGTTCATTGTTTTATTTTAATATTACATTTATAGAATAATAAATTTAAATATAATATTTTATAAACTTAAATAATATAACTAGTAATGAAATGTAATGAAATATTATTATTCTTTTGAAAAATTAATTTCAAGTTTCTTTCTACAACAGACTTTTTTTCCCATCTTTAAATTCATGACATATATTGATAGTGATACTCCAATTCATATATTCAGAAATAACTTGTAGAAATTGTTCTTACATTCCTCAGTTAATGCCTCTGCATGTTACCCACTGAGGTAGATCTGTCACACTTAACACTCTAATTTGTGACCGCTCTCCTAATGAAGTAGATATTTTAATATTACATTTATAGAATAATTATTTATAAAATAAATAACCATGTTCATGTACAAAACCTATTGCTGTTGAGTGGATGGGGTTTTGGGGTCGAACTATTGATTTGAATTGGAATGTTCGAGTTTTTGCGAGTGGTCCACTTCAAAAAACAGTCGCAAATATATATATATATAAAACGTCGGTGTGAATCTTTAATTCGGAGCAGCGGAGGCCCAACATCCTATTAAGTGGCAGTACTTGTGAAAAATTTCATTGGGAGAGCGGTCATAAATTAGAGTGTTTGTGATATTAAATATCATTTGAGATATATATATATATATATGTAGCGGGTAGATACCTTCTCACGATCCCGGTGAGAGACAGATCTACCTCAGTGGGTAACTTGCAGAGGCATTAACTGAGGAATGGGCTTCCCTGCCTCAACATTTCATATTGAGCCTTATAAGGAGTATAAAACGTCGGTGTGAATCTTTAATTCGGAGCAGCGGAGGCCCAACATCCTATTAAGAAGAAGAAGAAGAAGAAGAAGATACTCCAATTCATATATTCAGAAATAACTTGTAGAAATTGTTCTTACAACTGCTTGTGAAAAACTTCATTGGGAGAGCGGTCATAAATTAGAGTGTTTGTGATATTGAGATTATATATATAACAGGCCGGCTGGATCATCTTCGCGTCGCATCAACAATTAAAATGTTATACGGTTAAAAATGTTACGGTTAAGATCAATCTTAGGGCTCAGTATAAGAGACAAAATTCGAAATGAGAACATCCGAGATCAATGTGGAATCATCGACATAATAAAATGGACAAGAGGAAGATGCCGAGAGTGGTACAAACATGTCATACGGATGGATGATGAGAGGCTCGCCAAACAAGCCCTACTGTCCAAACCAACTATAAAGAGACCTCTTGGCAGACCTCCAAAAAGATGGATTGACAGTTGGCGAGACTCCGGTGAGGTATCTGGAAACTAACAGGAGAAATCCTAACATAAGAAGAAGAAGAAGAAGAAGAAGATACTCCAATTCATATATTCTGAAATAACTTTTAGAAATTGTTCTTACTATCCTGGTATGGTCATATGAGACGAATGAATGAGGAGAGAATTCCCATTGAAATGGACTCCAACCATTGCCATTAATCTCACTCAAATCGTCCACAGCAACATCAAAGTCGTCAACACCATCATCACCGTCAAAAAGAAAGAAAAGATGCGGTAGAAAACCAATTTTCATTCCACGGTCAGAGGGATGTTTGAAGAAAATTTGTCTAGAAAACAGATTGATTTGCTACCACAAAGATGATAAAATCACAACTCCAGGATGCTAGCGTAAATGCTTCTGAACGCACTGTTCGAAGAAAATTAAAAGAATTAGATTTTAAGGCCTGTCGCCCCGCCTGGAAGCCCAAGTTAACAGCTGCCATGAAAGCAAAGCGCCTGAAGTGGGCCAAACAATGGAAAGACAAAGATGTGAACTTCTGGAGATCGGTAAGATTTTGTAATTTTATAAAAAATTGATACATTATAATCATTTTCAGTTAAATAAAGCAAATCTCGGTCTGTTAAAGATATTTTGGCAGAAGAAAATATCCCTCTGTTGGATTGGCCGGGTAATAGCCCCGATATGAACCCAATTAAAAATGTGTGGGAGCTAGTGAAAAGAGAAGTGGCTAAAGATATGATCACCAACAAAGTAATTAATATTTTACATGAAATCTTGCAGTGCGTCTAATAATTTGGCCAGGGACTGTATATATATATATATATATATATATATATATATGAATGTTATTGTTATTATTATTATCAGATTTATGAGGGATATCTTACTTTGAAAGGCAGGGACGTAATCAACGCGAGCTTATGACTCGCGCTTACTGGGAATTCCTCGTTCATGGGGAGCAATTGCAAGCCCCAATCCCTAGCACGAAGGTGGTTCAGCGGGTTACCCGGACCGTTCGGCCTGGGAAGACACGTTGATACCTTCATTGTAGCGCGCGTGCGGCCCAGGACATCTAAGGGCATCACAGACCTGTTATTGCTCAATCTCGTGCGGCTAGAAGCCGCCTGTCCCTCTAAGAAGAATTTTATACCGCCGGCAGCATATGATGCCGGGAACGGCTAGTTAGCAGGCTAGAGTCTCGTTCGTTATCGGAATTAACCAGACAAATCGTTCCACCAACTAAGAACGGCCATGCACCACCACCCACCGAATCAAGAAAGAGCTCTCAATCTGTCAATCCTTCCGGTGTCCGGACCTGGTGAGGTTTCCCGTGTTGAGTCAAATTAAGCCGCAGGCTCCACTCCTGGTGGTGCCCTTCCGTCAATTCCTTTAAGTTTCAGCTTTGCAACCATACTTCCCCCGGAACCCAAAAGCTTTGGTTTCCCGGAAGCTGCCCGCCAAGTCATCGGAGGAACTTTGGCGGATCGCTGGCTGGCATCGTTTATGGTTAGAACTAGGGCGGTATCTGATCGCCTTCGAACCTCTAACTTTCGTTCTTGATTAATGAAAACGTTCTTGGCAAATGCTTTCGCTTCTGTCCGTCTTGAGACGATCCAAGAATTTCACCTCTAACGTCTCAATACGAATGCCCCCGTCCGTTCCTCTTAATCATTACCTCTGGTTCAGAAAACCAACAAAATAGAACCGAGGTCCTATTCTATTATTCCATGCACACAATATTCAGGCGTGAGGCCTGCTTTTAGCACTCTAATTTGTTCAAAGTAAACGTGCCGGCCCGCCACGACACTCAGTAAAGAGCACCGCGATGGGTGACAAGAGAATGTTACTGAACCGCAGTATTATGCCTTTTAAAAAAAGACAAAAACACAAACGGTGGCAACAATCCCACCGGCAGGACGTCCCGCAGCATGTCAGTAAACACCATAAATGGCGCACCGACAGTGCGGGACACAGTTTCAACTACGAGCTTTTTAACCGCAACAACATTAATATACGCTATTGGAGCTGGAATTACCGCAGCTGCTGGCACCAGACTTGCCCTCCAATGGATACTTGTTAAAGTATTTAAAGTGTGCTCATTCCGATTACGGGGCCTCGGATGAGTCCCGTATCGTTATTTTTCGTCACTACCTCCCCGTGCCGGGAGTGGGTAATTTGCGCGCCTGCTGCCTTCCTTGGATGTGGTAGCCGTTTCTCAGGCTCCCTCTCCGGAATCGAACCCTGATTCTCCGTTACCCGTAACAACCATGGTAGGCGCAGAGCCTACCATCGACAGTTGATAAGGCAGACATTTGAAAGATTTGTCGCCGGTACCAGGACCATGCGATCATCATAAAGTTATTCAGAGTCACCAAAAGAAGCGTTTGCCGAAACAAACGTATTGGTTTTGATCTAATAAAAGCGTTCCTGCCGTCACCGGTGGGAACTCGTTTTGCATGTATTAGCTCTAGAATTACCACAGTTATCCAAGTAAAATAATGTAACATCTAATGAACCATAACTGATTTAATGAGCCATTTGCGGTTTCACCTTAATTTGGCTTGCACTGAGACATGCATGGCTTAATCTTTGAGACAAGCATATGACTACTGGCAGGATCAACCAGGGAACTTTTTTTTTTTTTTTAAAAAAAAAAGTCTTTCGATATATATATATATATATATATTTTTCATTATTTAATTGGAAAAATAAAATATATATATAAACGAAATTTTAATAATATATATTTTGAAGTGAAATTTTTCTAAGTCCCGTAAATCGACATGACCCAAAACACACTTTTTCATCAAAAATGGCAATAATATACATTTTTAGTATCGCTACGATGTAAAATAAATGAATTTAATATTATTTTATAAAAATTAATATTTTTTTTTTTTGGCCGACAATGAGCCATCATTTGGGGGTCCGACCTTCTTGGATCGCTCGGAGTCGTTCAAAAATTGAAAAATTTTTCAAAGTCCCATCCATCTATAGAAGTTTGAATTCATCTATAGAAGTTTGAATTCCATTGAATTTTTTTCGTTTTTTTTTCTAAGTCCCAAAAAATTTCTAAGTCCAACAGCCCTCGGACTCATTCACAGTTGAAGTGAAATTTTTCTAAGTCCCGTAAGTCGACATGACCCAAAACACACTTTTTCATCAAAAATGGCAATAATATACATTTTTAGTATCGCTACGATGTAAAATAAATGAATTTAATATTATTTTATAAAAGCAAAATGTGCAGCATCGTACACGTGGCGGAAGTGAAACTTCTTACAATCTAGAGAATAAGATAAATTTTAGTTGAGAGTGTGAGTGAGAGAGAAATAGAGAAAAATAAAGGGATCATCTCATTAAGCATTAACGTCTAATGCTTACGATGTATACGGCTACAGAAAAGTATCTATCATTGTATGTGTTGGACATAAACACGTGGCGGAGCTCTGCGAGTCGGTTTGATGTACATCCTGACACTTGATTGAAGGAAGGAATAAACGGTGAGCTATATATAGGTAGATAGATAGATTAATTAAAAAAGATAAAACAAATACAAATAGAAATAGAAAGAGAAAATGATGAAGATAATGAATAAGGAAAAAGAGGGGGGAATATAGAAAATAGATGGATAGATAAATTGTAATACACACGTACTCATATACACTCTACATATTAGATAATTAGCCTAAATCGATAAATAACCTAATAAATAGATAGATAGATAGATAAATAATCCAATAGTTATTAGTTAGAAATAGAGAAACAAATTATAAAAACTCAATATAAATATAAACACAAAACATAAGACATAACCACAATACAATATACAAAACATAAAACGTAAAAACAAATCCCGATACTAAGATTAAAAGAGCCTTTCTCAAAGAATGAATGCAATGTTCGAGATCCGCTGCTGTCCCTGGGCTATCTGATAGGGGCGGTAATTGAATAATGAATTCGTAGATTTCCTACGCTTAGGCAATGGAATGTCGAATTTCCCACTGTTATCTCTTCGCGAGATCTCGGCCCTGGTCTTATGGCGTAGTGGATGGCTGCTGGTCTTGGGCAGTTTCATTCCAAAATATATATCCATAAATATCAAATATGGAATATAAAATGATTAATCCAACACTAAATTGGAATTATACAATGATGATTAACTCTACACTATATAATCATCATCATGCTACCATACTACTGTCTAATAAATTACAGATTCCGTGTGATGAGATGATTGGGATTCGCTGCCATCGTTATCCCTAGACTATTTGATAAGGGCGGTTATTGAATAATGAATTCGTAAATTTCCTACGCTTAGGCAATGGAATGTCGAATTTCCCACTGTTATCTCTTCGCGAGATCTCGGCCTCGGTCTCATGGTGTAGAGGATTGTTGGCTGGCGGTCCTGAGAGAATTCTCATTGCACGGATGAGTAAATAAAATAAAATAAAATATGGTACGCAAATAGGACATGGAATACACAACGTCCAGAAATAACCAGCATCTAATATCATTCATATATAAAGAAGGATAAAAGTCGTTGTTGGCATACAACATCGGGGTAAAATACAAGTCGTTGATTAGAATTCAACGTCAGAACAGAATACAAGTTGCCGCTTACTCAACTTGAAATATAAAACTTTCGTAAGAAGAAAATACCCCCACCGAAAATTGTTGTCGAAATACAACGTTGAAGCAAAATACAAGTCGTTGACTAAAATCCAACGTCAAGAAAAATACACGTCTTTATTTATTCAGCCTGGAATAAATAACTTTTCCTAAAAAGGAAACCCCCCCACCTTACCCCCACCGAAGGTTGTTGTCGGAACACAACGTTGAGGTAAAATACAAGTCGTCGATTAAAACTCAACGTCGGGGTAAAATACAAGTAGTTGATTGAAAATTCAACGTATGAACAGAATACAAATCGTTAGTTATAATTCAACGTCGAGACCGAATACAAGTCGTTGATTGGAATTCAACGTCGGAAAAGAATACAAGTCGTTGGTTAAAACTCAACGTCGAAACTGAATACAAGTCGTTGATTGGAATTCAACGTCGGAATAGAATACAAGCCGTTATCTATTCAACTAAGAATAAATAACTTTTCCTAAAAAGAAATGCCCCCCACCTTACCCCCACCGAAGGTTGCTGTCGGAATTCAAAGTCGGGGCAGAATACAAGTCGTTATCTATCCAACTAAGAATAAATAACTTTTCCTAAAAGGAAACGCCCCCCACCTTACCCCCACCGAAGGTTGCTGTCGGAACTCAAAGTCGGGGTAAAATACAAGTCGTTGATTAAAATTCAATGTCGGGGTAGAATACAAATCGTTGATTAAAATTCAATGTCGTGGTAGAATACAAATCGTTGATTAAAATTCAACGTCGGTATAGAATACAAGTCGTTATCTATTCAAACTACAATAAATAACTTTTCCTAAAAGGAAACCCCCCCCCCACCTTACACCCAACGAAGGTTGCTGTCGGAACTCAAAGTCGAGATAAAATACAAGTCATTGACTGGTATGCAACGTCTAAATAGAAAACAAATCGTTGACTGAAACTCATCATCGAGATAGAATGCAAGTCGTTGATTGGAATTCAACGTCGGTATAGAATACAAGTCGTTATCTATTCGACTAAGAAGAAATAACTTTTCCTAAAAAGAAAACCCCCCACCTTACCCCCACCGAAGGTTGCTGTCGGAACTCAAAGTTGGGGTAAAATACAAGTCGTTGATTGGAATTCAACGTCAAGATTGAATCCAAGTTGTTGATCAATAGAGTTCAACATCGAGATAAAATACAACTCATCGTTAGAACCCCCAACGACAAAATACCGTCGATTGGAAACCAGAACAGAATACAATCACACCAAAATAAAACAAATCGATTCAATCTCAGATATCCAGAATTATAACTACTCCTGAAAGGAAAATTCTGTAGCTGAAATTCAACACCAATACAGAACAAGTCGCAGCTATTAAATAATATCAATTCAGAATACAAACCATAGATAAAATACAAAATTCAACGTTGAAACAGTATACACATCACAGTAGAGAAATTCAACGCTGAAATAAAACAAACTACTGATATAATACAAAAGTACCAAAATACAATTTCGTATAACGAATTAATAAATAATTCAAAACAAAAAAAAAAAAACAAAAAAAAAAAAAAATAGAACCAAAACACAAACTCAAAATCAAAATCAATTGTAAAAAATCTCAAAAATCTCATAAATTCTGCAAGCTTGAGATACAAAATCTTAAGGGCTCAAAAACCTTAAGAACTCAAAACCTTGTGAGCTCAAAAACCTTGGAAGCTTTAAATCTTATAAGCTCAAAAATATAAAAACTCAAAATCTCAGAAAGCCCAAAAATCAAAGGACTCAAAAATCCTGAGGGCCCAAAACCTCAAGAACTTAAGACCTTGAGAGCTCTAAATCTTATACGCTCAAAATCTAAAAAGCTCAAAATCTGGGGAAGCCCCAAAATTTTAAGGACTCAAAAACCTTGAGAACACAAAAAACTTGAGAGCTCTAAAAAAAACCTTGAGAGCTTTAAGTCTTATAAGCTCAAAATCTTGGAAAGCCCAAAATCACAGGGCTCAAAAATCTTAAGGACTCAGAAACCTTGAGAACTCAAAAACCTTGAGAGTTCTAAATTTTATAAGCTCGAAAATCTAAAAAGCACAAAATCTTGGAAAGCCAAAAAATCGTAGGGCTCAAAAATCTTAAGGGCTCGAAAACCTTAAGAACTCAAAACCTTGGGAGCTCACAAACTTCAAAAATTTCAGAAGCTCAAAAGCCGAAATTGTACCATCCAAATAAAACCAAATCTTTGAGAATGCTCAAAACACAAACACAGAGATCAATTTTAAGAGCTCTAAATCTTAAAAGCTCAAAATCTGGGAAGCTCAAAAATTCGGAAAGCCTAAAAATCAAAGGGCTCAAAAACCTTGAGAACCCAAAAAAACTTGGGAGCACAAGAACCTTAAGAGCCCTAAATCCAAAAAGCTCAAAAATTTTAGAAAGCCCAAAAACCAAAGGGCTCAAAGCTCAAAAATTACAGAATTGCAAAAGTCAAAATCTGAAATCAAAAATCACAAAAATTAAAATAGAAAACTCAAATCTCAAAATCACCACCATCATCATCTGAGAGATAATAACCTAAAAATTCAAAACCAATATACAGCAATCATAAAAGCTCAAAACAAAAACAAAAACTACCGCAATTCTGCAACTTGAAACACAACAGGTCAAAATTGCGCATTCTGTAATCCTGTAAAAAGTTCAAAACTTCGAAACGCAATAAATTAAGAGGAAGGGAAAAAAAAAAAACAAAGATCTCTAAGACCACCCAAAACACAAACACAAAAAGACAAAATTTAGATCCAAAAACCTCTATACTCTTGGTGCAAGAATATGGTAATATCATAACACAAAAGTGTATGACATACACGCTCCGCCCTACCGAATAAGTAGGGAAACAATGAAAGTAGTGGTATTTCAAAGACGATAAAATGGGAGAATATCCCATAGTAGCTCCCACTTATGCTACACCTCTCATGTCTCCTTACATTGCCATACTAGAGTCAAGCTCAACAGGGTATTCTTTCCCCGCTAATTTTTCCAAGCCCGTTCCCTTGGCAGTGGTTTCGCTAGATAGTAGATAGGGACAGTGGGAATCTCGTTAATCCATTCGTGCGCGTCACTAATTAGATGACAAGGCATTTGGCTTTTTTTTTTTTTTTTTTATAGGTAGGAGAGAAAATGCATTACTGCACACCGCCTAAGTTAAACTGGCGGTAGTGTGGGGCTCAGATACATAGTTGCTCCATACCTACTAAAAACTCTCCTCCGTCTTGCACCCTGAGGGGGTGTTCCCTAGTTGAGTCGGACGGTTGGGCTAGCCGACTCCTTTCCGATGTTGTGTTGCCGTTAATCTGTTGAATTTACTAAAGCAATTCAACCCACCGATTAGCACTCGCGTACTAATCACTTTCAACTCCCGTGTGTTTATAATAGATGAGCTCAGCAGATGTTTTGCTGACATTGGACTCCATAAACCTCTCCAATTAAGAGTAATGGATCCAAACTGAACTTCTGCGACATTGTACTTTCTCCTAATATCTAGGGCAATGAGTTGGTAGTAATCCCTTTTCTGCTTGTGTGCCGAATCCAAGTCGGTATGCTCAGAAATCACTTGAGCGTCCAGGACCAACGCAATATCCCCTTTAACTGCAACAAGGTCTGGCTTGCGCAGCCCCACCGTGGCTGATCTAATTTTTGGCTCCACATCCACTTGCGTGAAATGCTTTGCCAGGCTCCTCTTAAAGTAAGACACCACCGCGTCATGACGCGCTACCCTCGCGCCATGCGTTCGGTGGCATCGTTGGAGCACATGCCCCAGTGTTTCTATCTCAGCGCAGCCAGCCCGGCAGGAACGGTCTCCGACCCGTCCTCTATTGGTCCTGGATTTAGTTGGCAGAGCATTAATACGAAGTTTGGACATCCAGAGGAAATCACGTCCACTCACAAGTTTTGAACCTTCTACCAACCAACTGTTCTGCTGGGGCACTCTGCTGGATGGAGCCAGGGCTTTGCCGTCAACGGAGTCGGTAAGCTTGGTCGCCCACCATCGTTCAAGTTTAACCTTACTATTTAATATCATGGTATTGACGCGCAAGCGTTTTTCACAACTTGCGATCTCACCTGTCATGAAAGGGTTTGTAGTTTCCAGGCCATTGGCGTAAGCGTTCAACCTCTTGAGCCTATGAAGGGGCATGAGATATCTCAAAGATGGTAATGAGAGACCACCATCCTTGTAGCTTGTGTGAAATAGGCGTTAGGAGTGTCGGCAGGCAAAGCCAACCATTTGCGAACATGGGCTCGTACCAATGCATCGGATTTTTTGAGCCGACTGAGTGTGCAGCAGCCGAGCGTTAGAAGATGGAATACACTCGGGAGCAACACAACTCGCAACCCACACAGAAGTTGTTGTGGTTTGAGGGGCGCCTTAGTGAGTCCGGTTAGCCCTCTTTGGAGCCTCACCAGCTCACCCCCGTTCATTCTCCCTTCCGGGGTGAAGGGTACGCCCAGGTACTTCCACTGATCGCTTCTGCTAAGTGCTGGCAATACTTTGCCGTTGGCGCTAAACTTAGCACGCTTATCCACTACTGCTAATTTCTCATGAGATATCGCTTTGAGCGCCACAGAGAAGGACTTGGTGGCATTGACGCTGAGACCGCAGTTACCAAGGTAACCCGTCACAACGTCAAGAAGTGTCTGTAGCCCCTTCCTTGTGTTAGCAAATAATAAAAGGTCATCCGCGAAGGCCAAGATATTAATCGGCCCTCCACCAACGTCAATACCAATCTCCGGTGGGATGTGCTGCAACATCCCATCAATCAAAAGGTTAAACAGGAACGGGGAGAGAGGGTCCCCTTGCTTAACTCCTCGGCCCGGCTTTATAGGGTCTGAGACCCAGTCGGCGTGTGCCAATCTGGTATATGAACTTTTATAGACATACGAAATATAGTTAACAAGCCTACTGGGCACCCCCCTGGAGATAAGGGTGTCCCTGATCGCCACATGTGACACTGAATCAAATGCCTTGGCGATATCCAATGATGCCAAGTTCATATCCTTTGATTGGACTCGACTGGCCCGGAGTGCCATATCTAAATCAAAGATATTCTTGGCCACTCCGTCCACCGGGACGAACGCCCTTTGGCGCTCATCAAGTCCAATCTGACGGGAGAGTCTTCGTTCCAAGATATTGTGGAACGTTCTAATGAGTACTGAAGACACAGTGATGGGGCGTAGATCTTGTGGCCCCTGAGGATTCTCTTTCTTTGGAATTAATGTTGTTCTAGATTCCAACAAGTTATTTGGAACCTCTCCAGTTAACAAAAGTAAATTGAACAACTTACATAAAATTTGCAACGGGACTGCCCTCATCAGTCGCGCCGTCACACCATCAGGCCCGTGTGCCGTGTTCACTCGGGGAAGAGAATCCTTAATTTCCCCCTCAACGATTGGTTTGAGGAGATCATATAGTACCTCACTATGCCTTGTCACTCCAGGTGTTAAGTTAGACTCCGCCGTCATAGTCACACGCCAGTATGGCTCAATGATATCCTGCGGCAGCTTGACATCATCACTGACTCCAGATAAGACTCGGCTTATGCACTTAGTTGGATTTCGCGCATAAGCTCTTTGAGTGCGTCCATACTCTCTCCTCCTGAGTTGCCGCTTCGTTAGAGTGCAATTTTTAGGACCCCTGCTGCTAGAGGGTCTTTTTGCTAAAGTCTTCGGGAGAACTTCCAGCAGATATAGCGACAACTCTTGGTTTATTCGACCAAAAGACCATTTGCCCGCGTTAATGCAGATCTTATTTAACGCAGGCTCATGGAATTCAGATCTTTTACTTGTCTTTTTACCAGCACCCTGCAGATACAGAATAATGGTAGTGATCCTGTGTTCTTCTTCATGATCAGAGCTTTGAGCATCGGTACTGCTAGCTGTAACAGCGCCTCCGCTTTCTACTTTTTCAGCACCTTTAAGTTCCGCAATGAAACCAAGTACTCTTTCCTTATAAGCTTTGTATCTCCTCTGGGCCTTAATCGATTCCACAGTTCTCGTGGGAAAGAGCTCTGCCAGCTCTTGGTTCATCCACACAATCCCCCCCCCCCCCACAGCCAGTTTGGCCTCCGCCCGAGCCAGCAAAGCTAACTCTTCTGGAGACCAAGGCTTCCTCTTATAAGCACATGTCGCAATCTTATTCTCATCGTAATAATCTTTGTGTACACGCTGTTCATGCACACCTCTGCCCCTGGAAGTCAAAAACACACGGGTGCAACCACCGGCACGGCAAGGAAATTCGTCGAGCTGCCTTCCCTGCCCTGAAGCATCTGTCGGCGTTCGGAATCCGAAGGGTCCCGAGCTATTTCCATAAGATCCATCGGTATCCGAGGCTATTTGTTTATAATTGGGACCAACAGCTAACTAAGATCGAGAGGGCTGGCAACCCAGGACCCGTTTTGGCACAGAGGCATCTTTTAGTTTCGCCTCCGAAGAGACTACTTATGTCGAGAACCACGAAAAGGTAACGATGACTCATTTCCATTGTTCACCAGCAACCGGAAAGCAAGAGCGAATTTTCAAACTTCTATAGATGGTCGGGTGAGTTTTCTGAATGTATACAAGATAGATTTGATTCATTTTATACATTTGGTATAAAAAAAAAACAAAGAAAATATATTTTTCTCACGGCTTCATTTAAGCAAGCCAGAGTTCTCACCCATTTAAAGTTTGAGAATAGGTTGAGGTCGTTTCGGCCCCAAGGCCTCTAATCATTCGCTTTACCGCATGAGACTCGTTTTATATTTTTTTATGAATGCCAGCTATCCTGAGGGAAACTTCAGAGGGAACCAGCTACTAGATGGTTCGATTAGTCTTTCGCCCCTATACCCAGCTCCGACGATCGATTTGCACGTCAGAATCGCTACGGACCTCCATCAGGGTTTCCCCTGACTTTGTCCTCGCCAGGCATAGTTCACCATCTTTCGGGTCCCAACGTGTACGCTCAAGGTGCGCCTCTTCTCGCAATGAGAATGAGACGCCCCAGGATTGCGAAATTATCAATGAAAATTTTTACAAATTCAAGATAATCTATCGTCCCACAAATTGTTAGTGAAAACAATTTTTTACTTTCATTATGCCTTTAGGTTTTATATACCCAATGACTTGCGCACATGTTAGACTCCTTGGTCCGTGTTTCAAGACGGGTCGGACGAAATTCCGAAACATATTCGCCGCTGACAAAGATTACCACAGTTTGAGAATATTTCTGTTAACAATGCTTACTCTTAGACGGGCCTATAGGTCCGTGCTAAAAGAATCACATTGAAATAAAAAAAAATTTACAAAAATATTCAAAACGTGCCAATGCACGGGCAAAACTTTTCATTTTTGCTACCATCGAATAATCAGTCAGATCAATTTAAATAGGTCCATATAGAACAAACAAAATATTTTTAAAAAAATACATGCTTCTATAGGACTAGCCTATTTTATCTTTGACTGGAATCCAATGGGTCGCGACGTTTTGTAAATAAGAAAGGTTGAAATGCGGTAAACCATATTATATTCAAACAAATGAGAATTGTGCCATTAAACGGAACCCTCAACATGCAATAAATTGCATGCAAGGAGCTTAATAAACATCAATCATCAAATGTAGTATAATATAGATTTTACGTGAATCACTTTCTTCAAATTTTCGGATTTCTTCCGTTTACCCCTAAACGGTTTCACGTACTCTTGAACTCTCTCTTCAAAGTTCTTTTCAACTTTCCCTCATGGTACTTGTTCGCTATCGGTCTCGTGGTAATATTTAGCTTTAGATGGAGTTTACCACCCACTTAGAGCTGCATTTGCAAGCAACCCGACTCTAAGGAAAGTTTCACCTATAAAGATTTTTATACACTTGTCACTACGGGACTGGCACCCTCTATGGGTAATGCCCCATTCAAGGTGGACTTGGACTAAGTGTACGTTATAGGATAAACGAAACTTCCTAAACATAACATCTCTTGATAACTGTCAAGTTACAAGATTTTATGCTGAGCTTTTCCCTGTTCGCTCGCAGCTACTCAGGGAATCCTTGTTAGTTTCTTTTCCTCCGCTTATTAATATGCTTAAATTTAGCGGGTATTCTTTCCTAATCTGAGGACGATATATATAATATAATATCTTTCATTTTATCGTACGTATTTCACACACGAAAAAATAAAAAAAAAATATGTTCATTTATTATTTAAAATAAAAAAAAAAGATGTAAAAAACAAGTTGTTATTCGATATAAAATAATATAATTTTTGCGAAAAAAAAAAAAAAAATAAAAAAAAAGTTTTTATTATTTTTTGAAAAACTTTTTCTTTATATATTGTTTTATTCTTTTTTTTCTTATTATTATCATTCAAATAACATACAAAACTTGTTTTTAATTTTTGTATGCATTTTTTTTTATATGTTGTGAAATGAAACATATTTTATAGACATAAAATTTATATTTTTATTTTCCAATTTAAAAATATAAATCCAAATATTAGATAAATTTTTTTTAATAAAAAAAAAAAATTTATATTTTAAATAGAATACGTCCCTCAGAAAGGAATGGTCTAAGACAAAGTCCTAAGACCGCAATGTGCGTTCGAATTGTCGATGTTCATCTGTCCTGCAGTTCACATTTTGACGCGCAATTAGCAGCGTTCTTCATCGACCCACGAGCCAAGTGATCCACCGTTCAGGGTTATTTTATTAAGAATTTTTCATTCATTTTTAAAAAGAATAAAATAAAATATGCTGTATATAATATATAATTTATCGATATTATATACCACACATATTTTATATAAACGTTTTTAAAAATAAATTCTTATTTTCGTGTAATAAATTTTATAAAATAATCTCAACGAGATTAAAAAATATTTGTAAAAATAGAAAAATATATATATATAATTTATCGATATACAATTTTTCTTTTTACTTTGACTTCATAAATTATAAAGAGGCGAAAATCTTTAAACCTCCTAATTAACCTTTTAATTTTTTTGTCATTATATTTTATAATCGGTTGTCTCCCGGTGCTAAATGTTCCCCTTAGCATCATTCCTTTTGTTTTCTCGATCGATAATTGCATTTTGCTCTCTTTGCACCAATTTTTTATTTTCCCCATAACCACCCTTCCCCTCTCTTCCAACTGGCCCCTTGAATTCCCCCCAATTACGATAACCCCGTCGTCCGCGTACGCTATCATTTGACATGTATTATCGTTATGGAAGATTTAAAGACAGCGATCAAATATGATCTTCCATAAATGGGGACCCATTACGGTCCCCTGCGGACAACCCCTATCCACCCTTTTCCCAACTACCCAATTCCCATTTTTTATGTCCACCCACCTCCCCTTTAAATAATCCCTAATAACCCCAAAATTATCCCCGGACATTCCCAATTCTTTTAATCTTACAAGCAATTCGGGCCACCACACTCTGTCAAAGGCTCCACTCATGTCTAGGAATATACCCATTGTATATTTTTCCGTTCTCTTGTCGATTTCCTTTCTGAGTCTTGATATAGCCTTTTCGGTCGATCTGTCTTTCCGAAAGCCATACTGATTATCGGATATTTGATTTTCAAATATCTCTTGGGAATTCCAATACAGTAATTTTTCCATGATTTTCCCCATTATCGGAAGCAAACATATAGGCCTGTAGGAATTGACTGCTTGTTTGTTTTTGTTTTTGTTTTTTAGAGCAATATTTAATATGTCTTTTTTCCAGGCATTTGGAAACACCCCATATTTAAAGCAGCCATTAAATAATTTTAACAACTCGTCTTTGATTATGTCAAACCCGTGTTTGATCATTTCAATTGTAATTTTGTCCCACCCCGGTGTTTTGTTGTTTTGAAATCCCCCAATGGCTGCTTTTAATTCGTCTTCCCCAATTATAATCCTCTTCCCTATTCCCACTGTAATATTGTTTAATTTTTGTCGTATATTTTGGTGGTATTCATTTTCTTCTTCATCTTCATCTTCTTCATCTTCTTCATCATCTTGTTGTTGTTGTTGTTGTTGTTGTTTCCTTGGTCTATCTTTTTTTATTAATTTGTTTAATAAAATGTTGGCCGATTGAGTCCATTTTGTGTTTATTTCATTTTTTTTTAGAGATATATTATAATAGGTATCTTTCGCTTTGATTTTTCCCATTGCGCTTTTATAGGGAATTGACCAAGGATCTTTTTCCAACTCCTCTTCCATATAATTCTTCCAACTTTTTGATTTTTTTGATTTTATTTTTCTTTTATAATCTAAGCATAAATTTTGATAAATTTCTATTGAATCATTATTTTTTTTCAAAGTTTTTCGAAGTTTCAAAATTTTTTTTCTTAAATTAACTAATTCTTCATCAAACCACTTGTTAGGTTTAAGATTTGGTTTGTTTTTAGGTATTGTCTCACTCGTACATTTAATTATAATCATTCTTATTTGTTTTTCTAAATTTATCACGTCTTCTCTTTTGGTAATATTTTTTATTGTTATTTTTTCAAGATTTTCATTTAGTTTTTCTTGGAATTCTTTCCAAATTGCTTTTTTTAAATTGTATTTTATGTTTTGTCCTTTTTCGATTTTTAATTTTATATCATTATTATTTTCCTCTATTTCTTCTTCTTCTTCTTCTTCGTCATCATCATCATCTTTTTTTCTAAAGTTTTTATTAAAATTTATAATCATTTTTATTGTTTTATGGAAACTGGAAGTGTTGTTTTCCAGTTTCCAATCTTGCAGTATTTTTTCTTTTTTCATATTTGATAAACTTAAATCTATATAGCTTGCTCCTCGAGTTGTTTCAAATGTGGGGCCTTGGCTTTTATCATTCCATATTTGAAAAGTGTGATGATTTATCATATCTTCCATCTTTTTGCCTCTTATGTTTGTTGTTTCCCCACCCCACATTGTAGATTTTGCATTGCTGTCCATGCCTATTATAAGTTTTTCATTTTTCAGCAGTTTTTTGATATTGTCAATTTTCGATATGTATTGATCAATATCAATTGAAAATTGACAATATACTGAGATGATGTATATCCGCTTTCTGTTGGGTAAAAGAAGTTCTGCGCATACGCAGTGACTATCATTGATAGTTTCTACTGCCATCACTCCTATGTCTTTATTTAAGACGATAATGGCAGCCCATGGTTTTTCCCCTGCCACAATTGTTTGGCTTTTTAAAAAGCCAGGAATTTGCCCGTTCCTTGTGTATGGCTCTTGGATAATCAGGATGTCAACCTTGTTTTGACATGCCAGGTCTTTTAGTTCATGGCAGACGTTTATGGACCTGTCCATGTTAAGTTGCCATATTACCAAATTTTTCATATCGTATTTATGTCGTTTATTATTAACGACATAATTTTGGGTTCTTGATTCTCTTTTGAGAGAAGTCATTTTTGTTTTTTTGTTTTTTTTCTTTTCTAAAAATAATTGGATAGTAATTTTTTTTAATAAAATGATTGCTAGTTTATTATTATTATTATTATAGATAGACTAATTTAATATTTAATAATACGATAATTAATTATACAAATTAATAATGAATTTTTGGATTGAAAAGTGGAATGAATACTGTATAAATATTATTATATCAACGAAATCAGAAAGGAATGAATGAATGAATAGAAATAAATGAAATTCAAGTAAATTTAAAAGAAAAATTTGAATTATAAATTTTGAGACTCTTAAGAAGAACGAACTAACTAACTAACTAACTAACTAAAAGAGAAGAAGAGATTTGTATTTATATTATATATAATCAGATCTATATACTCTATTAATAATATATTCTATTTCGATTTTTTTTTTCCCTTGTTTTAATAGAGTTGCATTAATAGTATATATGTATTTCTTTTATAAGAAGAGTTTTCATAATACCATAAAGACCATTTACCATTTGACGATGATGATGATGATGATGATATATTATTGTATCCCGTTTGGATATAGGGAAACATTGAAAGCGTCACAAATAAGGCCCATTTAAATTTTTTTAAAATTTTACAGATGATCAAAGGCAAAAAAATTTCTTTAAATGTATTAAAAAAAATTTTTCCCTATCCATTTTTATTTTACCAATTACACTTACGAGCTTTTTAATCGTAACAACTTTAATATACGCTATTGGGATTGGCTTGCCCTCCGATGGATACTTCATATTTAAAGTGTGCTCATTGTAAAAGTATATATAGTTTATATATTGTCACTGTTCTTCAATCACATATTATTTGTTTGTTGTTTTTTTTATATTTTCTAAAATTTTGGGTTTATATAATGGATTGTGTCTCCCTATATTCGATGTTTATTATTCATGATTAATTGATTTGGAATATTTTTGGCAGATTCAGTCCATTTTAATATTTGATTTTTTTCTATTGATGACTTGTAAGGTATTGACCACGGATCTTTATTTAATGCTTCTTTTATGTAATTTTTCTAATTGTACCTCTGGTGCTATTTATTATTGCCATTCTGATTTCTTTTTTTTTATTATTATTTTTTCAGAATGATTTATATTCAATATTCGATCATTTTTATTTTTTGTGAAAACTGGATGTGTGTAGTGTATCCAGTTTCCATTCTATTTGATAACGTGTTATATCTATAAAACTATTTACTCTCTCTCTCTCTCTCTCGTTTTGAAAAGTGTGAAGCCTTGTTATATTTTTTTTTCGATTTGGCATTACTATCCATATTTATTGTTAACATTTCTCATTTAAGAATGTTTTTTATTTTGTCAATTTTCAAAATATATTCATCATTTAGTTTTGAAAATTGTCAGTCAGTCATTCAGTCAATATATCGAAACAACATCGTCGCCGTTTTCTATTTTCTCTTGAATATTATATCTTATATATAGTTCTCTCTTGGCTGTCGAGTAAGAAAGACGGATCAATTCTAATCCACTCTTCTCCAAGTCAACTATTTTTATATAATTCGATAGAAATAGTCTATTTTTATATTAATTTTATACAAATATATAAATTTATATAAAGAATTTTTGCTTTTCTTTTTCTCTTTTAGTAGCTGTTTTTGTTGTTAAGATACAGAGAGGGAAAAATTTGAACGTTTCTAAATACTTATTCATCAATCAAACAACCAATAGTGAATTATCCAGTGTTACACCTTGGTGTTCCCCAAAAAAACCCCTAAACAATCCAAACTCGAAAGTTGTAGTACTAGTATGCAAAATAGCCAATATTTCTTCGATATTGTTTTAATTTTAATTGATATTCATTCCAGTTTGCTTTTTTTTTATTTTTTGTCTAAGGGGAATATATATATACCCATTACATATTTTTCATTTCTATTGTCTACTTCCTTTCTGAGTCTTATTATAAATATATATAGTTTTCAGTAGATGAATCGATTTATCTATCTATCTTTCCGCGAAAGCCATACCGATGATTATCAGATATTATTTGAGCTTGTTTTGTTCGTTTATACAATAGAGTTGTTTTTTTCTTCTCATCTCATCCCCATCTAATTGTTTTTCTATGGGAATTAAAATTTAAAAAGTCAAAATTTAAAAATTACTATTTTGAGACAAAACTCAATTCAATAATATACACTATAATCAAAACAACAGCAGCACTGCTAAATGCTTTCGCGCACAAGTCCGACGACCTCATTAACCAAACAAATTATCAAATATGAAAAAAGAAAAAATATTAAATAAATGTTAAATTAAATATGGTGTGGATTGGATCGAACCTCTTGAAAGTTATATGTTTAAAAAATAAAAGCCAAAAACGTATGAAATAACCTCAAAGTGGACTCAATCTGCAAAAATTTTATTAATGTTAAATTAAATAGGGTGTGGATTGGATCGAACCTCTTGAAAGTTATATGTTTAAAAAATAAAAATTCTTATTCCAAGAGATAATCTACAAGGAACAGTTATGGGTTCACATTTGTGAAAAACATTGATGTGTGTCTTTGGATATGGTCGAGTCTAACAATACCCAGAAAGGATAACATTCGTTGAGACTAATTTGTTCTTTGTTTTTTTTTACTTTTTCAATTGTATTCAAACATTTAATGAATGCGCTCATTCTAAAATTCTCATAAACTTTGATGTTTATTTATTTAAACTATATGTGTCTTTGGATATGGTCGAGCCTAACAATACCCAGAAAGGATAACATTCGTTGAGCCTAATTTGATCTTTGTTTTTTTTTTTTACTTTTTCAATTGTATTCAAACATTTAATGAATGTGCTAAAATTAAAATTTTGACAAACTTTAAAAATATAATTAATCAAGTCTTTTTTTTTTTCCTATTATAAAAGTTTTTCATGTTGAATTATTTATGATGAATATATTCAACACTCTGATTTCTTTATTCTTTTTTATGTATATTTCATTCTATAATTGATTGATATTATCCATCCATATTAACCAAATGACTTCTTTTGCTTGCTCAAAATAATCAAGTTTGGTCATCTTTATGGTTTATTAACCAAATGTTTCTTTTTTTGAAAAAACAAGCTCAATTGAGTTTGTTTTTTTCTTTTTTTTCTCGTTTGTAAAATTAACCAAATGACGTCTTTTGCTTGCTCAAAATAATCAACTTTGGTCATCTTTATGGTTTATTAACCAAATGTTTCTTTTTTCTTTTACACTAATACATTCTATAAAACAATTAAAATTATAATAAATTTTAATCTAAAAAATTAAATATTTGGAAAAATTATATGGAACAGGAATTAAACAATTTATAAATGAATTTATACAATAGAGTTGTTTTTTCTAAATGTAATATTCTCTTGTCTTGTGTATAATTATTGAAATATTTATTTGACAAGTGTCATTTAAACTATATGTGTCTTTGGATATGGTCGAGCCTAACAATACCCAGAAAGGATAACATTCGTTGAGCCTAATTTGATCTTTGTTTTTTTTTTTACTTTTTCAATTGTATTCAAACATTTAATGAATGTGCTAAAATTAAAATTTTGACAAACTTTAAAAATATAATTAATCAAGTCTTTTTTTTTCCTATTATAAAAATTTTTCATGTTGAATTATTTATGATGAATATATTCAACACTCTGATTTCTTTATTCTTTTTTATGTATATTTCATTCTATAATTGATTGATATTATCCATCCATATTAACCAAATGACTTCTTTTGCTTGCTCAAAATAATCAAGTTTGGTCATCTTTATGGTTTATTAACCAAATGTTTCTTTTTTTGAAAAAACAAGCTCAAAAGAGGGACGATTGGCTTTCACCAATACAAGTTCCCCAGCTTTAAAGGATTGGGCAAATTTACATTCTGTTTTCATTTTTTTATCAATTTTCAACATTTGTTTTTTTTTTAGTAAAACTATTTGTCTTGTTAGGCTGTGATTTATATATTGTTCTAATTGCGAGTCAGGAATAATCTTCCTCAAATGAGATGGCAATGGTTTATTTAAATATACAAAATTGGGGGGTAATCCTGTTGTTTCAGCAGGTACTGAATTTATGAAATTTTGTATAAAGGGAACCAATTGATACCATTGGGTATGATCCTGTTTAATATAAGTTCGGAATAGGCGATTTAAGTCTTTTAAAACCCTTTCGGTAGGATTAGCTTGTCGATTTCTTATTGCGACCGTTTTAAGTTTAACATTATATTTTGAAGAAATTTTCTTACATCACTCGAAACAAATTGCTTGCCCTGATCAACTATCAGTGTTTTTGGGCGATGGTGAGTGAAAAGATCGTGTAAAATTTTAATAGTATTTTTTGAGGAGATGCCCTTCGAAGGTTTTAACCATACATATTTAGAAAATACGTCGGTGATGACATAAAGATACTTAAATCTGTGCCACGATGGCAAAGGGCCGTATATATCAATGGAAAATTTTTGTTTTATAGACTGGGCAGTTACGTGGTAGCTTCCTTGAGATAAATATTCGTGTGGATATTTGTTTTTTTGACATAATTTACATTTACGGTACGTACGGTATTTATTAAGTTTTTCCAGTATAGTTCGCGGCAGATTAGCTACTTTGTCTTTGAAATACCATAATGTCCGTATACTAAATGAAATTTTTCCACTACCTCCTCTTGAAATTTAATGGGGACTACAAGTCGAGGCATCGAGGAGATTTTGTCTCTGAGGAACAAAATGGTATTGGACATCTCATACCGAAGGAGGCTGCGGCTAATAAAGGTGATAGGTCTTTCATTATCATTTTCATCTTTTTGTACCAAGACTGCGGCTAAACCTTTGCGACTAGCGTCTACGTATAAAATAAATGGTTTTAGAAAATTTGGATATGCGAGTACTACTTTGTTTAATAAAATATTTTTACATTGACGAAAATTTTCTTTTAATTGCGGGGTCCATTTCCACGGCTTTTTGATCACAGATTCCCTCAGGAAAGCAAGCTGCGAGGAACAATTGGGAAAGAACTTCCTATAATATGAGACTAATCCAAGAAATCCTTTTAGCTTTTTAGGGCTAGAGGGCTCTGGCCAGTCTCTAATTACAGCCAACTTCTCATCATCGGGGATGATGCCATGGGTCGTGAGAAAGTTTCCTAAGTATTTTACTTTATAACAAAAAAACTTTGATTTTTCTTTGTTCACGGTGACGCCAAATTTTCTAAATAGACCAAAAATGATTTTTAAATGTTCGAAATGTTCTGTACAAGATTTTGAAAAAATAAGAACATCATCGATGTAGGAAACAGCAAAGGATTTACAGGCCGTTCCTAATAAAGACTCTAAAGCGCGGTTGAAACTGGCGAAGTCGATAATCCAAAGGGGAGACGTTTATATTGATATAATTTTCCATTATATCGGAAGGCAGTACAAGGTCTGGATTCGGGAGCAAGCTCTACCTGCCAGTACGATTGGGTAAGGTCAATAGTGGACAGTACATAGGGTTGTTGTTTAAGAAAGATTAATTCATCAGGTGGGGGAGGAATTTCAAAATCCGAGAGTGATTTTTTATTTATAGTACGAGCATCTAAACACATTCGTACTTGGCCGTTTTGTTTGACTACGGTTCGGATCGGATTGACATATTGAGAAAAAGATCTTTCTATAACTCCCCAATCAAGATATTTTTCTATTAGAAGATCTAAGGAGTTCCTATGGCCAAGATCAATAGGATATTGATATAATTGATGCGGGGTTTCATCTTTTAACTTTATAAAATGAATATAATTTTTTATAAGTCCAGGTCGATCAGAGAAAATATCATCAAATTCAATTAATAAATTTTTTAAAAGAGGTGAATTTTGAAGATTAATATTACTATTTTTTATCTTTTCCAATGATGAATCATAAGTAAATTGAGGAATGGCGAGTGAATCATAGTAGTCTTTGGCAATTAACATTGTTGGAATACAAATCTTTTGCTTTTTATAATGCAAATGAGTACAATTTATTAAAAAATGACACTTGATTTAATTTTTTCGAAGAAAATCAATGCCTAACAAAAGGTTTAATTTTAAATTTGGCACGATTAAAAAAGTGTGGGCGAATTTAATGTCTTTAATTTGAAAGTTTAACATCAATGAACGGTTAATTTTTTCACTCTTTTTTCCGTTCACTCCTTTTAAGAAGGTTAGATTAATTTTTAATATTTGTGGGATATTAGTTGTAAAATTTTGTAATTTAAAAAATTGCTCGTTTATGAGAGACAATTCAGAACCTGTATCCAATAGCGAAGGTTCGTGAAAATCAAGAAAATTTAGATTTATTCACACACACAAGTTATTAGTGGATGTGAAAAGAGGTTTCGATTAAGGACAAGATTTTAAATGTGAATCAGAGGCTATGAGAGACTTGCCTATAAGTTTAAAGTGCCATCTGGTATGAATTCGTCTATGTCAGTAGGCTTGGGAACTCTACTGTCTGGCAATGAATTTTCCGTTTCTTTATTATTGGATTCATTGATGTTTTGATGATCTCCAGGGGAGGAACGGCAACACGAATAATTAGAAGTTCAACAACAAGCGTTTGATAATAGGGATGGACTACTGGAAGGGCAACATGGAATAGTGGTTGCGATAAAAACGTTTTGGGAAGGATTACGATTGCATGCAGGAGAATTGAAAGAAGGAGACGAAGAAACATGATTAAAATTTTGATTCATATCTTGTGAAAAACGACGATTGGGTGCTGAAGGGGAGGGTGCTTGTGAATGGGACTGCGAGAGACGTGTTACAGACGGGTCGAATGTGAGGCGAGTGGAATTAAAGACTCTAGAATTTTGTCTTTGCTGCTCATTATTTCTAAAGAATTTTTTCTCTGGGGGATTCATTGTAAATTGTTTACTGGGACGTTGACTGAGAGAAGAAATTTTGTTATTTGATAGGCGTCGATTCATCGGTGAGCGGTACGGGGAATTTATTATTTTATTATTATGGACAGAAGAATTATTTTTAGTGCTAGGATACAAATAAGGGTTAACAAAAGGCGAGGGACGTTCGAAGGTAGAATTCTGAAGAAATTGTTTATTTTTTAATTCATTTTTCTCTTTTACTATTTCATTTAGTTAATGTGATTGGTTAGGAGACAAATTAACTGAGTGGGACTGATTCGAGTTGAAGAATGAAAATTAACTTTGGGCCCCTAATGACTCAAAGGATTCTTCGAATAACGATATTATTTGACAAATTTCTATTTTATTAAGATGTTTACCCAAGAGGGTATGTTGTAATTCGAGTGGAAGGAGTTCAACCAAGACGGAGAGGATGCGTTGTTCTGTGAAGCCCTCATCCAACTCTTTCGCCCACGCGAATCGTACAGAAAATTGCTTACACAATGAGTAGTCGGGACTAAAGGGTGTTCGAAATGATTCCATATAAAATTTGGACTGAACGTTAGAACCCCAGAAATAATTCTGGAACTCTACTAAGAGGGATTCTAAGTCGAGATCGGTGCTCTCACGGTTAATGAACCAATCTTTAGCCTGGTCCATAAGACAGAATGAAAATATTTGAATTGACGCAGACTCACTCCACTCCAATCTTCTATAGATTTTAGGTAAAGACTCTGCTATGATTTGCATTTCACTAATAGTCATGGTCGTGCTAGGAATAGGGAGGGGAGGGGACAAAAAAAGCGACTTTTTAGGGGTGTTAGAAAAAGGATTTCGATTAGGGGGGGAGGCAGGAGCTACTGGTGAAAAGGGATTATTAATTGATCCAGTATTACCTTGTGAAATAAATTTAAGATTTCAAATTATTTATTTTTTCCTTTAATTTTATTTCTAGTTGTTTGGACAATTCAAGCCATTCCTTTTCTAAATTGTTTTAATTTATTAAATGAAATTTATTTTTTAACAGATCTAAATTTTGTTCGATAATAAGAGGGTTTTCCTCTAAATTTTTAAGTCGGCTTTCGTGGCTATCTATTTTATCGCTATGTTCCACAATTTGTTCCTTTACTTGATTTGTTACTATTTCAAATCCATTTTGTAATTCTATTATTTGGGACCCTTCCCTAACGATGTGATCCTGTACCTTCTCCTCCAAGACGGTTATTTTTGCTTGGCTCTGGTAGGAGAGAATTTCTAGGTTCGATTTTACACTATCAAGATCTACTCTTTGTAAAGACATTTCCTTTTTTAGACTTTCTAGATTGGTGTGGATTATTACACTTTTATTTTCTGTCTTTAATTCGTTCTCCTACTCGGAGTTCGGTTTGGTCTTGAACTTTTATAATTTTTTGTTCCAATTTCTTCCCAACCATCTCTATTTTATTTACCTGTTCCTCTACTATTTTATTTAAATCGATTTTTAGTTGTGATATTTTTTTTTCGACATCGATAGTTAAATTTTGAAAATCATTTCTTAAAAGGTTCATATTTTTATTTAATTTTTCAGTATTTTGAGATTGAATGTCTAGATTTTTATTAAATTTTTCAGTATTTTGAGATTGAATGTTTAGTTTTTTATTTAAATTTTTAGTATTTCGAGATTGCATTTGAATGTTATCATTCACCCCTTGGAATTGACTTTGCATTTGACCCATAAACTGTTCAAACATATTAAATATACTGCTTCCGCTTAACGGAATGTCAAGTGGAACAGACTCACCACTCATCGGAGCATCCGCGGGACCAACCAGTTGATTTTCCACAGACATCGGGTTAACATCGTCAAACAATTGGGGTTGAAATAGATCTGTTTCTTCCTCTATATTCATATTTTTATCAGTGGCCATTCTGTTTAACCCTTTAACACCCAAGAGAAATATTTTTCCCTTCTACAAAAATCGTTGTCGATTGTTTAATTATTATTGTATCGATATTTTTTTAACTGAATATCAGAATACAATATATGCCCAAGGCGGGAAATAATTTTCTTAACGAATAAAAACAACAACTGTCAAAATTTATTGCGCCAAAATCATAACATTCGCGGGCTGAAATAATAATATCTTGAAAGTGTTTTCCACTTGAGAAAATAAAATAACTGTATTTTGTCACGTGTTTTATATTATTTGGTAAGTATAATTTTATAAAATAATAGGATAAACTGCAGAATATTAGGACAAGTACCTAAAAATTGCAAATAATCTAAAGGGAAATATTTTTCCCTCTGGTCCATATCCTATGTATTCTTGTAGTATTTTTCTATGTATTGCTTTATGATAATGCAGGGGTGTCAAACTCATAGGTACACTTGGGCCAAACAAATAAGGCCGCAAAAAACATTTTACCTTTTTTTTAGTCAAATTGAGAATTTATTAAAAAATTTTTTTAAAAAAACAAATTGAAAATTTTTAAAAAAAAGTCTGTTGAAAGTCTGGTCGCGAAAAACATTTTACCTTTTTTTAGAGACAAATTGAAAATTTTTTTAAAAAAGTCGAAAGTCGTCGCGGGCCGCGAGCTTGACACCCCTGTTATAATGTATGTTTTTCTAGTATTTTTATATAATTTTCCTTGAGGATTTTCAGAAATGGCTAAAAGAAGGTGCAGAGAATTTCATATTCAAGATGAAGAAATATTTCAGTTACTTATGGCAGATAATAGTGACGGAGAAGATGACCTACAATTAGACGAAGAAGACCAGGAGTTCATAGATCAAGATATAGAAAATGGAGCCGATGTTGTTGAAATTGAAGATTCTGTTCAAGAACCGACAAATCAAACCTCATTACCCACCTGTTCAGATACTTCAGAGACTATTCCTATTTTCAACTGGAGAAAAAACCCATACGTTCCTCACACATTCAATGAAAGTGAGTATGAATTTGGGCGCATAAATACATTATCTGACCGGCTTGGCATGTTGTTGCCAATGGACATTTTCATGGAGGTGACACAATTAGATCAGTTAGTGTCTAATATCATCATAAAAGAAAGTATCAAATACGCACAACAAAATGGAAGACCTTTTACAGTCAGCTTGGATGAAATTAAGGCATTTTTGGGCATGAATTTTGTAATGAGTTATCATGTTTTACCAACTTTTAGGAATTACATTATGAAGCAGTATATCAAAAATAAACCTATAAAATGGGAGTTCAAGATGTGGTGTAGATGTGAGTCTTCAACAGGATACTTATACCAGTTTGATTTATATACAGGTAAGAAAACTAATACAGAAATTGGTTTAGGTGAATCTGTAGTACTCTATCTGACTGAACAACTAAAGGGTCTTGGTTGTGAAGTATACTTTGACAATTTTTTTTAACTCGCCTGTTTTGCAACATAAACTTATGATGCAGAACACCAAAGCCTGCGGCACTGTTCGCACGAATAGAAAAAATGTGCCAAAGTCATTACCATCTGATAAAAGAATGAAAAGAGACGACATCCATGCCGTAAGTACAAAAGGTATAACATTCGTAAAATGGATGGATGCTAAAGCAGTCCATATGTTGACCAATTTCATATCTCCGGTGACAACTAGCACAGTAAAGAGGAGACAGGCAGGAACTGCTCAAAAAATAAATGTTACATGTCCAGAAGTAGTGATGAGGTATAATAAATATATGGGCGGGGTGGACCTTATGGACCAGCGTAAAGCATGTTATGAGGTTGATCGCAAGGCCAAAATCAGATATTACCTGCGCCTCTTTTTTGATATCTTAGATATCGCTATGAATAACTCCTATTTAATTTATGTAAAGTTGCACGAAAAACACCGAGTAGAAGGTCCTCTTTTGAGCAGCCTCGAGTTTCGTCAACATGTAGCACGAGGTCTAATAAATAATTTTACATGTAGACAGCGATCAAGACCCTCTTTAGTCTCATCTGAAAAGCTCCGCATTGGAAATAAACGAAATTTGCCAGCGCACAACATGGAAAAAGCAGATAAACTGAAGCGATGCGTAAATTGTGCAAAACGACGCATAGAAAATAGGACACATAATAAATGTGTTATGTGCAATGTCCACTTGTGCTTCACAAGTAAACGAAATTGTTTCGTAGAATACCATAAATAACTATTTATTTTACTAATCTGATAATTTTTATTATATTTTTTGTATTACAAAGCAATAAATAAAATATCTATATAATAAACCTAACACTTTGTTTATTTACTTTTATGGACCATAGGGAAAAATATTTCCCATGAAATTATAGTAAACCTATCAACCCTTCTATGTTTTTCTGGTGATATTCTCTTACTTTACACCCACAATAGCTAAAATATCGTGTTGTATTGGCATATTTAGTCTTGGACATCTTATGGTCCTGAAAGGGTTAATAGTAAAAAATATTAATTACAATGACATTAATAATTGACTTTGATTATTATTAAAATTCCTTAGCTCTCTCTCTCTCTCTCTCTCTGAATATTCCAACTCCGAAAACTTTAAAAATTTAATAAATATTATCAATTTTTATTCAAGTAAATTTTAAATTCTATCTCGGTGGGACCTCCGTGTAATGGTTTTTCGTATTTGATGAGGGGTGAAGGGGGGTGAAGGGGGGTGTTTATAATTAAGAGGTAGATAGGAAAGGGGAGATAGGGAGTGGAGGGGGAAGTGTGTAATGGTGATGCGCGGACTTAGGTGCGCACTGATCCTCTTTTGAGTGAGGGAAGAGGGGAAAGAGGGGAGTAAGGGAGGGAATGAAGATTCAATTTTAATAGAGGTTTTGGTCCATGGTGTAAGGTAGCAATCAGATAACTAAGATCCAACGTGGAATGAGAGATAGAGAAAGCTGTAGGAATAACACAATTAATATCTTCAAAAGAAAATAATAAAAATTAAGTTTGTTTTCCAATTAAACAAAGATTGCAACTAGAATTTATCTTTACTCTAGATTTAAATCTTTTATAATAAAATAAAATCATTTAATTTATACAACATTAATATTAAAGGAATTAATATTTGGATAACATAAAGTAAGGGAAAGAATAAAATAAATTATAGACTCTTATCCGTGTATGTGTTGTATCCGTTCTTTCTTCAGCGTAGATTTGGTTCCAATTGAGTTCCAATTCGTTATAAAGACCAAGACATCCTTCTTTGAAGCTTTTAGACAAGGTTCCTGGCTTTCTGGAGTTTCTTCCAATTTTTAAGAGAATTATTTAATTTTTTAATAATTCTTTTTGTTGTGGGAACGTTCCAATGTATAAAGCAGTGGTTCTCAACCGCCGTTCCGCGGAACACTGGTGTTCCGCGAAGCTGTCCCAGGTGTTCCGCGAAAATTTTGAATATAATATAATAAGAAACATTAAATTTTTTTATTACTATAAAATAAATACTACATATGTTAGCGGCACCACCAGCGCCTCTGGCAGTCGAGCGACGTACCGAGCGCTGGGTGGAGAAATGCACAGTCTTCTTTCTATGTCTTTCTTTTCTTAGCGGAAGCGAGCCAGGCGACGAGTCGGTCTTGTTTGTTCAACCACCGTCCGAGACACATCTATCCGCTCCGTAACCTGGAGTTACTCCGGGAATACCACTAAATTTCTAGTGTACTCGATAACGCAGGGAGCGCTACGTAGTGTTGATTTCGTGCTGTTTCTCTTTCTTCGTACGTAAATAACAATAGCGCAATTTCGATCTGCGGTTCAGCCATAATTTAATATAAATATCTAGTTTTCGTGAGTGTGTTTTTTATTGTATATATATTTTATATTATTGGAAATTGGTAAGATGAAATGCAAGTTGTGTAGTTTTAACAGTATTCTTATCTTTTTTAGTTGCTTATTTTAGCATTTATACAAGACTTTTAAATCTGAAATATGGACAAATTTTTGAAAAGAAAGACTGAAAGTGAGGTTAATGTTGGGGCGAGTACAAGCAGGTCTTCTTCAATTGAAGGAGATATGCAAGGCAACAAAAATGCCGAAAATAAACGTAAAAAGATATCCGAATCAGTTCGGCATTATTCGGAAGAATATCTGAAGTTTGGTTTTACATGGAGCGGTAGTCAAGATGTTCCTATTCCGAGATGTATTGTATGTGGTGAAAAATTGGCTAACAGTGCAATGGTCCCAGCTAAGTTACAGCGACACCTTTCAACAAAACATTCTTGTCTAACTTCGAAAGGTAAAGATTATTTCGAAAGATTGCTGAAAAATCAAGAAGTGCAAGCAACATGCTTTCGAAAGAGCGTTACAATTTCGGATAAAGCGCAAATCGCTTCTTATAAAGTGGCAGAACTAATTGCATTGAAGCAAAAGCCGCATGATATCGCAGAATCGCTAATTTTACCCGCATGTTTAGAAATTGTTAAGATTATGTTTGGCAATGAAGCGCAGCGAGACGTCCTAAAAATTCCCGTTTCGGACGATACGATAAAAAGAAGAATTATAGATATGTCAGGTTTTATAGAGAACGCAGTGACGGCGAAATTAAGTACAAAAAATTTTGCGCTGCAAATTGACGAATCCACTGACATAAGTGGCAAAGCCCAATTAATCGGATTTATTCGCTTTGTTGACGACACTGAAATAATAAATCAGTTTTTATTCTGCAAGGAACTTATTGGTCACGCAACTGGAGAAGACATATTTAATTCAGTATCATCTTATTTGGAAGAATGGAAATTATCCTGGGAAAATTGCGCAGGAATCTGTACTGATGGAGCTCCAGCCATGCGTGGCAGTATTAAGGGATTTTGTAGTCGAGTTAAAGCAATAAATTCAAATATAGTCTCTACTCACTGCTTTCTGCACAGGGAATCTTTGATTTCGAAGAGTCTACCAGCAAACTTAAAGTCTGTTTTGGAACAAGTCGTACATATGGTGAATTATATTAAATCGAGACCATTAAAAACCCGTATGTTCAAACAACTTTGTAACACCATGGAATCCAAATATGAATGTTTGCTTTTGCACTCTGAAGTGAGGTGGCTCTCAAGAGGAAAAGTGCTAACCCGAGTTCATGAGTTGAAACAGGAATTGCTAGTTTTTTTTAGACAAGAGGGTAATGATGTATACGTAAAATATTTGGAAAATGATGCATGGTGTACTAAGCTAGCATATTTAGCCGATATCTTCAGCTACTTAAATTCAGTCAATACATCTCTTCAAGGAAAAAATGAAAATATTCTGACATCCACAGACAAATTGCTAGCTTTCCAGAAAAAGCTTTTGCTTTGGAAAAATCGTATTGCTCAAAATCGCAAATTTGATATGTTTCCGTTATTAGCAACGGAAAATATTGTTAACATTAACGAAATGATTTCATGTGGCAGAGCATTTGTCAATATTGCAAGACAAAATAACTCATTACTTTCCATCTCTTAATATTGAAGACTTTGATTGGGCGCGAAATCCATTTGGTGAATTTGATATAATGAACCAAGATTTTTCTATTCAGGAAGCAGATGAGTTTATTAATATATCAACGGATCGAACGTTACAACTAAAATTCAAAGAAGAAGGAGTGGAAAGGTTTTGGATTTCCATCGAGAATGAACATCCATTTATTGCAAAACGAGCGTTGAATATATTGTTGCTCTTTTCGACGTCCTATCTGTGCGAACTTGGATTTTCAACTCTAACAAATATTAAAAGCAAAAAAAGAGAAAGACTTACCAATTTAGAAGAAGAAATGAGAGTAGCGCTCTCTTACATAAGACCCAACCTTGAGGAAATTTGTAAAGGTCGTCAAGCGCAAATTTCTCATTAAAATAAGTTACCATGTAATATATATCTTTATTTCAATTAAATATTAATCTTCCAATTATTTTATGTGATTTACATTAGATTTACAAATTTTATGATAATGGTGTTCCGCCAAAATCGAGACCACTTAAAAGTGTTCCGTGATCCCAAAAAGGTTGAGAGCCACTGGTATAAAAGAATGATAACTGAACTTTAGAAGGTGAATTCAGCATTCGGAACGCAAAAACTTACAAAAATAGGAGAGGCAAAAATTTAACGTCCTCAGTATTTCGTGGTTTAGATAAGAGTGTCTTTTTAACACAAAGATAATAAACAAACTCCCAACACAGACGATTGTTCTCACACCAACACAATTACAATGTCTTTTATTATCTTATAAATTATCAAATTACAAAACCAGTTATAATTTATTAAAAATTTATAATAATTTTTAATTGGTTGCATCTCAATAAAATATCTAATTACTAATTAATATTAATTGTCCACAAATGGAAATATCATTTCATAATATTTCTATTTTATAATTGCTTGTCATTTTGTTTTTGTTTTATTATTATTATTATTATTATTGTTAATTAAAGGTGTTGTTTTTTATTAACCAATCGTTCTATATTGGTTAAAAAAATATAAAAACTAAATTTAAATTGGCAGCGCGATGACGTCATTGCCCTCTCTTTTTGGTTGCTATGCGCGCGCGACGCCGGCATGCCCAAGGCTGGGGGAATCCATTAGTCCAGTGGTTCTCAAACTTTTTTGTTGACGGAACCCTTTTGGGAAGCAAAATACTTGATGGAACCTTACAATAAAACAATAGTTTTCAAATTGTATTATTTATTTATAAGCATAACAAAAGTACAATGTAACAATTACTAATTATTACTTACTTTACCACATGACAAGTACAAAATAGAAAATATTAAAAAAGAAAAAAGTCGAATTGGCAGTTGTGGGACTGGCCGACAGAAGTGAAAACTTGTGCGTAAGAAATTTGAAAGCATACGGAATGCGCACCAGCTTCACGAGAAAAATGAAATTTATATACGTGTATATATATAAAATTCATAATTATTTTTTTCAGCAAACTGATTATTATTACAAAAATATTAAAAATACGATGTTTATGAATATATATAGATATATATATATATCTATATATATAAAAGGCAATGTCTGTCTGTCTGTGTGTGTGTCTGTCAAATACTCAAAAACTAACCGTCCGATTGCGATGAAACTTTCAGGGATTGTTGTGGGCGTCCCAGGGAAGGTTTTAGTGTAGTTAAATCCAAAATTAATTTATCCAAAATTAATTTAATTAGTAATATTTTGGTAAAAGTGTATTTATGGTTACCATGGTTACATTGAAAAATTTACAATAAATAAATAAAAATAATTGGAAATCTTTTCAACTTATTATTTTGATAAATTTTATTAATATTTTTAATTTTTTTTAAACTGCCAAAAATAACATACCCATAATAATAGTTGTAATAAAAATAAAAATATAAATCACAATGTAAGTAAAATATTGAATCGTTTTATTTATATTGTTTCAATTGTTTGAATATTTATTAAATTTATATATAGATTAATTTATATGTTTAAATGTATATTTAATAAATTTATTTATTGATTCTTAATATTAATAATTCCAATTACTTTCTTGAAATTTTTTTTTTATTTAAAAGCATATTCAGCATATCTTGCAAATTTGAATTGGATTAAATAACATATATTAATTTAAATTAAATTAAATTAATTCAATTATAAATTAAAATTAATAAATAATATTTATTAAACCAGCGCAAGTTTGGCTCTTTTTTGATGGCACCACGTCACGTGTTGGCGCGTGAGATTTCCAGTGTTAAAAAATTAATTCTGGTACTTTCAGCGATTCTATCAAGCTGAAATTCTATTTATAGCAGTTTTATACAATTATTAATCAAGTGAACAATTATCAAACATATATCTTTATTTTTACGGTCACACACACACACACACATTTAAAAATTAATTTATTAAAATATATATTATATAATATATTATATATAGTATATAATTTAATATATATATATATATATATATATATATATATATATTCTGAAATTAATTTTAAATTATATAAATATATTAGAAATTAATTTAATATAATTTAACATATAATAATATATTAAAATATTTTATTTTATATATACATAATTTAGTAATACTGATTATTAATGTAAATATAAATAATAATATTTAATATGGCAAATATGTAAAATTTTGTAAAGAATGTATCAGAAGTTTAGTGTCTAACATTCTGGCGTATTGCGCATGCGTATATCTGTCGGGTCGTTTTCGAACGGTCGGGTCGATCTCACGGGTCGGGTCGTTCTGGAATCTCACGCGAGTTCTATACTTTTTCCCCATTCCGCAAAAGTGCTCAACGCCGCTAAAGAAGTTTTCACTTCAAAAATCTTAACTAATGGGAGATATGAAACTGTTTTTTATTTTTCAACAATTGGTTGATATCAGGTTTGATAGAAGACAGTTGAAGTCTCATATCAGGTTCGGCGTCCAGTCTATTGCGATATTTTGTTTTCGTGGCTGCATAGGTTGAGAATCCTGTTTCGCACAAATATGTTGTTGGGAAAGGGAGAAGAATATTCAGAGCCATTTTGCCAAGCATTGGATATTCATCACGGATTCTGCACCAAAAATCGTTGAGAGGCATCGTTTTGAACAGTGACTCCATACTTGTATCTGATGACATTTCTAAAAGAGATTCATAAACCTCGTTTGACATACTTTCGGGCTTTTGCAAGTTGGGTAAAAAAAGGATTATGAATCTATGAATTCACTTTAATTTTTGTATTCTGTTTTTCGGGAAAATACTTTTCAAAAGATGCGCGCATCGAACTGAGATATTGGACCAATTCTTCAAACACATCATCTTGAAACATTTCTGAGTCGTTATCGCTAACAAACTCACTGAGTGACGTAAAGCTTTTTATTTCTATCTTACCAACGCAAATAATCCAAAAATTTAATTTTCTTTTGAAGGCAGTTATTTTGTTATAGGCCTGAAACGCTGTTGTCTGTTTACCTTGCAATGATAAATTCAATTCGTTCAGTTTTTGAAAGATATCCGCCATAAAAGACAATCGGAACAACCAAGTTTTATCATACAAACGGTCCTTCAAATTAAAAGAAGTATCTGCTGAAAGAAACATTTGTAACTCGGCTATAAGTTCAAATAGCCTTGTTAAAGTTTTACCCCGAGACAACCATCGAACTTCTGTATGGAGCAGCAGTGTTTTATGTTTGCTGCCATAATCTTCATACAATAATGAGAACAATCGGGATTGTAGTGGTCGTGATTTGATAAAATTAATTATTTTTACCGCTTCATCCATAACTAATTTTAGATTTGACGGCATTTGCTTCATCGCAAGTGCTTGTCTATGCAGAATACAATGGCTGGAACTACAATTAGGCGCTTTATCTTTTATTCGTGACACTGCTCCTGCTGTTTTTTTTACCTGTCATCTGTCCAAATGTCAATGCAATTGTTCCAACTAAGATTATTTTCTTCAAAAAATATATTTATTTTGTTAAAAATTTCTTCCCCGGTAGTGTTTGTGGGCAACGGTGAACACATAAGCATGTCTTCTTCAAAAGAATTTTTACATGGATATCTCACGATAACCAGCAAGATAGCCAAACCAGCGACATCAGTCGACTCGTCCATTTGCAAGGCGAATCGTGTTTTTTGTAGACGTGTAACTAGTTCTTGTTTGACATAGCTTGCCAGATCATGGATTCGCCGTGAAACAGTATCGTTTGATAGCGGCACAGTAGAAAGATGCTTTGCAGATTTTTCATCGAGCATATATTTTGTTATGTCTAATACACATGGCTTTATTAAATTCTCAGCGAGAGTGTGCGCTTCACCTGCTTGTGCAATGCGATAGCTAACTAAATATGATGCCTCCGTGGCCTTTTCGTTAATAGTTTGTGTTACATGCATCATATTTTTTTAAAGGAACTGCCCGCTCACAATTTTAACACACAAAGTTAACAATATTTACAAAACAAATTCTTTTTTTATTTATATCTCCCTTTAACCTATTTATTTTATTCTATTTTAAAATATTGAAATTATTTAATTTATAATATATACTCCGCAATTCTTGCGGAACCCCTACAGAGGTATCGCGGAACCCTAGGGTTCCGCGGAACACACTTTGAGAACCACATGTTAACGCCTCTCCCTGATTTAGATTTATTTATTAAGGTCAATTTATTTTTATATAATTTTTGTAATTTTTTCCTTTTTTAAATATGTATGTTTTTTGTATTTATATTGGTATGCCTGTGTTGAGTTTAGTGGCTACTTTAACGCCACTAGTTGGGGTCACCGTGCTCCCTTTTGTTGATGGTTTTTCCAAACAACAGAGGCGATCTGCCTCACTTGCTTGTGTGACTTCGTGTTGAGAACTTGTATTTTGAACGTTGATTCCTTTTCCACGCTTTTTAGGAGATCTACCTTACTTGCTGGATTAACGCCTTGTTGCGAAGTTGTATTTTTAAAGTGGATATCATTTCCACGCCTTTTAGGTGATCTGCCTCACTTGCTTTTCAGACTTCTGGCTGTGAACTTGATATTGATCTTTTAAGGTGTGAATTCGCCATTTTTGTTGTTAAAACACGTGGAGACACTGTGTTACAATTATTATTATTATTTTTTTGTAATTTGTTTTGTTTTAGCTTAATATTAGCCAGCATTTATTTCTCTTATTTTTATATTTTAATTTTATTTTATTCTTTTTACTTTATATTAATTTTACTTTAATTAAATACATATTATAACGTGGCAACGAACACTTATCTTTTATTTAGAAAAAGTGAACCTAATTTTTCCTTTGCGGGCCCATATGTTAGCATCGGATATTTGATTAATTTAATTTGTTATTGCTTTACGATTTTGGATGTTCAAGGCGATTCGCCTAAGCGCTAATAGTCAAACGTACTGCACTCTTTGGTGAAGTATATTTAAGGGTTCCTTTCCCAAATAATTTGTTTTATTCCCCGTGTGAAAGAGTTGAGAATTCTTTTTTTAACTCCTTCACTAGTGGCACAGGTGGTCCGACAGGCTGAACAATACTTTATTTAATCCGCGGCTTGTCCACCACAGCATTAGTCGACTTGTTCAACGAGCATCTATAAACAATTTTTATTTTATTTAAAATATATATATATTATATATTTAAATTATAATTTATATTTCTTTCTATTTCAATATATATTTTATTTCTTTAAAAATAAAATATATATATATATGTAAATCATATTCACCAATGTATTCATTTTATCTGAGGTTGGTAGCATTGGATAGGGGTTTACTTGCACACTCACTTGATATGCTTAGGATATTAAATGCATTGATATCCATTAATGCAGAGGTTCTTAAACTTATGTACTCCGCGAACCCCCACTTGAAAAAAAAAATTTTGACGGACCCCATCCCAACTTTAGGTAGTTTACGTAATTTTATTAGTTAATTTCTGGCTTACGATCTCATAAGAACAAGGATATTTGATGAATATTTCTAACAGTGATTGGTGAATAACGATTTTTTTGCATATTGTAGAACACATTTTATTAGAAATTATAATATTGAAGAAAGAAAATTCAGCTTTGCGGACCCCCAGTAAAGGCTTCGCGGACCCCCAGGGGTCCGCGGACCACAGTTTAAGAACCTCTGCATTAATGTGTTGCATACGAGTGGGTGGATAAGGGACTCTTGTCTAATTCTATTTTACTTACAGGTAAATATGATTTAATGTATATTTTGTATATAATTCTATAATAAAATAAATCTATTTTACTTACAGAATCGAGTAAGACTTTTAATTCACCCACACACTTACAAATTAGACAAGTTTTTCGAAAAGACAAAAATAAATTATGGCTTCTCCGAAATTAAAATTTTTTATTATAAAGACAAAAGAAGATTTACACGAATTAAAGGCTTTAACCATGGATGGTTCAACCTGGTTTTTGATTCCAGAAAATTAGAGAAGTATCAAAGATCATTCAGTATTGATAAAATCTAAAATTATACAAAATGTGATAAAAAATTTAAAAAAAATTGGAAATTATCGTAATATAGATTTGGCAATCAATGAAGAAATAAAAAAATATTATTTTGATGAAGAGGATAATATATGTATGGAAGGTGAATTCTTAGAAGAATGTGATGATAAAGAAATAATAATGAACATGAAATTAATTAGACCTGATGAGGAAGAAATCCAGTTAAAAGACGTGAGGGAAAAATTTATATTAAACTTATTATTGCAAGCGGATAAAGATATCCCAGAAAAATGTAGGATATATTTGATTGTTTGTAGCCTCCCTCTAGAAATCCAAAACAAATTAGAAAAAGACAAAATTAAAACAATAGAAGATATATTGCAAGAAATACGGAAAACACAAAACGCATGTGAAATTAAATATGGAAAAGTTGAAGAAAGAAAAGGAAAAATTCCGAGAAGTCAACTTAATCCCAAAATAACAAAGCCTTGTAATATTTGTGAAAAGCTGGGATATGCAAATAGATTTCATCCATTACACAAATGTTGGAATAATAAAAAAAATAAAATCAAGGAAATAAACTTCAATGAAGAAAATAATTTAGAAGAAGAAAATTTATCTGATGAAGAGTTAAAAGAAAAAAACTAGAGTGCCCGGAAGGATCAAAAACAAACCCACTAATCAAAATAAAGGCATTTATTAAAAACAACTTAATTAGGGCGGTCTATGATACAGGCTCCAATTGTTCTTTAGTAAATAAAAAAATAATAGATATGATAAAAGCTAAGATAAATACAGTGGCGCAACCAGGATTTGATCCTGGGGGGGGGGGGGTTTGACTAGCCGCTCCACCTTCCTATGCCCCACCCCCCATCGGGCTCTCTCAAAGACACATTTTCATTAAGATTTTTTTTTATATTAAATATTTAAAAAAGTTTTGTAAATGAAACACTGATTTTACAAAATCTGGCAAAAAATTTAATTTTATATTTTATTTACTCGTATTCACTGTTTTAGAAAGAAAATATTTTTTTCCAGCTATAAGTAAATTATTTTAGCTTGTCTCATGAAATAAGGATAGCTTATACGATGATCGGAAAATTTTGAAAATTTTTGCTCCGAGATTCTTCGAGATTTTCACTTTTCAGACGGTTCTGAATCCAAAACTGCAAAAAAAATTTTTTGAACCCGCTCGTTACAGAGATTACGTCTAAACAAAATGAGATATGGTCTTGAAATTTGATATTTAGATGTTTTTTTTGGGAATGATGGGCGGGGATTGGATTGTTTTTGGACAAGATCGGACCATAAGTAAGGGTAGTTTAAAGATGTGTCAAAGAATATTTTATTGATTTTCTCAATAAATACCGATTTTTATGAGAATTATCATACTATCGTATTAAATTTATAAGGAATCGAATTTACTAAAAGTTTCATTATATTCATTTTTACCTAAACTTAATAATAAAGGAGTTATTTATAAAAAACTATTAGGTTGTCCCATAAGTTTTTTCCGCGTCACGCTATGAATGAATCTAACTGCCTATGTTTATATATATAAACATGCAGGCTTATCTCTTAGCCGTTTATGGCATCTTATTTAATCATCCCAGAGCTTTTTCAGAGTACGTTTCGTTGGTGACAAAGTCTCTTTAAAAATTTTTCTACTATGGAGAGCCAAAAGAAGCATTTGCGGCAAAAGAGACTTGCACCGTTTACGGGAGTGGTGCTTCGACTATTAGGACCGTCCGCAATTGGTCTAAGAAATTTAGAGCTGGCCACCCAGCAACGACGGATATTATCAAGACTGTGCATGCTGTAAATCCACGATACAGTGTGCGCGAGATAGCGGGTGAAACTAACATTCCCAAAACAACGGCACATAAGCATTTAAACAAAATGGGATATGCGAATCGATATGAAGCTTGGGTTCCACACCAAATGACGGAGACCGGCCTTATAAAGCGCGTCTCTACGTGCGATTTGCTTCTACAGCGACACAAAAGAAATCATTTCTTAAAGAGTATTCTCACTGGAGACGAGATTGGATTTTGTATCAAAATGTGGATCGAAAACGGATTTGGTCTAAAGAGAATAGACCTTAAACTGTTGCGAAGTCTGGGCTTCATCCGAAGAAGGTTCTTTTGTGCATTTGATGGGACTGGAAGGGTGTACTGTACTACGAGCTCCTTCCTGAAGGTGATATGATCAATGCTGACAAATATCGCAATCAACTGAATTGACTAAAAACCGCCATAGCAGAAAAACGGCAAGAATTGGCGAACCGACGAGGTGTAGTATTCCATCACGGCAACGCAAGGCCGCTTATTGCGTTGATCGTAAGGCAAAAATTATAACAGTTTGATTGGGACGTTCTACCTCATCCTCCATACTCCCCATACCTTCCTCCATCCGATTATTACTTGTTCCTCTCCTTAAAAAAATCTCTCCATGGTAAATCTTTCAAATCCATAATCGAAATAAAAACGCACCTAAATGAATATTTTGAAAGTAAGCCTCTCCAAATGGTGTATTTTGTATTTGGAATCATTAAGCTATTAAAACGTATGCTAATAAACGGAAATTGAGTAAATTCCCTTTATTTTACATACGAATTTGACACCCCTATTTTTTGGAAAAATCACGTGTCTGGGCCATATGTATGTTTTTTTGACCTATTTTTCCCTACTTTCGGTCCAGGCTCGATTACCTCCTTGGGAGGTCGTGTCTCAGGCAACTGGGTGTCATGCTCACCTTGTAATTAAATTTTCTTAATCACAATTAACATTAATACAAAAATGAAAAATTTTGTTTTTAGTGATTTTTTCTTTTATGAATTTTTTCAGTCATGGATATTTTTATTTAGGAATTTTCGGTTTTAAGGATTTTTCTTTTTAGGGATATTTGGTTTTAGGGATTTTTGACTTTTATGGATTTTTTCCTTTAGGGATTTTTACCCGTTTACATTTTGAAAAAATTAGTCTTCACTTTATAATTTTTATGAAATTTTTAGAATTTGAGTAATATTTTTATTTATTTTTTTTATATTTAAATAATAGTCAAATTGGAAAATTTCACAATCATATCTAGTAATCTTATATTAAGTCTTTTGTTTTTTATGATTTAGGAGAAATAATAAAATAATTTTTTATTTCTTATATTTAATTCTGTACGAAAAAATAAGCAATTTTTATTTTTGTTAAAATTTTTACCGACCGACGATAGTAAGGGAGGTATTGTTTTAAAATAAAATAAAATTACTTATTATATACTAAGTTATACTTTAAGAATTATTTTTTTTTTCAAATAAAAAGGATTATATTTTTTCTTTTTAATTTGTAATATAGTACATAATATACAGCAATGTATATTTTTTTCTCTCCTGGGGGGGGGGGGGGGGGTTTAACCCCCAAAACCCCCCCTGGTTGCGCCACTGGATAAATAATGATAAAAGTATAATAAAATCTTTAAGTGGAATTGATTCTTATAATACCCGGGCTAAATTAAAACTAAAAATAGGAGAGATTGAAGAGGAATTAATTAAATAGTATTATTTAATAGTTAATTAAATAGTAATTAAAAATAATAAATTTAAGTACGATATGCTATTAGGATTAGATGCTATAAAAACATTTAAACTAACTCAAGACGAGAATTTAAAAATAAAACAAAACAGAGGTCAAAGGAATATGATAAAAAATAATAATAATAATAGTATAAAAATAACGGATTTAAATAAAAATTATGAACTAAAAATAAAACAAAGCAAAGGTCAAAAGAATATGTTTAATGAAAATAATAGTAATAATTTAAAAACAGCAGATTTAAATAAAAATTATGAATTAAAAATAAATTTGGAACAGTTAGAAATAATAAAACAAATAAAAATAAAAAATTTAATTAAGAAATATAAACATTGTTTTGCAAAGAACAAATTTGATGTTGGCAAAGTAATGGGTTACGAGGCACAGATCAAACTCAAAGAGGATAAATATATAGCAAAAAAACCATATAGATGCTCACCAAGAGATCAACAAGAAATTGAATATCAAATCACTGAATTACTAAAAAATGATTTAATTGAGGAATCTGATTCGCCATATGCGGCCCCAGTAACATTGGCCTACAAACGTGAAGAAGGTAAACGAACGAGGCTGTGCATAGATTTTACTGATCTAAATCGCATAATTGTTCCGGAAGCACACCCTTTTCCAAGGATAGATGATCTAATAATTGAAGTAAATAAATCTAAATGGTTCACATCCATAGATATGAATTCTGCATTTTGGTCCATACCGATTAGAGAAAAAGATCGAAAAAAATTAAGATTCATTACTCAAAAGGGTCACTGGCAATGGAAAGTCCTACCATACGGTTATAAAAATAGTAGTGCCATCTTCCAAAGAGTTCTTGCAAACACAATTAGAAGAAATAACTTAGATAAATTTTGTATCAACTATATTGATGATGTTCTAATATACTCAGAAACATATGAGGATCATATGGAACATATACAAAAACTATTCGAAGTCATAAAAAAATTAGGACTTAAAATGAAAATGGAAAAATGTGAATTTGCAAAACAAAAAATAAAATTTCTTGGCCATATTTTAGAAAATGGATTAGTATATCCGATAAATGACAATTTAAAAGCCATTAATGACGTTGAAAGACCGAAAAATAAAAAACAGGTTCGTCAAATAATTGAAAAAATAAATTTTTATAGAAAGTTCATTGACCATTGCACACAGAGATTAACACCATTATATAATTTATTAAAAAAAGATATAAAATTTAAATGGACGGACGAGTGTGAGATATCATTTCATGACATAAAAAATTATCTGACCACATCACCTATACTGGCTGTATTTGACAACAATAAGGATATAATATTGGAAGTAGATACTAGCAGATTAGGCATAGGAGGTGTATTAAAACAACCCCAAGAAGATGGAACAATGCTCCCTATAGGCTACTTTTCAAAGAAATTGACATCAGGCCAAATGAAAAAGGAAGTAATGTTTATAGAATGCTTGGCTATGAAAGAAGCAATAGTATATTGGCAGTATTTATTAATAGGAAAAAAATTCACAGTTATTACGGACCACAAGCCACTATTGAATTTGAAAACAAAAGCAAGAACCGATGAAGCAATAGGTGATTTGATGCTCTATCTATCGCAGTATGATTTCAAAGTGGTTTATAGAGAAGGTCATCAAAACCTAGAAGCGGATTTTTTATCCAGAAACCCAGTTTTAGGGATTAACGAAAATAATGAAGATTGTATCCAAACATTGAATATGATAGAGATAGAGGAAATAAAAAAAGACCAGAATAAAATAAATGATGAAATAAATAGAGAAAGAGGAATTTTAAACAGTGACAACATAAAATTTAAAGTGATAAAAAAATAAGAAAAGAATTTATGTCTCAAAGGAATTTGGAAAACACCTAATAGACAAAACACATAAATTTTATGGACATATAGGATATAAACAGCTAATAAGTCAAATAAGACCTTTTTAATATTTTAAGAAAATGGATGAAACTATAAAGGAATATTGCAAAAAGTGTTCTACCTGTATAAAGAATAAATCTAGAAGTAATAGACCTTTAGCACAGACCATCAACAAGACTGGACACGCCCATGTATTGCTGTGGTACCTTATTTCAGTGCTCCGCAACCGGTGTGCCTTAAAGGAGATACATGTGTGCCGCCGCGATCAAATGAAACTTAGAAATATAATAATTATGCGGATTTCTAAGTTTCATTTGATCGCGGCGGCACACAGCAGAAATATAATAATTATGCGGATTTCTAAGTTTCATTTGATCGCGGCGGCACACATGTATCTCCTTTAAGGCACACCGGTTGCGGAGCACTGCCTTATTTGGCGCTATCTAGGTAATTCACGAAGCAACTTGATGGAAAAGTGGGTGGGGGGGAGTGGTGGGCTTTTTGAATTTATTTAGAATTTGGCGCCATCTATTGACCTTCCTCGTAACTACCTGATGTAAATCTTTTGGGGTGGGGGGAGCTTATTGGGTTTTTTAAATTTAATTTTTTTTTTGAAGGAATAATTGGAATGAAAAAAAATTGTGAAAATTTCAGTTAAATGAAAAATTATTTATTTAGAGATAAAACTGACATTTCATCAAAAATTTTTATTTTTTGATATTTTTGCTGAAACGTTGGTTTTATCTCCAAATAAATAATTTTTCATTTAACAGAAATATTCACAATTTTTAAATTGAAGCTAGGAAATTTACACATATAAATGAAAAGAGTAATGTTTTATATGTAATATATTTATTTAAAGAAGGATAAAAATTAAAATAAATTATTAACAATAAATATTAACAATCACAATAAAATCTTTTTTACATATTTTTATTTTATGATAGTAATTAAATAATCAATAAACTAATAACAATTATAAATTAATAATAAATCAATTATAAATTTATTTTACTCCATGAGCTTCCTAGCAAATCCACACGGCCTATTTGATTAATCCACTTTTCACGTAGATTATCATTGGTGAGAAAACAAAACATGGGAACCCATTCTTCTCTAGGTAAAGCATTTGTTTTGCATTTTGCATAACCTGAATTCTGCAAAAATATTAAATTATTATACATTTGTTAATTTTATATAATATAATATAATATATGTATATAATTATAATAAGGTAAATAGTATTTTATTTGAAAAATTAATACAAAAATTTCAATGAGAAATTGCTTAAAAAATACATTGGACGATTATAAAAAAATATAATATATATTTTTCAACATTTTATTATATTTTTTATTTATATATATGATGTATATATATAGAATTAATTAAAATTAAATTTAATTTATGTTGCTGTAGATCAAACCACATGCAATTGAAATATATAATTAATTAAAATCTATATACATAAAACATGTAAATAAAATATATGAGAAAATATTAATATATATAAAATATATAATTTATTAAAATACATAAGTAATTAATATATATAATTAATTAATATATATATACATATTAATATAATAATAAAATTATACTTACATTATAAACCATATCTGCTGATGTCTGCTAGCTAAATTGTGACAGGTGTTGTGGTCTGAATATGCACGTGGTATGATTATCAACAACCTCATAAAGGAGGTAAAATTAAAAAAAATATGACACAAGCGCCATCTAAACTTTTCACAAACAAATACACATAAGGTCCCCGGAAGTTCCATTGGCGCGTCCCCCACATGACCTTTAGGTTTGTTATCAAAACTTGGACCAGCAGAACACCCATACCAAATTATGTCAATGGACTCTATTGGAGGCTTAAATTCTTATAATTCTTCAAAAAAATATATTCATCTTATAATTGATCATTTTACTAGATATGTATGGATGATAACTTCTAGAGGACAAATGGCGGAGGACTTTATAAAACTAATTAATATGATAACAAAAAAAAATAAAATTGGAACATTACTAATTGACCAATATAGTTCTCTAAAGTCAAAAAAATTTAAAGATTTCATAAAAAAACAAAATATTAATTTGATTTATTCAACAGTAGACAATCCACAATCCAATGGAATGGTAGAGAGAGTAAACCAATCTATAATTAATAGAATGAGATGCAGATTCAATGAAGATAATAAAAAAAAAACATGGATAAGAATTGCGGAAGAATGTGTGGAAGAGTATAATAATTCGATACATAGCTCAACAAGATATTCTCCAGCACAACTTCTTCTAGGAAAAAGTTCAGAGATTATTCCAAAAGAATTACAAAAGAAACAGAATATTCAAGAAATATGGAAAGAAGCATATGAAAATTCAAAAAAAGTCATGAGTACAATAAAACAAGATTTGACAAAAAAAAGAAGAAAACATGAATTCAAAAAAGGAGACAGAGTATACATATCCAATGGAAACAGATTGAATAGAAAGAAACTGGACGAAATAAGAAAAGGACCATTTAAAATAAAAAAGAGAGTATCAAACACAGTATATGAAGTCGACATTAAGAAGAGAGGGAATGAGGGAAATAAATTTCATATTTCCAAATTGATTCCTTTCTCTGGATAAAAAAAAAACAAAAAACAAAAAAAAAAAAAAACAATTTATAATAATAATGATGGACGAAAGGAAAAAATGACTCCCGACCAAGGGAGGTGTAAATCATATTCACCAATGTATTCATTTTATCTGAGGTTGGTAGCATTGGATGGGGGTTTACTTGCACACTCACTTGATATGCTTAGGATATTAAATGCATTGATATCAGGGGGTGGACACGCAATGATATTTTTTTGAAACAGCGTTTGGCGCTGCTATGCGGATGCATGCACGAACTAATTAAGAAAAAAACCGGCCGGCCTGGCACCATTTTTAAAATCTATTTTGAATGAATGAGAGCGGGAGGAATGAAAAAATTATGAAATTTTTCAGTTAAGTGAAAAATTATTTATTTAAAGCTATATAAAACAGACATTTCAGAAATAAATTTTTTTTTTTAGAAAATTGCTTAATTGTTGGTCTTATCACAAAATAAATAATTTTTCACTTAAGTGAAAATTTTAATAATTTTCATGGATATAATAAAAGAATAATGTTGTATGTGGCATATTTATTTATTTTTCAATCATACAATAATAATACAACCCTAACCCTTTATGCATGTATTTTTTTAAATTGTATAAAATTACTCATATAAATAAAATTTACACTATTTTTCAATTATACAATAATAATTATATAAAACTTTATAAAACATTATATAAAATTACTCACATAAATAAAATTTACACTATTTTTCAATCATACAATAATAATACAACCCTAACCCTTTATGCATGTATTTTTTTAAATTGTATAAAATTACTCATATAAATAAAATTTACACTATTTTTCAATTATACAATAATAATTATATAAAACTTTATAAAACATTATATAAAATTACTCACATAAATAAAATTTACACTATTTTTCAATCATACAATAATAATACAACCCTAACCCTTTATGCATGTATTTTTTTAAATTGTATAAAATTACTCATATAAATAAAATTTACACTATTTTTCAATTATACAATAATAATTATATAAAACTTTATAAAACATTATATAAAATTTTTCACATAAATAAAATTTACACTATTTTTCAATCATACAATAATAATATAAAAATAATTTGAATTTTATATATAATCTAACCCTTTACGAATGCATTTTTTTAAATCTTGGTATAAAATTACTCATATAAATAAAATTTACACTATTTTTCAATTATACAATAATAATTATATAAAACTTTATAAAACATTATATAAAATTTTTCTCATAAATAAAATTTACACTATTTTTCAATCATACAATAATAATATAAAAATAATGTTAATTTTATTTATAATCTAACCCTTTACGAATGCATTTTTTTAAATTGTATAAAATTACTCATATAAATAAAATTTACACTATTTTTCAATTATACAATAATAATTATATAAAACTTTATAAAACATTATATAAAATTTTTCTCATAAATAAAATTTACACTATTTTTCAATCATACAATAATAATATAAAAATAATGTTAATTTTATTTATAATCTAACCCTTTACGAATGCATTTTTTTAAATTGTATAAAATTACTCATATAAATAAAATTTACACTATTTTTCAATTATACAATAATAATTATATAAAACTTTATAAAACATTATATAAAATTTTTCTCATAAATAAAATTTACACTATTTTTCAATCATACAATAATAATATAAAAATAATGTTAATTTTATTTATAATCTAACCCTTTACGAATGCATTTTTTTAAATTGTATAAAATTACTCATATAAATAAAATTTACACTATTTTTCAATTATACAATAATAATTATATAAAACTTTATAAAACATTATATAAAATTTTTCTCATAAATAAAATTTACACTATTTTTCAATCATACAATAATAATATAAAAATAATGTTAATTTTATTTATAATCTAACCCTTTACGAATCCATTTTTTTAAATTGTATAAAATTACTCATATAAATAAAATTTACACTATTTTTCAATTATACAATAATAATTATATAAAACTTTATAAAACATTATATAAAATTTTTCACATAAATAAAATTTACACTATTTTTCAATTAATCAATTGACTGTTGATGTCTATTTTGCTTCAATAGTCGCTTGACCTCGGTGAACCTTTGGTACAATCTTTTCTTCATGGGAGATAAATATTTTATTCTTGAAGAAAATTCAGATGGTGTAGGCGTATGTCCCGCTGAACACCTGCAAAAATTAATTAAGTTTAAAAAAAAATTCCAAAGAATTAATACAGAAAAGCCTAAGCAAACTAAAAATTTATTTTAAATCATTATAAAAAATCTATTTAAAGTTAGGAGAAGATTAATGAATTTTATTAAAAAATATAATACATACTTCTCGCAGGGCTGGATTCGAAAAGATCACTCTTCTCTGATACCAAGCCCAAACCATCTGATGTAGTATTAACAGGTGTTGCTATAAATATTTAAAAAAATTAATAAAATTATTTTCTTTTATTATTAATATATTTTTTGGTAAACAACAACTTTAAATTATTGTTGTTTTACCCACTCTTAAAAAATTTCACCTTGGAAAATAGAACAAGTGTCCTCGTTCTCCTTCAGGTAGAGAATTCGTAATACAATCTTTCTGAATACAATTAAAAACCTGCAAAATCAAAAATTTATTTATATGTACATATATTATATAACTTTATAATAAAAAATAATCATCAATAATAGTAAAAATATTAATTAAACTTACTTTAGGAACCATATTGCACGCAATTGGACAGCGACAGATCACGTTACGTATGCCTGGCAGAGATATTTTAAATGGGACGGGTGCTCGTTGTCCACAAGTCACAAACTGTTGTTAAATGTTTTCGGGTGTTTTCGGATAACCGAAACAAACCGAATTAAAATTAGTGCTAGCAGCGGCAGCGCCTCGAGCGGCCTCGAGTGATGCATGCATGCATTGTCACACTGGAAATTTCTCTGCCGTAAGAGAGACCCCCCCCTGATTGATATCCATTAATGTGTTTCATACGAGTGGGTGGATAAAGGACTCTTGTCTAATTCTATTTTACTTACAGGTAAATATGATTTAATGTATATTTTGTATATAATTCTATAATAAAATAAATCTATTTTACTTACATAATCGAGTAAGACTTTTAATTCACCCACACACTTACATATATATATATATATGTCTGTCTGTCTGTCTGTGTGTGTGTCTGTCAAATACTCAAAAACTAACCGTCCGATTGCGATGAAACTTTCAGGGATTGTTGTGGGCGTCCCAGGGAAGGTTTTAGTGTAGTTAAATCCAAAATTAATTTAATTAGTAATATTTTGGTAAAAGTGTATTTATGGTTACCATGGTTACATTGAAAAATTTACAATAAATAAATAAAAATAATTGGAAATCTTTTCAACTTATTATTTGATAAATTTTATTAATATTTTTAATTTTTTTTAAACTGCCAAAAATAACATACCCATAATAATAGTTGTAATAAAAATAAAAATATAAATCACAATGTAAGTAAAATATTGAATCGTTTTATTTATATTGTTTGAATATTTATTAAATTTATATATAGATTAATTTACATGTTTAAATGTATATTTAATAAATTTATTTATTGATTCTTAATATTAATAATTCCAATTACTTTCTTGAAATTTTTTTTTATTTAAAAGCATATTCAGCATATCTCGCAAATTTGAATTGGATTAAATAACATATATTAATTTAAATTAAATTAAATTAATTCAATTATAAATTAAAATTAATAAATAATATTTATTAAACCAGCGCAAGTTTGGCTCTTTTTGATGGCACCACGTCACGTGTTGGCGCGTGAGATTTCCAGTGTTAAAAAATTAATTCTGGTACTTTCAGCGATTCAATTTTCGATGTTGAGATTTTGATGTTTTTGAAGTTATAAATAATATTTATTAAATTATAATTTAATTAATTTAATTTAATTTAAATTAATAAATGTTATTTAATCAAATTCAAATTTGCGAGATAGTCGAGTGGATAGTGGAGTGTTTGGCTCTTTGTTGATGGCACCACGTCACGTGTTGGCGCGTGAGATTTAAAATTATCAAACATATATCTTTTTTTTACGGTCACACACACACACACACACACATATTTAAAAATTAATTTATTAAAATATATATTATATAATATATTATATATAGTATATAATTTAATATATATATATATAGTACCGGGATCCCGAGCCTCGGCTCGGTACTTAAGATAAAAAATGGTTGTAAGTAGATTTACCTATTTTTGCTCCGACTTCAGGTGGAATTTGTCGGAGCATGAGATCGATGACCATGTTGAAGTTGATGGGAGATAATGGGTCGCCCTGTTTTACTCCTGTGTTTGGGTGTATCCTGGATGAGGACCAGCCATTAAATGAGAGCATAGTTGAGATTCTCTCGTATGAATCCATAATATAGCTGGTCATAGGCTCCGGGATACCCATAACCGTGAGCGTTTCTTGAAGCGTCATGTGAGATATAGAGTCGAAAGCCTTGGTCATGTCAAGTGAGGCCATATATAGAGGTCGGCAGTTTTGTCTGTGGTGTCGCAGGATCAAGTCTAGGTCGAATGTGTTTTGGGCGCATCCGTCGAAAGGAAGGAATGCTCTCTGTCTTGAGTCGAAGACGATGTGCCTGCTGACTCTGGATGCCAATATTTTGTTGAATGCTCTGGTTAATACTGACTGAACCGTTATGGGTCTATAATTTTTTAAAGTTTATATAATTCTCCGTGTTGTTCATTCAAGAGCCTGGCGTGGCCCACTGGCTCTAGCGGAATCATTTTAAACAATGAATTATCATAGCGATTCCCAATCAAAGAATTATTATAATATTTCACTTTTTATTTTAAATTCTAATATTCAAAAATCAATTCAATTAAATAATTTATTCTAAAAGTTCTCATTTTAATTAATTTAATAAAATATTTATTAGATCATATTTTTATCTTAAATTATTTTTTATTTAATTGAATATTTTTTCTTTTCTATAATATATATATATAATAATATATAAATTTTATCATTGAATAATAAAAAAAAATATGATTTAACCTCAATTAAAATGACTGAATTATATTATGTTTGTTTTTTATTTTAATTTAATTACTCTATTATTAATTACTAAATATATACATATATTATATAAAAATTAAAATATGATGATATAAAGTTGTTTTAAATTTTTGGCATTTTTAAATTGGGTATATTTTTTCAATTTATTAAAATGTTTTTTTTTATTTATTATGTTTAAAAGATTCTTTTTTATTATGTGATATTAATAAAAAATAACGATGCTCTGTGCAAGTCGAATCATGTTGCACATAATTAAATAACAATTGCCAAACAAAGAATATAATATTTTTTTAAATTCTTATATTTAAATATCATTTCAATTAAATAATTTATTCTAAAAGGTCTCATTTTAATTAATTTAATAAAATATTTAAATCATCATCAATTTTTTATTAATAGGTTTATTTTTTTATTTTTAATTTTTAATAAATTCTTTTTTTTATGATGTGATATTAATAAAAAATAATATTAAATTGTATTTAAATTAAAAAATGCGAGTATTTGAATTTGTATAAATTTTAACACATTTAATCAAAAATACATTCAAATCTATATATATAAAGGAGAGTGTTTGTATGTATGTATCTATGTATGTAATTTGTTTACTTTTTTGCTGTCATAGTGTAATATGTTAAAATGTAAATAACTTACATTTTAACATAAAATAGAAAATATGTATATTATTTAAGGATTAAAGAATAAAAATAGAAAGTAAATTAGTGAATATTTTAAAAATAAGACAATTTGTGGAAATTGAAATAACTAAGAAATGAGAGGTGGAGGGGATGAGGAGAGAGGTGGGAGTGTGTGTGAGCGGGAGAGAGAGATTGCTGACGAGGATGAGGAGATGATTATTAGCCTTTGAGCAGTGAATGAATCTATATATATAAAGGAGAGTGTTTGTATGTATGTATGTAATTTGTTTACTTTTTTGCTATCATAGAAACAAACAAAAAAGAAATTTCCTACTTAACCGACAGTTGATAATTTAGAATTATGAACATCAAAAAATAAGAAACGATTTCTATGAAATTACATCACAATATTCTTATATACCTCTATGGTAACATAGGCTATATATTTTATTAATATCTAATCAATAACAGCAAATTTTAATTTTTTAAAGTTTATATAGTTCTCCGTGTTGTTCATTCAAGAGCCAGGCGTGGCCCACTGACTGGCGGACTCATTTTAAACAATGTATATAACTCTAGCGATTCCCAATCAAAGAATTATTATAATATTTAACTTTTTATTTTAAATTCTAATATTCAAATATCATTTCAATTAAACAATTTATTCTAAAAGTTCTCATTTTAATTAATATAATAAAATATTTAAATCATATTTAACTTAAATTATTTTGTATTTATTCTTTCTATATTTGAATACTTCTTTTATTTTAAGGGAGGGAATTAACTATGATCTAAAAAAATTAATAAATGAACTTAATAAAAAATCAAATAAATCCATTAATTTAAATTAATACTATTAATGAATGTATATATTGTTAATTTATCTTTGGTTTTATCAATACTTTTATACCGTTAATTTTTATAAATTAATTTTTATAAATTGTCTCAAGTCTCTAACTTTGCATTTTCTCAAATTTTATTATAATTAAAAATATTCAATAAAAATCAAGCAATGAAATTAAAATATCAAAATGAAATGATCAAGAAATATTATACTCTATTATAACATATACAATACTTATAAACTATAGGCGGAGGAAATATTAGACGATATCATTGCGGGTTCAGCCAAATTGATCAACATTAATTAAGATATTTTCATTATGACAGATATTAAAAAAACCGCGAATTCAATAATTCTGTTCACTAATTATTTGCAGACTTTAGTAAAACCTACGCATGACTCAATAGATCCGGATAAACTTTTTCAAATTTTGATCTTAAAATTTATCTTGAAGGTAGTAAAGAAAGAGTAAGATGCGGAAATCAATTGCAATCAATTGTTACCCAGACGACTTAAATATAATAGGAGATTCGTCAATTGCAATTACAGATAGCGTTGAAAAATTAATCGAGGTAGGAAAAGAGATGAGGTTTGAAATTAATAATGATAAATAAATATATTTAGAAACAAACAGGAGCAGTATTAACATACAAAATGTAGAATTTGAATATGTAGAAAAATTGAATGTAATCACGAAGGATAATAATATTTGAGAAGAATTGAAATCGAAGTTGCAATCGGGAAACGCCTGTTATCATCCAATAAAGAGGCTTATCTCATCAAAATTATCATAAAAGGGAATAAAAATTAAAATATATAAAACAATTATTTTGTCTGTTGTATTATATGGGTGTGAGACATGGTCTATGATCTTAGGAGATGAGAGTGGATTCAGAGTATTTGAGAATAGGATTCTCTTCCCAGCATTTATGGGCCAAAGATGAGGACACCAGGGAATGACGTAAGAAAGATGGAACAGAGGCTCAGGATAAGGACACTTGGAGAAATGTGGTTGTAGCTGCCAAGAACTTTCGAGTAGATAGATATAACATATTCAATAAAAATATATATAATTAATTTACTGATTAAATTAAAATATATTTTAAATAATCACACAATAAGAAATGAATGTTTTATGTTATACATTGATTGAAACAAAATGGATGAAAACCTTTTACTACTTTCAACCAAATATTATGTACCACTCGGGGGTACAGGGGGCGGAGCCCCCGTCTAGATGTGAAGAGCGACGAAGGAGCTCTGAGCAGCTAGTAAAATATAAAACTTTATTTTGATATATAAATTTTAAAATTAGAATATATAATCTTTAATTTTTTAAAATTTATATTATTCTTTGTTTGAGCAAGATCAAATTTCCCGCTAATAGGATATTTTTAAGTTTTGAAATGTCTAAGGTCAGAGAAGACAGGACGGGTCACGTGACACAGGGTTGCAAAATTCGAATGTTTTTGTACCGTCTTGTTTCCTGGGTCTTTGGGTTTTGGTCACTGCTTTCCATGTGAATATCTGCCTATTTGTTGCTTGGTCTGCCTGCTGAGAAGTTGAATTGGAAAACCTCTCAGATCGAACAGAAGCCATTTGGTTCGTAAAAATTCTCCTTTCTTTAATTCTCGCTGCTCAGGTTGTATTGAAATTGCTATATTGATTAATTTGTTAATGTTTTAATAAATCTTATTTCATAATTTAATTTTTTTTTACATATTTGAGGTCCAGTGGAGAAATATTGTGCGATCTCCATTATACTTCATTTGTTTATTCTTTTATTGAATTGTTAATTTGTTAGTTTGTTAATTTAAGTTAGGATTATTTGCTTTATTTGCTTTCATCGCAAACCTAATTGTATACTGCTTTTTTTTATCTTTTTAACTTTTATAATATACACTGCTTTATATAAATATATCAGAAAAACGAGATTAAAATTGTTTTATTTACTAATTCTTTCTTTATACCTTAAGGAAATTTAGGTGGGTTAAATTGATTGTGGTTGGAGAGCTTCCAGCGTTTTTATTTCTTGTTTTATTTAAATAAGAATTAGAAGCCTCGTATCTGCGAAATTCGGATCACCCAGAGACGATTTGTGTATTTCTTATAATTTAAGAAATTATATGAGTCTAACTGGTCTATTGGTAAGTATCGTTTGAATTAAAAGGTTTTGTTAATTTTCCTTTTTGATAAAACAAAATTAACTGGCGACCTTGACTAAACCTTATATTTGAATTATATTATTATTAATATAAATAACCCACCCCCATTGTTAACGCAGAGAAGGGAATGGATTTATGCACTGAAGCATATTTTCAATTGGCACCTTCTTTGCCCTAACATAAATTCTTTTGGCGAGCCGTGGACAGGACTGGAAGTGTCTCTAATCAGGTTAGTTTTTTCTCATTTGCTTTTCCTTTTGGTTTTGTTTTTTTTTGGCTATATTCTGATATATTTATATATAAATAATTGAAATAATGGCTGATTTGGAAGCTCAATTGTAACAAATCAGCATTGAGATGAAAAAATTAACAAGAGCAGCTAGAATTAAAGAATTGTTATTCGCGGGGCTGACCAACACAAATAGCACGGGGATTCAAGCTTTAGTTGCTGAAACTAAAGATTTAATTTTGCAGCTTGAATTGTTGCAAAATAATGTTTTTGAAAAGGGTGTAGATGTTCAGTGTGAAAACATATTGGAAGACACTGATCGTCTCATCCTATCACTTAATAAATGTGTATTGAATGTCCCACAGCAGCCAACAATAAAGCAGGAGAAGTTGGTGTCGGGTTTAGCGGCAAATAATATTAATTTGCCAAAGATCCAATTACCAACTTTTTCTGGAGAGTACGTGGATTATTTGCCGTTTACGAACCAGTTCGACGCGGCAATAGGATCCAACCCCTCCTTGAGTGCAGCGCAGAAGCTGCAATATCTGAAAGGCTACTTGGGACCCAAGGCATTGGACACGATTCGGCATCTTCCGTCGACCGACGAGAACTACATCCCAGCGAGAGATATACTGCACAAGGCGTTTTACAAGTATAGGGACTTGGTCTTCGACCTCATTGAAAAAGTGTTCAGCTTGCAGCCGATTTTATTTCCCTCGAGTGAAAATTATAATAAATTAATCTCGATGGTGAGGGAAATTATTGCACAGTTGAACTCTTTAAAGATAAATACGGTCGAATCCAATCCCTATCTAGTGTATGCAGTTTTGTCTAAACTGGATCCAGAGGCGAGGTCGAGATTCATCTTCCCTTTGAAAAGCGAAGAAATCCCGGCCTTGGATGTTTTGCTCGAATTTCTTACACAACTTGCGGATTCTGTAAGAGGTCGAGAAACACCACGGGAAGATAAGCCAGTGTTGAAACAGTGTAAGAAGGACAGGAAAGTATTAAATACTTTTATTAAAATAAAGAAAATTTGTAAATTGTGTAAAAAGGACAACCACATTTTACACAATTGTGTCCATTTCTCTCAGAAAAGTCCTTCAGAGGGATATTATTTTGTAAAATCTAATAATCTATGTTTTAAATGCTTTTCAGAGAAACATAGATCAAATGAATGCACATCTGGAGGCTGCACAATTTGTAAGAGGTCGCACAATAGTCTACTGCACTTTGAAAAAGGGAAATCTACACTGGACCTCAATAAGAAACAGGCCTTAAGAAAACAGCAGTCTGAGCAGCCATCTCCTAAAACCGGTAACAAAAATGAATCCCCTATGTCCACATCCACTTCGCCTAGCCCTAATCATACCAATAATTATTTTTGCAAAAATGATGGTTTTTGTTCAGTGCTGGGAAGAGCATTGATGATATGCAAGCTGCCTAACGGTCAGGAAATTAAAGTTAATGCTTTTATTGATCCGGGCAGTGAAATATCATTGATCTCTAGTAAGTTGTTAAAAATTTTAAAATTATTAACTTTTAATTCGAAAATTTCGATTTCGGGTTTAAAAAATCAACCATTGGCCAATTCAACTAAAGCGGTAAATTTAAATTTTTTCTCCCCGACAGATAGCGCGTTCTCCTTGACCGCAAAATTTAACGTGGTAAATGATTTGAAATTTATAATACCCAATGTGCATGTAGAAAGAAGTCAATTTGATTTTGCAAATGGTTTGCCACTCTCGGATAACTCGTTCCTCGATCCTAAAGAGGTGTTTATTTTGATAGGGGTAGATCTTTATTCGAAAATTGTAGCTAATGGCTTAAAAAAGAATAAAGAAGGGAACTTGTTTGCACAAAATACCTCGTTAGGCTGGGTCATTTTCGGAGCCGCGAAGGGGCGGAACTCTAACACCAACAAATATTGTAATTTTTTAAATAAAAATAAATTAGAATCAATTGAACAGAATTTAGAAATTCTCTGGGAACAGGATAAATGTGATGTGAAACCAAAAAGCCCCCCTCCGTCTCATGCAGAGGTGGAATTTAATAGATCAATTAAACAACTCCCCAGTGGGAGATTAGAAGTTTGCTTGCCGTTCAAATCAATCGTTCCTTCGTTAGGAAATTCCTTTAGCACAGCCTTAAAAATTCACAAAACTCAATCAAATAAATTTCAAAAGGATCCAAGCCTAAAATACGAATATGAAACATATTTCAATAATTTAATAGAGTCTAATATTATAGAAAGGGTAGGCTCATTATCTAATCATAATCCAAACAAAGACAATGAACAGTTTTATCTCCCTCATTTTGGCGTTTTCAAAAAGGAAACAAAACAGCTTAGAGTAGTGCTCAATGGATCGTCGAAATCATCATCGGGTTTCTCATTAAATGATGCATTGGAAATCGGGGATCCTTTGCAAAATGATATTCGAGTCATCTTAACTAGATTTAGAAATTATAAATTTGTAGTTTGTGCGGATATTGTTAAGATGTATTTACAAATTCAAATTCCAGAAAATCAACGAGATTTCCTGAGGATAATATGGAGAAACAATGAATCAAATTCAATAGATATATATAGATTTGCTCGCATTCCCTTTGGTCTGGCTCCATCAGCCTTTTTAGCCATACGTTCTTTACTTTGGTTGGGAAACAAATATGTTAACGATTTTCCCGAGGTCCTTAATCTTATTCAAAATAACACCTATCTGGACGACTTCCTCTTTGGGGCAAATTCTATCAAAGAATTGATAAAATTAATAGAAAAATTGCAGATAGTTTTATCAAAGGGAAATTTTAATTTAGACAAATGGATGTCAAATTCAGATAAAATAATAGAAATTTTACGTAACAAAGCGATATTAACTGACACTTCAAAAACGTTAGCCTTTGGGACTGATTCCACCGTATTGGGAATTCAATGGAACCCCTGTGAAGATATATTTTATTTTAAATTCACAAATTTCCCTAATGTTATCTTAACTAAGAGATCGATTCTATCAGATTTGGCAAAAATTTTTGATCCTCTTGGATGGCTAGCCCCTTGTATCATTACTTTTAAAATAATGTTTCAACAATTATGGAAAATAAACCTAGATTGGGATCAAGAAGTCCCACACCATTTTCAACAAATATGGTCTAACTTTAGAATTGAGATGGAAAATATTTCTAAATTTAAAATACCTAGGTTACTCGTCCCAGTAGATGTAGATCACTACAGAGTATTTGCTTATTCCGATGCAAGTACCTTAGCCTACGGATGCGTACTATATGTGAGTGCACATAATAAAGATAATTCTTTAATCGATTCAAATATATTACTTTCAAAATTTCGTGTTGCACCCCTTAAGACACTATCGTTACCGAGACTTGAACTTCTCGGTGCGGTCTTATTGATAAAAACTTTAAATTTTATAATTCCCTCATTAGAGTTTAACATAAAATTTTACCACTTATTCACTGATTCCACGGTTGTTCTAAATTGGATTACTTCCCCCGCTTACAAATATAAAACGTTTGTAGCCAATCGAATAGCATACATCCAAGAGTTCACTTATCCCCACTATTGGGCCCACGTTTCATCTCCTATGAACCCTGCAGATTTAGCTACTAGGGGGATATCTGTAGAAGAGCTAATTAATACAAGGTGCTGGATTAAAGGTACTAAAGAACATATGATAAAACCTCCGAGCAAGTATATACATTCAAATAGTATTAACCCCCCTGAGAATGAAATTAAAGTTGAATTCTCAAAAGAGGTTTTCACATCTCAAGACAATTCTTATTTCGATAGATATATTGAGCATTTTTCTGATTACAAAAAACTTGTTTATAATTTAGGTATTATATCAAAATTTATAAAATATTTAAAAATGAAAGTTGATTATAAGGAAAATTACAAAATTAAATTCAAGGAAATTAAAGAAATTACTTCCGAAAATTTCAGAAATAGTGAACGTTTGATTATTAGAAACTTACAAGGAAGAGATTATCCTTATGAATATAAGGCTCTGAGCGATCGTAGGGATATAAAAAATAACAGTAGCATATTAAACTTGGCACCTTTCTTAGATAATGACGGATTGATAAGAGTAGGAGGCAGGATTCGAAATTCCTTTCTAAATTATGATCAAAAACACCCAATTATACTTCCTCGTGATAATCATTTTACTAAAATACTAGTTCGATTTTATCATGAAAAATACTTGCATGTAGGCCCGCACACTATGCAAGCACTAATTTTCAACAAATATTGGATACCTCAAGGGAGAAAATTAATAAGAAATGTATATAGGTCGTGCATTACGTGTACAAAATTTTGTAAAAAAGGCTTAACCCCTTTTATGGGGGATCTGCCAGAGGATAGAGTAATACCACATAAACCTTTTCAAGTAGCAGGGGTGGATTTCTTTGGGCCATTTTATATACATTACAGTCTGCACAGGGGGTCAAGACCACAGAAGGTTTATGTTGTGATTTTTGTTTGTTTTGCAACTAAGGCTTGTCACTTTGAATTGTGTAACGATTTGACTACCGAAACCTTCCTTTTGGCTTTGAAACGGTTTATTGGAAGACGAGGTATTCCTACTAAAATTTACTCAGATAATGGTACCACATTTGTTGCAGCATCGAAAGCAATACGGCATGACTTAGTAACGTTAATTAACAATGCAAACTCTAACGAGACAAAGGATTTTTTAGCAAAGAATGATATAAAGTGGAATTTTATTCCACCTTATAGTCCTAATTTCGGAGGGTTATGGGAAGCTGGAGTAAAATCAGCAAAATTTCATCTAAAGAGAATTATTGGAAAAACTTATTTAACGGTTATGGAATTGTCAACATTATTGTGTCAAGTAGAAGCAATACTTAACTCCAGACCACTCACTCCCTTAAATACAGACATAGATTCACTAGATTGCTTAACCCCGGGACATTTTCTGATAGGAACCCCATTAACACAATTACCTTTCGAAAACCACACCCAGCATGACCTCAAATTAAATTATCGTTTTAAAGATGTTCAATCACTTTTGGAAAAAATGGTCACATGACTATTTGAAAACTTTGCAACAGAGATACAAAGGAAAGAAAAAGCAAATCTCAGTGAAAGAAAACCAAATCGTTTTGGTCCATGAAAGGGGGATGTTACCAAACCAGTGGTTGCTAGGAAAGATTTTACAATTACACCCTGGGAATGACAATGTAGTTAGGGTAGTGACAATAAAAACTAAAAATGGAGAAATTAAACGGCCAGTAAGTAAACTAGTTCCTCTTCCTATAGAAACATAATTACTTTATTAACTAGTAAATTTAACAATAATATTTTTTAATCCTGATAGTAGCAGAGAGTCTGAATTCCATTCCATTTGAGGGGTGGCTCTCAGAATTGTCGAAAGTGTTTAGAGAATCGGGGTTCTCTAAAAAGGGGGGAGTTATGTTTGAGCAAGATCAAATTTCCCGCTAATAGGATATTTTTAAGTTTTGAAATGTCTAAGGTCAGAGAAGACAGGACGGGTCACGTGACACAGGGTTGCAAAATTCGAATGTTTTTGTACCGTCTTGTTTCCTGGGTCTTTGGGTTTTGGTCACTGCTTTCCATGTGAATATCTGCCTATTTGTTGCTTGGTCTGCCTGCTGAGAAGTTGAATTGGAAAACCTCTCAGATCGAACAGAAGCCATTTGGTTCGTAAAAATTCTCCTTTCTTTAATTCTCGCTGCTCAGGTTGTATTGAAATTGCTATATTGATTAATTTGTTAATGTTTTAATAAATCTTATTTCATAATTTAATTTTTTTTTACATATTTGAGGTCCAGTGGAGAAATATTGTGCGATCTCCATTATACTTCATTTGTTTATTCTTTTATTGAATTGTTAATTTGTTAGTTTGTTAATTTAAGTTAGGATTATTTGCTTTATTTGCTTTCATCGCAAACCTAATTGTATACTGCTTTTTTTTATCTTTTTAACTTTTATAATATACACTGCTTTATATAAATATATCAGAAAAACGAGATTAAAATTGTTTTATTTACTAATTCTTTCTTTATACCTTAAGGAAATTTAGGTGGGTTAAATTGATTGTGGTTGGAGAGCTTCCAGCGTTTTTATTTCTTGTTTTATTTAAATAAGAATTAGAAGCCTCGTATCTGCGAAATTCGGATCACCCAGAGACGATTTGTGTATTTCTTATAATTTAAGAAATTATATGAGTCTAACTGGTCTATTGGTAAGTATCGTTTGAATTAAAAGGTTTTGTTAATTTTCCTTTTTGATAAAACAAAATTAACTGGCGACCTTGACTAAACCTTATATTTGAATTATATTATTATTAATATAAATAACCCACCCCCATTGTTAACGCAGAGAAGGGAATGGATTTATGCACTGAAGCATATTTTCAATTGGCACCTTCTTTGCCCTAACATGCTTCATGCTTACGATTTTTGAACTTTCCCTCTATTTCAATTCGACAAAGACTGACACTAGCCATTCCGATTTAAGATTCCTAAATTAAAAGAACAAATAAAATTATTATATTTATTTAATATATAATAACATTTCAATTTATTTTAATTTATTTATATCTGCATTTTTTAATGATTAATTTTGAATTCTGATTTAATTATTTTTCTATTTTGTAATATTTATTTAATTATTGTATTATATTTATATATTCTATTATATTTTTTTATAATAGGGTTCTTTTTTTATTTTTAATTTTCTCTTTTTTGATATGATATTAATAAAAAATAATATTAAATTGTATATAAATTTAAAAATTAGAATATTTGAATTTTTTAAATTTTAACACATGTAATCAATCATATGTATTAAGAATGGAAAATTTTGAAAATCAACTTGGTATTAAATTCAGAAAAAAAATACTGATACAGTGGTGCCTCACACAACGAACTTAATTCGTTCCAGGAGCAAGTTCGTTATGCGAAAAGTTCGTTATGTGAAACGCGTTTTCCCATAAAAATACATGTTAAAAAAAATAATTCGTTCTGTATCATAAAATATGCTAAGATGACATAATAAAAGATAAAATTTTTGTTACTATTTTTATTTAAATACATATTTAGAAACATAATTAAATCTAAAAAACCACCCCCTGCTGGCTTTGAATTCTTCTTCATTATCTTGATTGCTCCTACTTCCAGGGACGTTTTTCTTTAGATCGTCATAAATTCTCTTAGCTTTGTAACAGATAATATCTTGGGTTGTTACGTCACCTTTCACCTGCCTGTCCTTAATCCAAATCGCTAATAGCCTCTCCATTTCCTCGTGGATTGAAGACCTATGTTTTTCATGAAATAATTTTGATACTCCTTTGGCTACTTTGGCTGATTTGATTGCATCCTTATTTGTCAAAATGGTGTAAATAGTGGTCTTGCTGAGGCCAAACTCTTTGACGAGTTCACACTGTTTTACCCCAGATTCACTCCTTCTAATTATTTCCTGTTTTATTTCAACAGAAATCACCTTCCTGCTTTTTTTAGAAGCGATAATATAAAAAAAAGCAAAATGTGCAGCATCGTACACGTGGCGGAAGTGAAACTTCTTACAATCTAGAGAATAAGATAAATTTTAGTTGAGAGTGTGAGTGAGAGAGAAATAGAGAAAAATAAAGGGATCATTTCGAAAGACATATAACAGTATAAAATTTTCGTAACAAATATTCGCTTTATTATTATTATTATCTACTCTATCATCATATCTACATTGCCTGTACTATTGTCGGTTGATGATTCAATTGGTAATACTGATATTAATGGCTTGTGATAACTAAAATAAGATATATATGTTCGTGATTCGATATTTTCTATATAACGTGTAAAAACAGCATCTATTGTAGTTCCAGATTTTGTTGTTGATTCCTTGGGATCGTTATTTATAAGCAGACCAAATGTTTCTCGAAGAAAGTTGATCAACGGCAACGAATCATCAGATCCAAAATTTACATTAAAATCTCCCCCGAGAATTAGAGGGATTTTATCTTCGCCTCGTTCAAGTGCATTAGCACCTGTGTGGCTATAAACCAGTAGTGAACGGTGTATGAAATAAATAATATCGTCTAAATTTTGGTCGTTATTTTTTTTCGGCATAGTGAAATCTGTGGAGTAGAGAAAAGCAGTTTTAAATGCAATAATAATTTTAAATTGATTTAGTAGTGTTAAAGTAATGTTGAGATTCGGATAAATAACGTGAATGGTCATTGACGCACATAACTGTATGTGTTGGCGTGTGAATCGCCGACCATGTTCACACACACAATTACATGCGTCGGTATGCGTGCACGCTGTATATTTGACTTAAGAATTTTAATTATTTCACGAAATATATATATATATATATAAATATCAATTTTTACTATCTCGCCAGAGGTAGTATTGCGATCACGAAAATTTTCGATGTTGAGATTTTGATGTTTTTATACGTTTTGAAGGTTCCTGAATCATTTTCACTAAGGTTGAGAAAAATGTCTGTGTGTGTGTGTGTGTGTGTGTGTGTGTATGTATGTAGGCAAGATTACGCAAAAACGGTTTGAGCTAGAATGATGAAATTTGGTACATGGACATTATTCAAAATTCATAGTTTTCTATCAACTTTTGAGAAATGTAGGTCAACCGGAAGAGGGTCATTACCTACAACGTTTTGATTTTTTTTCCTCTAAAGTGACCGTAAAAATAAAGATATATGTTTGATAATTTTTCACATGATTAATAATTGTATAAAACTGCTATATATAGAATTTCAGCTTGATTGATTCGCTAAAATTACCAGAATTAATTTTTTAACACTGCAAATCTCACGCGCCAACACGTAACGTGGTGCCATCAACAAAAAGCCAAACATGCGCTGGTTTAATATTTATTATTTATTATTTATAATTTATAATTAATTAAATTTAATTTAAATATAATATATTATGTTATTTAATCCAATTCAAATTGCGAGATAGTCGAGTGGAGACACTCCAGCTAATTATATATGACTTAACTAGCGCGCATGCGCGTCATGGACTTTGGACCTAGAGTGGGGATTAGAACGAAAGACAGCACAAAAGAGAGACGCAGATAGAGGCTATCTCATTCTCACTCGTTATACCTATATCTTCTTTCTCTCTTGCGTTACGAAATTTCAATTTTTCAATTCACTCTCCATTCTCAACCAAATGTCAGGACGCCGCTAAAGAAGTTTCACTTCAAAAAATATAGAATGATAATGATAATTGAATATGGTAATGAAGAACGATTGCCGCTATACGTGTTTAAGTTAAGGGCAGTGACTATAATGACTGCCTGCAGTGCCTGCGCAAGGGGATGCAATACAACGGCAGCGATCGCGGAAGATCGGGCAAGTTCGTTGTGTTCAACGTTCGCTGTGCGAGGCGTTCTTTATGCGAGGCATCACTGTATATAGAATATATAGACTATTCGAATATAATTTAAAACTCTTTCTCTCCTTCTATTTTAAATTTAAAAATCGGAGTTTTAAGAAATATAGATGCCTTTTGCAAGATGGGTGGGTAAATGAATTGGGCTGGAAAAGGAAGCAATTTATAATTTTCTTCTAATTCAGATTTAGGACAAATCGCGCGTACAACATTTTATCAAATCTTGCTAAGAACATTCAATATTTCTGTACACAAATTATTCAGAGTATTGGCAAAGCGTATCCCTCACAATCAGTTTAAATTGAAACTTATATAAATTAACAAAGTGAAAATTTTTATTTGTTTAAATTTTATTACAATGAATCAAAAAAAATTAAATATATAGATCACATGATTAAGAGAAGCAAGAAACTTGGGAGAAAATAACTGTTGGATGGAGGTCGGACATGACAGAAACTGTAAGCGAAATCTTCATATTGCGACTAATAATTTTCAAATCCCCTAGCACCACAGAATTAGATAAGTTTCTTTTAAGGGAGGAAATTAACTAAAATCTAGAAAAATTAATAAATGAACTTAATAATAGAAAAAAAACAATTAATTTAAATTAATACTATTAATGAATGTATATATTGGTAATTTATCTATAGTTTTATCTACCGTTAATTTTTATATATTGTCTCAAGTCTCTATTTTTGCATTTTCTCAAGTTTCATTATAATTAAAAATATTCAATAATAATCTAGCAATGAAAATAAAATACCAAAATGTAATGATCAAGAAATCTTATACTCTATTTCACTATTATAACATAGAAAATACTTAAGAACCATAGGCGGAGGAAATATTAGGAGATATCATTGCTGGTTCAGGCCAAATCGAACAACATTAATTAAGATATTTTCATTATGACAGATATTAGGATAAAACCGCGAATTCAATATTTCTGTTCACTAATTATTTGTAGACTTTAATAAAACATACGTATGACTCAATAGATCCGGATAAACTTTTTCAAATTTTGATCTTCAAATTTGTCTTGAAGGTAGTAAAGAAACAATAAGATGCGGAAATCAATTGTAAAATATTAGGTTACCCAGACGACTTAAATATAATAGGAGATTCGGCAATTGCAATTACAGATAGCGAGGGAAAATTAATGGAGGTTTGAAATTAATACTGATAAGAAAAAATATTTAGTAACTCTGAATGTCAAAGTGAAGAAATTCAAAAAAGCGCGGGTAAACGGCGGGAGTAACTATGACTCTCTCAAAGGACAACGCAGGAAGCCTGACTACAAGAAGAAAGTTGAGGAGTACATCAAGGAACTAAATAACAAGCCGATCCAGAAGACCTTTGATAGCCCGAGTCCCAAACACTTCGAACATTCCTGGGACAACTAGACCCACTGACAACGACTAACTACTCTGCCAACGACCTGCAAAACATCTGAACAAAGATCGGCGACTGGACCAACGACAGACTTCTAACAGAAACTGCAGCATACATTAATACCATCTTCCCTTTGTTGCAGAGACAGAAGAGGCGCATTCCAGAAAGTGTAACAGCTCACAAGACATCCAAACGACGACAAAGACGCATGGACTATGCAAGAACACAAATTGCATGGACTAAAAACCCATGTAGGTGCCTGAAGACAATAATGGATGGGAAGACGACTGCGATACCACATACGCAGCAAACGATGACCCGCTTCTGGGAGGAGACGATGACGTGTGGCAGCCTCATCTCCCCAGGCCCTGAAGAAATAAAAGACCCTATCGACCAACTATGGGGTCCCATTGAAGCGAAGGAAATACTGGCCAACCTCCCGGCACTTTCAACCAGCCCGGGACCGGACGGAATCACTCCTAGGCAGCTTCGAGCGGTCCCTTTGCCGGTACTAACACGGCTATTTAACATCTTCCTAGACGACTGCCGGAAAGATTGTTCGTGGCCAAGACTACCTTGATTCCAAAGAAGAGTGACGCCTTCGAACCCGGTGACTATAGACCCATAACGGTGCAGTCGGTATTAACCCGAGCGTTCAACAAAGTATTGGCATCCAGAGTCAGCAGGCACATCATCTTCGACTCAAGACAGAGAGCGTTCCTTCCTGTCGATGGATGCGCCCAAAACACATTCGACCTCGACTTGATCCTGCGACACCACAGACAAAACTACCGACCTTTATATGTGGTCTCACTTGACATGACAAAGGCCTTCGACTCCATATCTCACACGACGCTTCGAGAAACGCTCACGGTTATGGGTATCCCGGAGCCTATGACCAGCTATATTATGGATTCTTACGAGAGGAGCTCAACTGTGCTCTCATTTAATGGCTGGTCCTCATCCAAGATACACCCGAACAGGAGTAAAACAGGGCGACCCGCTATCTCCAATCATCTTCAACATGGTAATCACCGTATGCTCAGACAAATCCCACCTGAAGTCGGAGCCAAAATAGGTAAGGTAACTTATTATGCTGTCATGTTTGCAGACGACATGCTGTTATTTGCCGGGGCCCCGGAAGGGCTTCAATCGTCCCTGGATGCAACGACCAGTTTCCTATCCAACTGCGGCCTGGTCGTAAACAGCGGCAAATCATTCACCATCAGTATAAAAACCATCCCAAAACTGAAGAAAACTGCAATAGACAGCGGAACCAAATTTACCTGCGGGAGCGCCGAGCTGCCTTCTTTAAGGAGAACTGACGAATTTACGTACCTGGGCATCCCCTTCACTTCTGAAGGAAGATCAACCGTGAAAGATGACGTGAAATATAGACTCGACCTAGACAAACTTACAAAAGCCCCCCTCAAGCCTCAACAACGGCTTTTCGGCTTAAGGGTGATGATTCTACCAGGGCTCTACCACCTTCTAACCCTGGGAGGTACCACACTCAGCCTATTGAGGAAGATCGACACGGCGACGAGGAGAGCAGTGCGAAGATGGTTGGATCTCCCCCATGATGTACCCAACTCCTATTTCCACGCTTGCGTGCGTGATGGAGGTTTGGGGATTCTATCTGTTAGATGGCTAATACCTCTCCATCGGCTTAGAAGACTTGAGAACATCTGACTCTGACATAAACTCAACTAATAACGAAACTGAACTATTTTTGACAAGAGGTGCGACGTACTAGAGACAGACTTTTGGACAACCAGACATTGGTCGACTCGAAAAAGGAGATCCAAGAGAGATGGGCTAATGCTCTTTACAGCTCAATTGATGGAAAGGGATTGAAAGAATCCAATAGAGTTCCTCAACAACATCTGTGGGTTGCCGAAGGAAGCCGTTACTCAGTGGCAAAGATTTCCTCAACTCTATCAAACTTAGAATAAATGCAACTTGATCTCGATGCGCTAGAGGGAGGATCAAAGACCGAATGTGTCGTGGAGGATGCGGTGAGATTGAAACTCTCAATCATGTTCTCCAACAGTGCCACCGCACCCACAGGCAAAGGATAGCACGTCACAGTGCTGTGACTGCTTACATAAAGCGCAGTCTCGAGGGAAAGTTTAAGGAGGTTTTAGAGGAACCTCACTATGTTTCTGCAACTGGATTATCTAAACCTGACATCGTGGCGATTGGTGAGGATATAGCTCTTGTATTAGATGCACAAGTGGTCAATGACCACTATCCATTAGACCAAGCTCATAAGAACAAGAAGCAAAAATATAGTAACCTTGAATAATCCATCAAGAAAAGATACAAAGTCAATACTGTTAGATTCGGAACAATAACACTGAACAACAGGGGTGTGTGGGGGAAAGAAAGTCTTAGTGAATTGATAGATCTTGGAATCTTAAATAAGAGCGAAATAAAAGTGGTATCATCTAGGGTCATTATTGGTGGACTTTCTGCATATTGGTCCTTCAATAGAACAACAAAGACGGGGGCTCGTATTAAGACCGGTGTCGGTTGAGTCATCTGAAGTCAGTAGAAAAGGTGACGCCTGCCTTTCAGGCGCAATATACTGTGTGGTTTTAGTGGATATTACCACTCTCTTACTTCGCTTGAGAGTGGGTGAGTCCCACACTCCCGGAACTCAACACCCGGGGTGCGTAAATGCATTTCCACACGTTAGAAAAAAAAAAAATAGCCAAATGCCTCGTCATCTAATTAGTGACGCGTACGAATGGATTAACGAGATTCCCACTGTCCCTATCTACTATCTAGCGAAACCACTGCCAAGGGAACGGGCCTGGAAAAATTAGCGGGGAAAGAAGACCCTGTTGAGCTTGACTCTAGTCTGGCAATGTAAGGAGACATGAGAGGTGTACCATAAGTGGGAGCTACTATGGGATATTCTCCTATTTTATCGTCTTTGAAATACCACTACTTTCATTGTTTCCCTACTTATTCGGTAGGGCGGAGCGTGTATGTCATACACTTTTGTGTTATGATATTACCATATTCTTGCACCAAGAGTATAGCGCCGGCTTATTGTAATAATTGTATTGCATGATATTGTGTGCTCGCGCGCGCATGCTTTATTCTTGCATATGTTTAACTTGGGCTTGTTCAAGTTACTATGTTTCGGGTATTGTTGTGTGTGTGTAAGTATGCGTTTTATGTTAATACATTATTCTTCCGGGTCTTGTTAGGCTCGATCCGATCCGGAGACACTGTCAGGCGGGTAGTTTGACTGAGGCGGTACATCTGTCAAAAAATAACGCAGGTGTCCTAAGGCCAGCTCAGCAAGGACCTCAGAGCAACCTCGCGTAGAGCAAAAGGGCAAATGCTGGCTTGATCCCAATGTTCAGTACGCATGGGGACTGCGAAAGCATGGCCTATCGATCCTTACAAAATAGGTAGATCATGGATGGCTCACGACTTGTAACAGGAAGGGATTTTATCAATATGATAAAATTAAGGGTTAACGCTTTGCCGACGCGGTCCAGGACTACTAGAGGCAGGATAGAAGACCGCTCTTGCAGAGCGGGGTGAGGCTCCGCCGAGACTCTAGGACATGTGTTGCAAAGATGCCATCGCACTCAGGCCGCACGTATTGAGTGTCATGATGCGGTGGTGTCTTATATAAGACGTGGGATGAGCAACATATACGACTATCGCAAACCGGACCTTATCGCAATCAAGCGAAACAAAGCCCTAGTATTAGATGCTCAGATTGTATCTGAGCACATGGATCTGGAAACCGCACATAAGAACAAGTCGGCAAAATATAGACCTCTCTCCAACTCAATATGTAAGATTTATGATGTTTCGGAAGTGGAGTTTGGCTCCGTCACTCTCTCCTGGAGAGGGCTCTGGAGTGAACAATCCGCAAGTCACCTGAGGAGTGCTCTCACAACAACTATGGGGATGCATGAATCTTGGGGTTTGACCGATAGCTTACCGCCCTTAGGGGCTTTTTGGTCGGGTGACGGGTTTTCTGCACGTTTGCGGGGGCCCATGGGGCAGATTTCTGCACCATCGGTTGGAGAATTGTTAATTGTTAATTAGCACCGACCATTTACCATATCCTTAAGGCCCTTTTTGGCCTTGAAAAGAGAAATTCACCTCCCCTTTCCACCTCTCCTTGGCTTCTTGGAACGTTCTGGAATGTTCTAGAACAACCAATTCCCCCTCACCCTCCCTAGCCTCTCGCCAAAACTTTCGTTTCTTCCTCACCTCCCCCCCCCAGGCGGCAAGCGACCCCACCGTTCCTGTTTGACTCCAACTCTGTCTCTCCTGGTCTCCCACCTCGTCTATCCTCGGGTACGTTCGGGGGTCTTCGGACCGTCGCCTTTCGGCGGCCTCCGACTCATCCCTGGGACGTTTCCGTTCCTTCCCTACACCCCCAGGTGGCAGACGACCCCCTATTCCTATGTTTGACGCCAACTCTGTCTCTCCTGGTCTCCCACCTCGTCTATCCTCGGGTGCGTTCGGGGGTCTTCGGACCGTCGCCTTTCGGCGGCCTCCGGTTCCCCCCTCGGACGTTTCCGCTCCTTCCCTACCCCCCCGGGCGGCAGACGGCCCCCCGTTCCTATGTGTGATTCTATCCCCGTCTCACTCATGGCGTTCCACCTTATCTTTCCTCGTGTGCGTTGAGGGGGACTTCGGAAGATTCAACTGAAAGAGAGACAGTTCAATTGTAAAAGAAACAGTACCCATGTTCACCCAATACTCACGTTTAGAGCACCCCTGAGAGCAGCACCGCCCCACTATTACAGCGCCCATTGAAGATCGATATAAATTGCTGCTAGTTGACTTGTGTATTTATATGTATATTTGTTTATTTATTGATTTATTGATTATTTATTGATCATTCATATTCATGTTCATTAATTTATTATCACCCACCATTTTACATTCACCCCAACATTATCACCATTCCCTGCACTATTTATTAATCATCCCATTCCCCATTCAATATTTATTAATCATCCCATTTCCCCATTCACTATTTATTAATCATCCCATTTCTCCATTCACTATTTATTATTCATCCCATTTCCTCATTCACTATTTATTAATCATCCCATTTCCCCATTCATCCACGCATTGCCATCATTCCCTTCTTACCATTTTTTATTTTGGCGGACAATGAGCCATCATTTGGGGGTCAGACCTTCATGGATCGCTCGGACTTGTTCTCCGATGGAAAAATTTTTCTAAGTCTGGTCAGTCGACATAACCCAAAACACACTTTTTCATCAAAAATGGCAATAATATACATTTTTAGTGTCGTTACGATGTAGAATAGATGAATTTAATATTATTTTATAAAAATTTCGATTTTTTATTTTGGCGGACAATGAGCATTTGGGGGCAAGCTTTTAAAGATCTATATGACCTTTGGTTTGATGAAGAAGGAAGTAAAACACAATATTTGAAAACCCTAGGAAGAGAAGGAACAAATCTAACTAATATGTCCGGTATTTTAAGTAGAACAGGATCTAATGCTACAAAAGCTTTTAAAGACTTATATGACCTTTGGTTTGATGAAAAAGGAAGTAAAACAAAATATTTAAAGATTCTAGAAAAAGAAGGAATAAATTTAGCTAATATATCCAGATATACATCTTGGAAAAGGCATTTACAATTATTACAATAACCCGGCGCTATACTCTTGGTGCAAGAATATGGTAATATCATAACACAAAAGTGTATGACATACACGCTCCGCCCTACCGAATAAGTAGGGAAACAATGAAAGTAGTGGTATTTCAAAGACGATAAAATATGAGAATATCCCATAGTAGCTCCCACTTATGCTACACCTCTCATGTCTCCTTACATTGCCAAACTAGAGTCAAGCTCAACAGGGTATTCTTTCCCCGCTAATTTTTCCAAGCCCGTTCCCTTGGCAGTGGTTTCGCTAGATAGTAGATAGGGACATTTGGATTTCGAGTATAGTTGACGAAACGCCGCGTTCCTAGAGACCCGAGGGACACACCGCTGACACGTTTCACTCGTAAAGAATCTGTGAGGACATTGACTTCTACTATCCAGACTATTGAACCTCTGCCACCACGTGCTTTCCTGGCAGCCAGCATGGGGCTTGCTCTGTCATTCTGAGCACGAAAGGTTACCGAAACCTTGGGCCTGGAGGGTTGGGAGGGTGTGTGTGTTTGTGTGGGATTGACATTTCAGGGGTGTCGATTCCCTATTAGTCGGCTTTTACGACAGGCAGGGACTACCGTTGGCCTATTCTTAGCCGGGCTTAAGCACAGCTCTTCCTTGACTATCATTTCTGATAGGAAGGGGTATCCTTTCATTAGACTTTTATTGCTATTTTCTAATCTAATCCTATCTTGTTTCTAGTTTATTTGTTCGTGTGGTTTTGTGAGGTTGTGGTTTTGTTTGTTTTATTTATTTATTTATTTATTTGTTGTTTTTGAGCTCTTGTATTTTTAAGCTGTTTAAGATTTTTGAGCTTTTCAAGCTAGTTTGTATTTTGGGTTTATGTCCCAAAATAGAATTTTGTGTTTTGAGCTTTATATGTCTCAAGATATTAATTTTGTTTTGTTTTCCGGGCCTTTCATTACACATAATGGAAGTTTTGTTTTAGTTTCTATGTTTTGAGTTATCTCAAGTTGTTTACTGTTTTGAGCTCTTGTATTTTTGAGCTGTTTAAGATTTTTGAGCTTTTCAAGCTAGTTTGTATTTTGGGGTTATGTCCCAAAATAGTATTTTGAGTTTTGAGATTTTATGCCTCAAAATATTAATTTTGTTTTCTGAGCCTTTCAGTACTCAGAATGAAAGTTTTGCTTTAGCTTCCGTGTTTTGAGTTTTCTCAAGTTATTTTTGTTTTGAGCTCTTGTATTTTTGAGCTGTTTAAGATTTTTTAGCTTTTCAACTAGTTTATATTTTGGGTTTATTTCCCAAAATGGTATTTTGAGTTTTGAGCTTTTATATCTCAAGATATTAATTTTGTTTTCTGAGCCTTTCAGTACTCAGAGTGGAAGTTTTGTTTTAGTTTCCAAGTTTTAAGTCTTTTCAAGAAATTTGTTTTTTAACTTTTTGGATTTTTATCTCTTGTATCTCAAAATTTTGCAGAATTGCTAAATTTTTGTCTTTTATTTTGATTTTTGAGCTTTTATGTCCCAAAATTGGTTTTTGTATGATTTTGCATTTTGAGTTTTGGGCTAATTATTTCTCAAAATAGTGATTTTGGATTTTGAGTCTTCTGGTTTAATTTTATTTTGAGCTTTCCGTGAATTTTTGATTTTGGATTTTGTGCTTTTGGAAATTTTATTTTGATTTTTAGATCTCAAAATGTGTGTGTATGTATTTTATGTTTTTGTTATAGTATATATGTTTTGAGCCTTCTCAAAGATTATTATTTTATTTTGGATTTTGAGTTTTTATGTCTCAGTCTTTTGAGCTTTGGGTAAATTGTGTCCCAGATTGAAGGAAATTTTTGAATTTTTAGGTGTTTCTAGGTCTTGGAATGTTAGTTCTGTTTTATAGATTTTAGATTTTTGATTTTGATTTTGAATTTTTTTGAATTTTGAATTTTGAGCTTTTGTATCTCAAGATTTGCATAATTGTGAGATTTGAGTTATCCATGTCTCAAGATTGTTTAAACTTACAAAATTATTTCATTAGTTTTGAGTTTTGTGTTTTTTGGTTCTTAGTTCTCAAAGTTTATTTTTGTTTTGTTTTAATTTTTCATGTTCATGTTTCGATTTTGATTTTGAATTTGAATTTGAGCTTTGATTTTTGATTTATTAATTTATTTATTTATTCATGTTTCGAAATAGTGTTTGGGTATTTTTCTTTTAAAGGGGCATTTTTAAGCATTTCATTTCAGAATTGAATTATTTCAGTGGCTTGTATTCTATTTCGACGTTGAATTTCAATAGTGTTTTGTATACTGTTTCAACGTTGAATTCTGTCTGTGACTTGTATTTTATTTCAATATTGTATTATAACTTCGACTTGTATTCTGTTCTGAAGTTTAATTTCAACAACGACTTGTATTCTATTCCAACGTTGAATTCCAATCAGCGATTTTTATTCTACCCCGACGTTGAAATTCTACAACGACTTTTAGATGGGGGTAAAGTGGGGGGCATTTTCTTTTAGAAGAAATTATATATCAAGTTGGATACGAATATCAACTTGTATTTTATCTCAACGTTGAATTCCAATCAACGACTTGTATTTTTACCCCGGTGTTGCATTCCGACAACAATCTTCGGTGGGGGGCATTTTCTTTTAGTATAAGTTACTTTTTCAAGATTGAATAAATAGCAATTTGTTTTTATTTCAATGTTGAATTCAAGTCAACGATTTGTATTTTACCCCGACGTTGTAATCTTATCAACGACTTTTATTTTTCTCGACTTTGAATTCCGACAACCTTCGGTGGGGGTAAGGTGGGGGACATTTCCTTTTAAGGAAAAGTTATTTATTCCGCAGTTGAATAAATGACAACTTGTATTCTACTTCGACGTTGAATTCCAGTCAACGCATTTTCTTTTAGAAGAAATTATATATCAAGTTGGATACAGTTTATTAATTAACATTTCATTTTTCAGTAATTTTTTAAAATTACAGATTTTTGTTCATTTAATAAATGATTTAATGTGGTCGTCGCACTGGTGCGCGATAGTATTTAGCAGTACTGCTGTTTTGATTATACTGTATATTCAATTAATTTTGAAAATTGACAATATAATAATTCTGCGAAAACAGAGTATTATTGAAGTCCATGGTTTTTCACCTGCGACAATAATTTTGCTTTTTAAATGAATTTGGCCATTTCTTGTATATGGGTGTTGTAATATTTATAAATCAACCTTATATTTCAATGCCATATCTTTAAATTCATGACATATATTGATAGTGATACTCCAATTCATATATTCAGTTGCCATATGTAATTAAATTTTTCATGTCTTTTTTACATCTTTTATTAAGAAATAATTTTTTCGTATTTCTTTTCTTTTCTTTTCTTTTCTAAAAATAAGTTGATAATTTTTAGAATGATAAGAAATTCATTAGTTTATTAAATAAATAGTGATGTTTCTTGTATTTTATAATATTCATTTTATATCATATATCAAACTTTTTCTTTATTGGTTTCACTCAATTAGCATACTAATTTTTAATTTTTAATTTATATATTGTTTGTGAGAATATTAGAATTAGCATATTCATCAAATGTTTGAATACCATCAAAAATTTTTCACTTATAATGAAATTTATTATCAATAAAATTCCCTTAAACGAACAAGTAATTAATTAATTAAATTATCAATGAATTATAGAATGATATATAAAAAAGAAAATTTCTAGAAAAAGTAAAAAATAATTAAAAAGTTTCAATAATTTCAAGATAATAAGAAAAAAATACTCGATTAATTATTTTTTTAATGTTTGTGAGAATTTGACAATATGCATATCTAACAAATGTTTCTATACATACCATAATTATCAATCAATTATAGAATGATATACAAAAAAGAATAAAGAAAAAAATCACAAAAAAACAAACAAGCAATTTTTTAAAAAACTTAAAAAATCTTGTCTTCCAATTTGAATCATAAGTAAATAAGCATGAAGAGCTCATCATTATAATTACCACAGGATAATCAAAAAATAAAGAGAACTAATATCTGACTACAATTATTACAATTATATAATGGTTGTTTGAAATATGAAAAATTTCCAAATGCATCTTGTTAATCTTTCTTGTTTATATATATATATATATATATATATATATATATATATAATATGAGGGCTAATAATGCCAGCCAATTGATTTAGAAGTGGAAAGACAAAGTAATAAATATATCAAGAGATATCTATATATTTAATACGCTAGTGTCCGTCTGTACGCAAAAAACTCCAGAGCCTAAACTACAAGGAGTAAGGTAACCAAATTTTTCTGAGGTGAAGGGTACCTCAAATGATGAAAAATAAAAAAGAAATTAGAAACTTAGGTAACTCCTGAGCTGAGCTGCGGGTGTTCCATTTTCCAGAAATATATATAAAGGAGAGTATTTGTATGTATGTAATTTGTTTACTTTTTTGTTGTCATAGAAACAGATATATATATATAATCTATATATTTAATACGCTAGTGTCCGTCTGTACGCAAAAAACTCCAGAGCCTAAACTACAAGGAGTAAGGTAACCAAATTTTTCTGAGGTGAAGGGTACCTCAAATGATGAAAAATAAAAAAGAAATTAGAATCTTAGGTAACCCCTGAGCTGAGCTGCGGGTGTTCCATTTTCCAGAAATATATATAAAGGAGAGTATTTGTATGTATGTAATTTGTTTACTTTTTTGTTGTCATAGAAACAGATATATATATATATAATTAGAACCTCTCTCTCTCCCTCTATTTAAAATTTTAAAAAATTTCTTAAGCCAGGTAAATGAATTGGACTGGAAGAGGAGACATGTGATTAGAGAAATTGGGGAAAAATCAACCGAAATGTAATTAAACAAAAAAATTCAAGAATTATGATACGGATACGACTTACATACAATTAACATACAAAATGTAGAATTTGAAAAAGTATAAATATTTAAATACTTAAGATCTCTAATCACGAAGGATAATAATATTCGAGAAGAATTTAAATCGACGTTGTAATTGTGTAACGCCTGTTATTATGCAGTAAAGGGGCTTATCTCATCAAAGAGGATCAAAATTAAAATATATAAAACAATTATTTTTCATGTTGATCGATGACTAGGGCGACCATATTTCGAAAACACCAAACCGGGACAAACGGTATACCTTTTTTTTAGAACTAAATTGAAAAAATTTTGAAAAAAAAATTACGAAATGTCCTAAATATTGAAAAAACAGTAGGGTGTCCCGAAGACTTTTTTGGGACAGAGCACCTAAAGACGGGACGTTTGGTCACCCTATCGATGACTCTGGGAGACGATTTGGAGTATTTGTGAGATTAATATTGTTCGCAGCATTTATAGGCCAAAAGAAGATGAGGTCACAGGGGGATGGCGGAGATGGCATAACGAGATATAATGTTCAGATATAGTTAAGGTTATAAAATCAAGAAGGCTGGGATGGGAAGGGGACGTGGTTGGAATTGGAGAAACTAGAAATTGGGAGAAACCGATTGGGAAACATCCGGTGGAAGACCAAGGACCAAGGTGGGTGGACAATGAAGGAAGGGACATGGGATGATAATTAACAAACAAGTGCATCTAAACTTGGGATGGATTTGAACCCTTTTTTAGGCAAACAAATAACCGATATGAACTTGGCCTGCTTTTTAACAGGTATGTTTTGGATTAGATATATTTTACAAGAAAACAAATACATGTCTTATCTACTTATACTGATTGAAACAAAATGGATGAAAATCTTTTACATACAGAATTTCAACCAAATACTATGTATCACTCGGGGGTACAGGGGGCGGAGCCCCCGTCTAGGTGTGAAGAGCGCCGAAGGCGCTCGGAGCAGCTAGTTTTATTTAATATAGTAATATTTTAAGGGATATACCACCTACCAACGTGGAAGATGGGTAGCCACATGAAGAATGATAATTGGTTCATAGAGAAAATTATCCACAAGAAACAGTTATGGGGCCACATTTATAGAAAATTATCTCTATCTTAGAAGATGTTTGTATATGTTTAATAATAATAATATTTATATATTAAAGGATTGTTGTATATGTATGCAGACGATGGTGTAATTTTATAATAAGGTGTAGGAAATGATTAAGAGAGATGAAGAAATGTTCTAATAGGAAAAAAATTAACAATTGGTGTTCCTTATTTCCTTATTTTCCTTATTATAAGAAATTGATAGGAAGAAGAAAATGATTGATTGATTGATTGATTGATTATTATAAAAGGGTTTATCAAAAACCGTCTTAAAAAATAAAAATAATGCCAAACAAGAAATAAATTCTTACAGGCCAATATGTTTGCTCCCAATATAATCCCAGTAATATCATGAAAAAATTATTAATATAAAATTTCCAAGAGAATATTTGAAAATCAAATAATATCTGATAATCATCAGTATGGCTTTCGGAAAGATAGATAGATCGATTGATCTACTGAAAACTATATATTTATAATAAGACTCAGAAAGAAAGTAGACAATAGAACTGAAAAATATGTAATGGTTATATATATATTCCTCTTAGACAAAAAATAAAAAAAAAGCAAACTGGAATGAATATCAATTAAAATTAAAACAAAATAGCGAAGAAATAATAGCTATTTTGAATACTACAAGACGAACAATAAATAATTTGAAATAAAGCAAATGCAAAAAGGAAAATAAATGGTAGGATATAGAATTAAATATGAATAATCAGAAATGAAAGCGGCCATTTGTGAATTTGGAATGGGCGTATATAAATAAATATGTACCCATTGTGAGAGTGAGTAACTACTAAGTATGACTCTCTAGGCCCTACCTTTCTTCACAATTTCAACTCATAGTTAGTTAATTAAGTAGAAGTAGAAGTCTACTCTAATCTAAAATGGCTCACGTCGGATACCCTTATCAAAACAAAGCAACTAAATAGCTCTACCTCTGTGTACCCACCCAGGAGTGCATGAGTGTTCGATTTTCCATAATATTTTATCATTTTATTGTATATTATTTCCCATTGACCTCAATGAAACATTCAAAATCTGCAAATGGAGCGAGACACCTGGGCGCAACATGGCCAGAGGCTTAAGAATTGAAAGACATATGAATTTCCGAGTATAATTGACGAAACGCCGCGTTCTTAGAGACCCGAGGGACACACCGTTGGCACGTTTCACTCGTAATATATCTGCGAGGACTTTGACTTTCACCGGACAGACTCACAATCCCGTGGTACCATTTTGATCATTGTGTGTGCATAGCATGCCTCACATGGTCCTCCGGTTAGCAGACACCACCCACAGTATGGCAGCACATACGAAAATTTCATATAAGAGTTGCAAACCATACTGAATGAGGAATGTCAAGGCTATTGGCCACTGCCACAACCACAACAACAACAACAAGGGTACAGAGAGGAAAAATGTCCAGAAGAACACACCCTGGGGCATGGCAAAAGGAATCGGGACACAATAGAACACATCATAGAGCAGCACGTGCAGCAATCGCCACACCACATACCAATGAAGTATGTATGATATGACAAAATCAATTCAAAAACAAAAATCAAACTCACATACAAATGAACAAAGAAGGACAGTGTTGATAATGGTGAATTTTCTTATATTCTCAAAGACATTATTTTTATTGGAAAGAATGCTAAAATAGAAACAAACCCCTTGTTAATTAATGATACATACACACTCTTAGTCAGTCACTCTTAATCTTACTCTCATCTCATATATAATTCTAATTATATATAAGATAATATTCAAGAGAAAATAGAAAACGGCGACAATGTTGTTTCGATATATTGACTGACTGATAATTTTCAAAACTAAATGATGAATATATTTTGAAAAATTGACAAAATAAAAAACATTCTTAAATGTGAAATGTTAACAATAAATATGGATAGTAATGCCAAATTGAAAAAAAAATATGTGGAGCAGTAAATTAATAAATCAATATTAATATCAATCAATTAATAATAAATTAAGCAATAAATCCTAACCAAAGAGGTAAAAAACTTGAAGATTTGATAAATATAAATATAAATAAGAGTTATGGACTGATATTATTCTTCAACAAGGCTCCATTTTTCAAAATGAGAGAGAGGAAATAGTTTTATAGATGTAACATTATCAAATAGAATGGAAACTGGATATACTACATATCCAGTTTTCACAAAACAATAAAAATGATCGAACATTGAATATTAATCTTGAAAAAGAAATCAGAATGGCAATAATAAATAGCACCAGAGGTACAATACCTCGTAATAAAGGTAATGAAAAACCTAACAGATGGTATAATGAGGAGTTAGATTAATTAATTACAAAATTATAAAAAAAGTTGGAAAAATTACATAAAAGAAGCGTTAAATAAAGATCCGTGGTCAATACCTTACAAGTCATCAATAGGAAAAAAATCAAACAATAAAATGGACTGAATAAAATAATTATAGAAATGATAAAAAAAAGGGTTATGAAATATTAAAAGAACAATTATTAAAATTATTCAATGGGTGTTTTAAATATGGTGTTTTTTAAAATGCATAGAAAAAAGGAATATTAAAAACAATGATAAACAAGCTGTAAATTTATATAGGCCAATATGTTAGCTCCCAATAAAATGGACGAAATAATAGAAAAATTATTAATTTGGTATCCCCAAGATATATTTGTATGTCTGGGTATAATTATGGTGTTGGTGGTTGGTTATTAAAGATTATTTAAGAATGATGGGTGGTTAGAAATAAAGAATTGGAATTGGAATTGGGTAGTAGTGAAAAGGGTTAATAGGGAGGGGTTGTCCACAAGGGCCAGTTATGAGGCCCTATTTGTGGAAAATCATCTATGATAAATGTTTAGAAAACTTTGATAATGATATTAGCAGTAAAATAATTGCATATGCAGACGATCTGGTAATTATAATTGGTGAGAATTCAATGAAACAAATAGAAGAGACGGGAAGGGAACAAATAAAAAAGTCTCATTTAGCTTAATTGGTTCATTGCCTGCAAATGAAAATGTCACACAGTGAGACAGCCCATTATCAAATATAATGATAAAAAGATAACATTTGTTGATTAAATCAATTATCTAGGGATAACATTTAGTAAAGGGATGAAAATTGGCAAACACATAGAAATAATCACAAACAAAGCATATGAAAATTTTTTTAAAATTTTTAACATGATTAAAGGGAAAAAAATCAATTTAAATATTATAAAAAGTATATACAATGGGGTCTATGTATCAATTATTACATATGGAGCAATGGCCTGGGGGAATCAATTAACTGCAAAATTAAAAAAAAAAAAAAATTATTAAGTGAACAACGAAGAATAATCTTAAATATGATAAATAGTTATAGAAGAACCATTTCTGGAAAAGCATACAATATAATAGCAAGGGATAGTCCCTATAGATTTGGAATTAGAAAGGAGAAGTGTAATTGGTAAAATAAAAATGGAAGGGAAAATTGAACGAAGAGGAGAGAGAATAACTGTAAATAATTGTGTGAAAAAAGTGAATAAAAAAATATTAAATATATGTCCAAATAAATAGATGGGACACAACCGACAAAGGACCATGGACATATGAATGGTGAGACAATGTAGAAGACAGAATGTATGAAAAATCGACACAATTACTGAGTGGTCATGGAGACTTGGAAATAAAAAAAAAAAACTAAGACAGTTTAATATAACTGAATGTGGATTAGACAAAGAGGACACAGGACATTTAATATTTGAATGTAAAAGATGGACGTGAAGAAGATAGAAAAGAATTGAAAATGAAAATTGATAATTTTTTATCGTATAACGTACACTTAGTCCAAGTCCACCCATAGAGGGTGCCAGTGTTATAAGTACATGTGGATTATCTATTTAGAAAAAACAGAGGAGCAATACCACGAACCGAACCAAATGAAAAACCAAATGAATGGTATGATGAAGAATTACAACATTAAAAAAAAAATGTTAAAAACAAGAAAACATTTACAAAAAAATAAAGATTTATTAGAAAATTATAAAAAACTTTGTTTAGAATATAAAAACAAATAAAAAAAATAGTTGGAAACAATTTCTTAGTGGACATGGCGACTTCAAAAAAAAAAAAACTAAAACAATTTAATCTGACATGTATGAATGTGGTTTAGACTAATCAAACCAAAAAAAAAATGGTACATGGTGGGAGTAATTATGAATCGATGGGCTTTCTTCCCATTTGAGTCATAGTTCAGCAAGCAGCAGCCTCCTCATGGCTCCCATCGGATACCCTGATCAAAACAGGGTAACTAATAACTGCCTCTGCGTTCAATATAAATATATAAATTAAAAATTAAAAATCAGTGATGCTAATTCAATAAAGGATATGGCAATTAAAAATAAAATAGACATATTATTATTACAAGAGTCAGATACTATTGGGTTGGCAACTGAGTCATTGCCGATTTCATTCATAGATGACTTCAGTTGAATTTTTAGGTTTACCGACGTAGTCCAAATGTAAAACACATTTTGGTATTTGATAGTTGGCAATTCAGCTGTCAATCAGTAAAAAAAGTTTTTTGATCGGTTCCGTAGTTTTCGTTTGACGTTCGTTGAAAAATGGAAGATCAAAAGGAACATTTTCGTCATATTTTGCTTTTTTATTTCCGCAAAGGGAAAAACGCATCGCAAGCTCATAAAGAGTTATATGTTGTTTATGGCGACGAAACCTTAAAGGAACGGCAGTGTCAAAATTGGTTTGCCAAATTTCGTTCTGGGGATTTTTCACTCAAAGATGAAAAACACTCTGGTCGTCCAGTTGAAGTTGATGAGGACCTAATCAAAGCAATAATCGAAATGTTGCCTGAAAGATGGCAAAAGGTCATTGATCAAAATGGGCAATACATTACAGAATAAAGTTATATAGTTCCATGAAAAAATTGTCTTTGATTTTCTTAAAAAAAAACGGCAATGACTTAGTTGCCAACCTAATAGATATCAGAAAAATTCCAGGCTTTTTAAAAAGTAAAGTTATTATCATAGGAGAGAAAATTGAAAAACAACCATGGGCTGCCATTAAAGTCCTGAATAACAATATCGGAGTAATGGCAATTGAAAATATTAATGATAGCCAGTTTCTATAATGATATTATAATATAAAGACGAATTTTTAAAAAATAAAAGAAGCATCACTGACTGAGCTGTCTGTGTGCAGCATATCCAGATGTGTTTGTGTGTGTGAATATGTGGATTAACAGATAAGAGAAGAGAGATTAATAATGGTGGCCCCCGAATAGTTTATAAGAAAGATTAAAAGAATTGAGAAGAATATCACATCAGAAGATTATTAAATCAGGAGTTGTTTTAAGCGATTAGCTTTGTGGAAAATATGTATAGATAATAAAAATGGCAATTGAGAAATAAAGAAATAGAGTAAACAAGGTCTGTTGCCGACAATAAACAGTTTTGGGTTCAGTTATATATATATATATATATATATATATAGATAAGAAAATCAAAAATCTCATAATTTATCAAACAATTAGAAAATGATATATATATATATATAAAAAGTATAAAGAAATATTTTATATAGAATTTATCGTAAAAATTCAACAAGAAAAATTTTAGAATAGAAAAAATATTTCAAAATTTTCAATCATTTCAATACAAAAAGAGAAATGAGTGTATATAGCCCAAGATAGAAGTCCAATATCAAATAAATAAAAAAAAATGGAATAAAGATATATTAGGTGTCCATATATACATCATTATAAATATAAGATCTAAATTTTATTATGAATTAAAAGCATTTCAAGTTGCGAAATGATTAAACCATAAGAAAATATATATTTATTATAGAATATAATGATGATTTTGAAAAGATTTTAATAAATTTCTCATCTATAGAAGATATAATAATAAAATTATTCAAATTAAATTATTATATATCATCTATCTATTTCTGTGACTTTAAGAGAACTCGAAATTTCTTGACCATAGCATAGTATAGCATTTGATCATTTATTTTATTTTCAAATAACAACAAACAAATATTTGTATTAGATAAGATTGTTTTGTCTATTTTTAATTGTAATAAATTAAACAATTATATAAAGTTATAAAGAGACTATTAAGAACAAATAAACAAATAAAAAATTCTTTTGATAGTATAAGAATAAACAAATAAAGATATTATATATCTATCTATCAATCTATATATGTATGTATGTATGTATGTATATATATGTAGATAAATATCAAATAAAATAAGAGCATTGTGTGATTATTATCAATCAAATTTTCAATTTATATCTCTAAATATATATATATATATAAATTAAATATCAAATATGAAATATTATAGATTATAATATATGATTAGAAATATATATATATAAAGAATAATATAATAATATTAATTAATTATATATATTTCTTCTACTTAACAAATGTTTTAGATGATGAAAATTTTCAAATTTCCATATTGAAGAAATGATGATGAATTGAAGATGTAAATCCTCTTGAATTGATTGAATTTTTTTTTCTTCTCAAGAAACAAATAAATTATTTCATTTTATTAAATTTTGAAATTAATTTTTATATTATTATTATGATCTAAAATAAAAAATAAAAAATAATAATAATTAATAAACATAAATATATGAATTAATAATAATATATAAAAAATTAATATAACATTATATATATAATTATTAACAAGTCACCATTAAATATAAAAATTATCAATAGTTAGTTTGTTTATGTTAATTCTTTTATACGTACACAGAGGTGATCACTCAATGCACAGAGCAGGGGGGGGACACGCAATGTTAAATTCGTGAAACAGCGTTTAGCGCTGCTGCTAAAAAGTGGCCCCTATATGAACTATGATGTAAAAAAACCGGCCTGGCACCATTTTTAAAATCCATTTTGAATCATTTGAATGAGGGGAGCGGGAATGAAAAAATTATGAAATTTTTCAGTTGAGTGAAAAATTATTTATTTAGAGCTAAACTGACATTTCAGAAATAAATTTTTTTTTTTTTTTAGAAAATTGCTGAAATGTTGGTCTTATTCCCAAATAAATAATTTTTCACTTAACTGAAAAATTTCATAATTTGCATGTCTAGAAGAAAAGAATAATGTTGTATGTGACATATTTATTTGAAAATAGATTATTACAAAATATCATTAACAATAATGATGTGTATCTCATTTGTAAACAAATCTTTTATACATATTTTTCTTTAAACATATTATATTAAATTTCTCACTTAAATAAAAATTACACAATTTTTCAATTATATAATTATATAAATTGCACATCTAAAATGAAAAGAATAATGTTCTATGTAACCTATTTATTTAATAAATAGATTATTATTGTGAAATGTTTTTAAACAAAATTAAAAACATTTTATAAAATTTATACAACTGAGGTGTATATTCCTCTGTTTTCCCAACCTTGGATATTCCATTACTAAATATCACAAAACCTACCATCTTGATTTATATTCAAGGGTATCTTTGCACGAATTAATTTCTTCTTTTCAGGTGTGTAGAAATCATAATCATTAAAATGAAGTTTGCATACACGATATTTTAGCAGACTATTATACTTATTATTATTATTATTATTATTATTATACTCATTGGCAACTAGAACAAGTGTCCTCGTTCTTCTCCAGGTAGAGAATTTGTAATACAATTCTTATGAATACAATCTAAAAACTGCAAAATCAAAAATTTATTTATATGTACATATATTATATAACTTTATCAATATCAATAATAGTAAAATTATATTAATTATACTTACTTTATTATTATTCATATTGATCGCAATTGGAGGGTGTCGGATCAGTCAGATAATATAATATTTACAATTGTTTCAAATTGTTTAGGTTAGACAATCAGATGTTCACATGTTTACGACACTTTCACAATATTTAAAATGATTCAAATGGATTTCACGAATTTATAAATGAGCCTGGTGCGGCATCTGTTGGTTGTTTTATGAACAACTTTCGGATTTAAATTAGTGCCAGCAGCGCCTCTTGTGGCCCCTATGTCCTTAACATGTTTTCAAAAGCTCTGGGCTTGTGTCGGGGGGTTGATCTCAATGCTATTTTTTTTCGGCTCTAGTGATGGCAGAGATGGCAGACAGGAGGGACATGTGTGAGCGTTTTTATCGACCGACGAGGGAGGCATTTTTAAATTTTTTTTGTATGAATATTGGGAATTTAAAAATTATTTATTGAGATATAAAATTAGCATTACAGAAATCAAATATGCTTTTTTCAAAAATGTTTGTTTAATATCCAAATAAATAATTATTTAATTAACAGAAAACTCCACCTTCTTTTATGTAATTTACATAAATAAAATAAACGAATAATGTACTTGTTAATATTTAATATGTATGGATTAAAAATTTTCTTCAATGTCCATATTTGAAAAGAGAGAAACACATACGAATTGTTCTTAGTGAGAAGGAAATTTATAAATAAATAAATAAATAATCATTTCTATTTCCAAAAAGATACTATTATAAAAGATCACAAGAAATCCATAATTCATTGATTAACTAAGAATTTCTAAAAAAAAAAATAAGACTTAAAATAAAATGTGTTTTGTTTTAAAAATTATATTAATGAATACAAAATCTTAAATAAAAGGATTGTTTTTCGGATAATAAATTATGACATATACAAAGGAATCTTAAAATAATTGCAGGGTAAAACCCAGGTGAAAATGCCAATACAATAGCTAGAAATTATAAAAAGTAAAACAATTTTAAATTAACCATGAAGATGAGAGATTATTTAGAATTTCTCTATTTCCGAATAACTAATAATTCTTTTTTATTTTCGCAAAAAAATTATCTTCTAAATATATGCGCATATAAAAAATAATTCCTATTTAAATTATGTAATTATATTAATTCACCTCGGGTAAAATGACAAATTATTTTAAACTAGTTTAAGATATTAAGAAAAACGTTAGTTCATAAAATTTTTTAATATATATATTATTAGGTAAATTTATTTTATTAACAAACGAAATATATAAAATTATGTTATGATAAAATTTACTACGATTTATAAAACAAAAAGACAATGATTAGTTAATTGGGATAAAAATTAATTTAATTAGACTTTTAAATTATTAAAAATTGATTATTTTCTAAAAAATATATAACACTTAAAATAAAATGAGTTTTTTCATATAAAATTAAATTCTAAATATATGCTCATATAAAAAATAATTCATAATTAAATAATAAAATAATTTAAATAATAAAAAATTTACTTACAGTTAATACCATGTTTGCTGGGTTTGTTTCGAATATTATGTGTACGGATGGTATGTGGTCGTCGAGTTTGATATTCAAATAATTGCAGGGAATTCGGAAGGCCTGTGGGAGGGGGTGATCTTTGGTCATTTTTTTTTTGCGGTGCCATCTATTGGGCGCCTGAAGAGTCAACTGTTTTCCTGTAACGCCATCTGGTGCTCATATTTCGACGGCCCCATTGAACTGTCCACCCGTTGGTCCGTGTCCACCCCAGTCCACCCTCTGAAGCACAGACCACAGACTATCTATAAGATGCCCCCACTCCGGGTTAAATTTTGAAGCAAAGTTTTAGCACATCGCGCCACCTGATATCGCTGTAGAACAGTGGCGAACCTAGAACTTTTGCCGCCCGGGGCGATCTCCAGTTTGCCGCCCTTTTTATTATAAGTCAATCAAATAGTGGTATTTATAAATTAATGCACATAAATAAATTATTAAGTTATTTAATCAATATTAATTAATTTTCAGAGTAAATTTTTTTACACATATTTGTATGCACTCGTAAACATATTAATATAATATTTACTCTTCTAGCTTTCATACTAGAAAAATCGTGTATAATGCTCTCAAAATTTATATTTATATTTTTTCCGCCGGCCCTGCTTTTCAAAAGAAAAATCGATGATTTAAAAAAATATTGGTATATCACTTCAAAGTAATCATATAAACTTTTCAAAAGAAATGACATTTATAAACTGATATCAAAAAATTTTAGTTAGGAAAAATTGCTAAACAAAATCGTAAAGATGGGTTTACGAATTCAACGAATTTTAATGAATACAATAAAATAAAATTATTATCCTATTCTTGGAATTAGAATTCAAAATTTACACTAAAATGCATTTACATACACCGAGGAATAATATAAGAAATCATATAGTTAATCATAATTTATATAAATCAAATAGTAAACTTATAATAATCATAATAATCATTTATTATTCAAGAAAGAAAAAAAATAAATATGAAATGAATAAGTTGCTTTTTACAACTATAACTAAATATAAAAAATGCCGCCCCAAGATAAGTGCCGCCCGGTGCGCACCGCACCCACCGCACCCCCCTAGGTACGCCACTGCTGTAGAATAACTAATTTTATAAAAAAGCGGGCTTGTGTGTGTGTGTCTGTGTGATTTTTTTTTTTTTTTTTTTTTTTGAAGGAATATTGTGAATGTTGGGAATTAAAAAATTGTAGAAAATTTTCTGTTAAATGAAAAATTATCTATTTGGAGATAAATATTGGTTTAATTTCCAAATAAATAATTTTTAATTAAAATGAAAATTTTCTACAATCTTTTTATGTAATTAACATATCTAAAAGAAACGAATAATTTTTACCGACAGACGATAATAAGGGAGGTATTGTTTTCACACCAAATTTCACATGTGGAGATTTTTACATATCTCCACGAACCATGCATTTGAATAACAGAAAAAAGTATTTTTAGCATGATGTCTGTCCGTCCGTCTGTCCGTCTGTCCGTCCGTTAGTTAGTTAGTTAGTTTAAAAAGTATGTTTATTAGCCAAAAAATATACAAATATATGTTTTTTTTCCCATAACATATAAAAGGGATTACATGACTTTTTCATACAGCTAATTGGTGACTCCAAGGTCGTAATTATCTATACAATGTTTCTTTTTTAATATTACGCTAATAACTATATTTAATATTACAATTTTAAAGTGTAAATTAATTATTTTTTTTTCTTTGTCTAGGAAAAGGCTATATAAAATAAAAACCTAGACTATATATAGAGAGGTGGGGGTTTGGATGAGGGATATATTTACAATCAGGAGGGACGTGGGATGGAGTGGAATATTATCCATACAAATTTATTTATCTTACTAGCTGCTCAGAGCGCGTTCGGCGCTCTTCACACCTAGACGGGGGCTCCGCCCCCTGTACCCCCGAGTGGTACATAGTATTTGGTGGTTGAAAGTAGTAAAAGGTTTTCATCCATTTTGTTTCAATCAGTATATTACATAAAACATTCATTTCTTTTTGTGTTCTTATTTAAAAAATATATTTTAATTTAATCACTATATTAATTATATATATTATTATTGTATATGTTATATCTATCTACCTATGTGGCTCAAAGATACTCGAAAGTTCTTAGCCGCAACAACCACATTTCTCCAAGTGTCCCTATCCTGAGCCCTTGTTCCATCTCTCTTACGTCCCTTCCCACACGTCATTGGTTTTCCAAGCGGACGTTTTCCAATCGGTCTCCCCACCAATATCCTTTTCCTCTCCCATTCTAGCCACGTGCCCTGCCTATCGCAGCTTTTTCCCTTTTATAACCCTAACTATTTCTGAAGATGCAGAGAGACCATGCAATTTCTTGTTCTGCAGTCTCTCCCATTCCCCGGTGACCTCATCTTTCTTTGGCCAATAAATGCAGGGAAGAATCCTATTCTCAAATACTCTGAATCTACTCTCATCTCCAAGGGTCATAGACCATGCCTCCCACCCATATAATGCAACAGGAAAATAATTTTTTTATATATTCCCTTTGATAATAATTTTGATGAGATAAGCCTCTTTATTGCAAGATAACAAATATTGCATTAGCGGTTTTTTTCCTAATATCTGTCATAATGAAAATATCTTAATTAATGTTGTTCGATTTGGCCTGAACCAGCAATGAGATCTAATATTTCCTCCGCCTATGGTTCTTAAGTATTGTATATGATATAATAGTGAAATAGAGTATAATATTTCTTGATCATTACATTTTGGTTTTTTATTTTCATTAGAATTTAAAATAAAATGTGAAATATTATAATAATTCTTTGATTGGGAATAGCTATGATAATTCATTGTTTGAAATGATTCCGCTAGGCCGACAGTGAGCCGCGAGCTGCTCTTGAATGAACAACACCAAGAATTATATAAACTTTAAAAAATTAATTTCTGCGGTTATTGATAAGATATTAATAAAATTTATAGCCTATGTTACTCTAGAGGTATATAAGAATATTGTGATGTAATTTCAAAGAAATCGGTTCAGCCAATTCTGAGTCTATAAAATAGTAATTTTCCGGACAGACAGACAGACAGACAGACAGACAGACAGACAGACAGACAGACAGACAGACGTGAAAAATTCTAAAGTCACTTTTGGATTCTAGGGGTCATGAAACGCGAAGATATGCAAAAATTTTTAAATTCTGAGCAATGTGCAGACAAAAACCTTTTTTTATATATATAGATTATTATTATAATAATTTTTTTTTTTTTTTAATTTAATTTATTTTATAATAAATTCATTGTTTCAGTAAGGTGACACGAAATTTGCTAACCCGCCAACCACCAGCATTTGCTGTACATTTTGTTTCTATCAATTTTATCTCTATTTGGTATTGATATGCTATACTTCAACGTTTCATAATTGACACTTTCATTTAAATAAGGTTCATAAATTATTGATTTGTCGTTTTTTCTCCTGTTGATATGGTAAATTAAGGGAACAGCATTTTTGTTCTGAATGTAACCTTTTCCATCTAGGTATATAAATGCTTCTGGGGGTATGAATCCCGTTATTAATGATTTTTCAAAATATTTATTATTTTGAAATATTGAGCTATATATCAGACTATTGTTGACTGAATTAGGTATTTGGAGGTAGTGATTCCTAATTAGTCCAATAATAAAGTTATCTATTCGATTAATATTGGCTTCCTCGTATATTTCTCTATTACTAATATAATGGAGATAATCAGATTTGCTTGAGCGGTATTTCCCCAGACATCTCTGATGCACTTCCTTTCAAATATCCTAATTGACTCCATTAATGAAGCATTTATATTAAAGAAAATGTTACATCCATATGTAATGATTGGGCGGATGAGTAGCTGATAACAGATAATTTTTATTTTTGGGTTAAGAAATTTATTGTAAAATAGCGATTTATGTTTCATAAACGAAGTCTTTGCTTTCGATAATTGATTGTGTATGTGGTTATTAAAATATAAATAATTGTCCAAATACAATCCTAGATATTTTACCTGAGATTTATTTGGGATGGCAACATTATTAAAATTTATTTGGAATTTTTTCCAGTTTTTTTTGAGACTTCTGTTTCCTTTGTCGAGTGTTGATCTAAATAATATGGTTTCGCATTTATTTGTATTAATTTTTAATTTCCAAGTATCATAAAATGAGTGGATTTTTTCGAAAAGTGATTGAAGTTCCTTCTGAATTTCTAAAGGATCTTTACCCGTGACATACACTATCAAATCGTCCGCGAAGGCTAACGCTTTTCTTTGTGGCGATTCGTTTAAATTAAAGCATTTTAAAATGTCACTTATGAAAATATTGAATAATATAGGCGAGGTGACGGTCCCTTGCTGAAGTCCGTTTGGTATTTCAAATTGTCTAGATGAATTTACTGATTTGTTTGAAACTCTAAAGGTCCTATTCTCTATCATATTCCATACCATTTTTATCATGTCTCTGTTGAATCCTTTTTTAATCATTTGAAAGATCAAACCTTCTCTCCAAACAGTGTCAAAGGCTTTTTCAACATCTATTAAGCAAGCCCCAACACTTTCTTTATTATTTAACGCCCAATATATATCCGAAGTTAATTTTGTTATTGCATGTATTGTCGAATGTTTTCTGTGAAATCCGAATTGCGCTTCAGGTATAATTTCCTTATCCTCACAAAATGCAACTAGCCTTTGATTTATTACCCTTTCAAACACTTTGCCTATGTTCGGAAGAAGACATATTGGTCTGTAGTTTAATAAAGATTTAGTGTTATTGTTTTTCTTTGGTAATGGTATCACCTTGGCTTTTTTCCATGCTGATGGAAAATATTTATTATTTAAACAATTATTAAAAATTATTGTGTATGATTCTATGAATTTAGTTGGGAGTTTTTTTAATACTAGATTTGGAATGTTGTCAAAACCTGTCGAAATTTTATTGTTAAGTGATCTAAATGTATTTTTTATTTCCTTTTTATTTGTTAAAATGCTATTTTGATCTAATTGTGGGTTGAGCGCTGTGTTTTCTTTTGAGAATTCAATTGTAAATGATCCTGACTCTTTTTCCATTTCCCCCTTCATTTTATCAGTGTATTGATGAATTATATTGATGTGACCCTTTTTACCCATGCTATTGTTTTGCGAATGGACTTGAGAGAAGTGTGAACGCAATGAATTTAATATGTCCTTTTCATTTCTTATAATAAAGTTATTGTTATTTTTTTCAATTGTGTTTTGGTCTATACCAGCTTTTTTTAGTATATTTTCTTTTTCTAAAGGTATTTCTAATAAGGAAGGGGAAAGGTTTTCTTTTCTTCTAAAAATTTTATTTAATTGAGGGAACATATTTAGAGAATCGTTTACAGGAATATTTTCAATTTTGTTTTTCCAATGAGAATTTATAGAAGACTCAAATTCATTCTTTAATTGATTTTTTGTTTCCGAAAGTAACGCTTTGAGTATCTTATAGTCAGTTTTTCTTTTGTCAATCCCTAGATCATTGTACCTGTCTATTTCTTTTAAGAGAAAGTTTTTGTGTTTTTGTAGTGTCTTAATTTTAGAATTTATATAACGTTCAACTGAGATTTTTTGTTTAAATTTTGGAATTGTTTTCTCAATAGCTTTGCAATTTTTTTCTTCTAAATTGGTTATATAACTATCAATTTCACTTGAATGTAAGTTTTTGTCGGGGGGAATTTTTAAGGGATCTTTACCTAGTATTGTTTTGAAATTGTTCCAGTTTGCTTTTTTGAAATTATATTTATTTTTTATTTTGGACGATTCAATTTCTAAATTTTGATAAGAGTTATTCCTTATCATAGCTAGAATTGCATTATGGTCGCTGTCATAAGTTATGGAGGGGAGCAATTTATTACCTATTTCATTTGTTAATAGAAGTCTAGCGTCAATTATGAATTGATCTAAGTGAGAATTCGCCCTGGGGAGTGAAGCTTTTTTCGAAGTGTAAATTTTTATTTTATACTTTATTTCATTGTCTAGGATCCATTTATTCAATTGATTCCCTCTTGTATTGTTTTTTTTGTTCAACCAATTAGAATTTTTGCATTTAAATCACCACCTAAAATATAATAATTTGAGTTGTTTTCTAGATTTAGATTATGAAATAATTCTTTCAATTCTGTGATAAATGAATTAGCATTACCTTCAGGTGCATACGCTGCGATGATAAAGAGATTGTTACCATTTTTTAGGCTAAGTTTAATTATGGTTGTTTCTAAGATTTTTTTATTTTGATTTTCAGTTATTATATTGTGTTTGATTGTTTTTTTTATTATAATTGCAGTTCCCCCTCCTTGCCTCGAATTGGGTCTGTCAGTTCTAATAATATCGTAATTTTCAAATGAGATAAAATGCTTGGAATTTAATTTTGTTTCATTTATTAACACAATGTCTGGATCGAATTTTTTTAAAAGATTCAACAGATTATAACGTCTTTGATTCGATATGATAGAGTTAACATTAATTGTGATTACTTTTAAATCATTTGTTAGGACTTTGTTCATGTTTAAGGCGAATGTGATATTTTTTCAAATAATTTCGCAATGGCTAATGAGTTTTTTTCAATACTATCACTCATTTTCATTATGCAAGATTGCATGTTGATAATGAGGTTTAGTAAATCATTATTTTGATTATTATTGGAATTAGCATCATTGTTACTTGGAATGTTATTGTTTGATGGTTCATTTTTTTTAAATAGTTGTGAGAAACTAATATCAGATTTAATATAATGATTTATATTTTCTAATTTTTTCTCTCTTAATATTTTGTTAGATTCCTTTATTTTATCTTTGTTGTCCTTGTATGAAATAATTTTCGGGCAACCCTCAAAATTTGCGGGATGATCTTTATCATTACATCTCACACAATAGAGATCTTTTTTATCTATCTGGCTATTTTTTGGAATATCACATTCGCCCGGACCATGAGGTTTATTACACTTGCAACATTTTTAGGGGAGGTTGCAATTTATGGCTAAATGTCCCAATGTTTGGCAATTTTTGCATATCAGTAAGTCATTTTTAATAATTCTTTCCCAACGGACTGCTTGATAGTTTAGAAATTTAATTTTAGTAATTTCAGCTGGATTAGAATCCGCTGAAATTTGTACAAATAAATGGGGGATTATATATTTTTTTCTTTCAGAGACCTTTGTTTTAAATTGCTCTACTTATAATATCTTTTGGCCGCTTAAATGTTTTAATTCTTCTCTAATTTCCTCTAAATTAGGGGATTTGTATAAACCCTTCAGAAGAAAGGCGTGATTTCTTTCTCCCTTTGGAGTGTATGTGAAAAAATTCACACCGCTCTTCCTCAGGATTTCCACTATTTTATTATAATTTACTAGTTTATTAGTTTTGAGTGTTATTTTATCCTTAGTTATATTTGTTATTGTAAATTCATTAATATTTTCTTTGGTTAGCAAATTTATAATTAATTGCGTGTCAACATACCTGATATTAATTGGAGGCGTCTTGGTTGAAGTCATGCTGGCTTCATTATTTCCTTGTTGAATACTGGTCGGCTGACTGTTCTATGAAGATGCTGTTTTGGTCGGTGAAGCTGCTGTCTTGGTCGGTGATGATGTGGTTGTGTTTGTCTTGGTTTTTTTTGCGGCAATTGTCTTTTCTTCTTTTTCTTTTTCGTTAGTATCTTTCCTTTTATGTTTTCTTCCCGATACTAACGTGAGTTGAGAGTTTTCTTCCATTTCCGTTTCCATTGAAGAATCTTCAATGTCCAGGACATCAAATGGATTTGATCTTGCTAATTTTTGCTTGAAATTTAATTCCTTTTTAAGGTTCGAATTTTCTAATTCGAGACCTTTGATCCGATTTTTAAGATCTTGTAATTGGATTAACACTTCCTCCATTGAAAAAGGCATAATTACTTTTTTACCGACCGACGATAGTAAGGGAGGTATTGTTTTCACACCAAATTTCACATGTGGAGATTTTTACAAATCTCCACGAATCATGCATTTTCTTAACAGAAAAAAGTATTTTTAACATGATGTCTGTCCGTCCGTCCGTCCGTCTGTCCGTCTGTCCGTATAGATGTGTACAGCCTGAACGGCTCAACCGATTTTGATGAAATTTGGTATATTTACTTAATGCATCAGTGGGATGAATGGATCAACTTTTGGTGCAAATCCGGAAACCGGAAGTGGTAGTATTAGCGATCGACGATAGGAAGGGAAGGGTTATTTTCACACCAAATTTCACATGAGGAGATTTTTTTATATATCACCACGAATCATGCACTTTGTGGTGGTTTTATTCTCGAGAAAAATCATCTTTATTAGTTTTTTTCTTAATTTAAAATTATATGACGTCATCCAGCCATTCATGACGTCACAGCCTGGTCTTACATATATATTATAAATAAAATAAAATTAAAAATATTTATGTTATATCCATATCTGTTTTTTATTACATTAATAGATATATTAAAATTATTTGAAATTGTTTCTGTAGCTGGAAATTAATTTACTTCAAACCGTCGGTCGGTTCGGACCTGGCCACAGGTCAACTTATTTCTTAAAGGAGTGTTTGGAGCGATCTTCTTTTTTTTTTTTATTTGAATTTTTATCAAGAGTTGTCTTTATGGATTTTCTTGATAAATCTTTAATTTTTAATATTTTTAAAGATTTTTTTTTAATTTGACTGATGTCAAGATTAACTTGAACATCAGTTTTGTTTTTGTTTGAAGCCTGTTGAGATATTTCTCTAGGCTGTACACTGTTTATTTCGGTAGTGGTGGGGAGCGGCAATTTGTCTTGCTTAAGGGACACAGGTCAGGTAGATGTTTACCCTTCGAGCGCCTAGACTAGACTGTGTCTGTCCGTCCGTATAGATGTGTACAGCCTGAACGGCTTAACGGATTTTGATGAAATTTGGTATATTTACTTAATGCATCAGTGGGATGAATTGATCAACTTTTGGTGCAAATCGGAAACCGGAAGTGGTAGTATTAGCGATCGACGATAAGAAGGGAAGGGTTATTTTCGCACCAAATTTCACATAAGGAGATTTTTTTACATATCACCACGAATGTATTGGTTTTATCCTCGGGAAAAATCATCTTCATTATGTTTTTCTTAATTTAAAATTATATGACGTCACCCAGCCCTTCATGACGTCACAGCCTCGGGTAACGCCGGCAACGCCGGCTACTTCAGCTATATATTATAAATAAAATAAAATTAAAGATATTTATGTTATATCCATATCTGATTTTTATTACATTAATAGATATATATTATTAAAATTATTTGAAATTGTTTCTGTAGCTGGAAATTAATTTACTTCAAACCGTCGGTCGGTTCGGACCTGGCCACAGCTCAACTTATTATATATATAGATAAACATGATCATAACATTCTGTTAAATATGTTTTTTTTTCTTATTTCTATTAACTCTTTGTTAATTGCATCACTTAATCCCACTGTGTTTAGGGATTTATATTTATATATTGTAAAATTTATGTATCTTTTTCTTCTGGCACATTTAAAAAAAAAAAAGACTGCTGTTTTGACGAGTGGATTTCGACGGTTCGAAACTCGCCGGGTGAGTCGTTATTTAAAAATAAAAATAAAAATAATGAATTTGTTATTTTTTTTTCTTTTTATCTATTGTTTACTTTTTAATAAATTACTATTTTATATTTATTTATTCTTTGTTCTTTTATTAATTAAGTTTTAGATAGTTTTATAATTTTTAATATTTTTTCAATAAAATATTATTTAATATTTATTAATATTATTTTATTTATTATTATTGAGTACTCCAAGTTCCATTCATTTTAATCAGATTGATGCAATGATGCAACATTTAATAATTGTAATATTGTAATAAATTTCTATCTTGAAAATTGTTACATATTATTCAGGATATTTTAAAAACAGTTTCTTTCTTTAATTAATATTCATTTTTTCTATTTCTAAGTCAGATATATTTCCAAATATTAAATAATTTTTGAAGTGAAAACTTCTTTAGCGGCGTTGAGCACTTTTGCGGGATGGGGAAAAAGTATAGGTATAGAACTCGCGTGAGCGTGACAAACACCATGAAGCTAGCTCACATTACGTCTGCTTTCAAATTTCTTATAACAGAGCACGAAATTTGAATTGTCATTAAAACTGATTTATAAATCTAACATATAAATATATATTTATTATGTAAAGTTCATTTCATATATACATATATAATAAAAAGTATAAAATGTTTTTAAATATTGCAATAAAAGCATATTATATTGTAATATAAATTATAGATGTAAAATTTTGTACGGAAAAGAAATAAAAGAATATTATATTTTAATATATAAATTTATTATGTAAAGTTCATTTCATATATACATATATAATCAAAATTATACGAATTGAACTTCAAATAATAAATATATATTTATATGTTAGAGATAACAATTTATAAAATTATTTTATAACAGAGCGCGAAATTTGAATTGTCATTAGAACTGTTTTTAAATTGTTATCTCTGACATATAAATATATATTTATTATGTAAAGTTCATTTCATATATACATATATAATCAAAATTATACGAAATGAACTTCAAATAATAAATATATATTTTATCTTAGAGATAACAATTTATAAAACAGTTCGTATTGCAATATTTTAAACAAAGTTGTATATATATATATATATATATATATATATATAAATATAAGTTACAAATTTGTTTAAAATATATTTTTAAAATAATATATAAGTTATATATATATACATGCATATGAAATTCATCTTTCTCGTGAAATAGCGCGAATTTCGTCTGTTTTAAAATTTCTTACGCAGAAGTTTTCACTTCTGTCGGCCAGTCCCACGACTGCCAATTTTGCTTTTTTAATTCCGAAAAGCTGCAAAGCACGTTTTTTTGTCTTTAGGCGCTAAACAGTTTTTCAAAAAAAACTATAGAAAAAATATATATGAACCTATATATTATATATTTATGTATTATTGAGGAGCACAAGTTCATTCATTTTAATCAGATTGATGCAAATGTGTAACATTTAATAATTGTAATAAATAACACAAGCCAACAAAAAAATTTTTTTGAAAACTTTTTTCACGTTAATAGGTGATGTTTATAGATTTTTTTGAGCTGAATCCAAATCTGGCCTTAGTTTTTTTGTATCACGCACAGTTTTTGAGCAATCTGTTTTTTAATGATATAGTATAAAACCACTTTAGTATATAGGGAAATTAATGAAACGCTATGTTAAATCATAAGCATGGTTTGTATTTACAGTTTAAAACAGTGACCGAATGTGCCATTATAGGTTTTTATTGATATTACAGGTTTCACTTGTCAGCTGGAATTGGTTTATACTTCCGTTCTCTTTTTTCTTTGAAGCTTCTTATGTAGCTTTTTCTTCGATGTGTTGCTTGCTGAACTTCACGGTGAAGTGACCAACTATAGTCCCCCATCATGTTGGTGTTCCAGCGGCCCTGGTAGCGTTTTTCCATCACTTTAATGTCTTGGTGAAAACGTTCGCCTTGCTCCTCGCTAACATCTCCCAAATTGTCTGGGAAGTAATCAAGGTGGCTATTCAAAAAGTGAACTTTCAGGCTCATCAAACATCCTAAATTTTTAAACTTCTTTAACATGTTAGCTACAATAGAAACATGTTCTGGATCTTTTTTATTCCCCAAGAATTTTGTAACGACTTGCTTGAATGATATCCATGCTTCTTTCTCATTTACGGTCATTGTGGATTCAAAGTTAATCATCTTGTTCATTTGACTCGGATTGCACATCAGAAAATACTTCAATAGAATTTACATCATCTGGTGGTTCAGGGACCGGTAAATCTACACTGTGTCCTACTGGTCGGATGGCAGACGGAAGATTAGGATAGCTTATTACCTTCTTGTTTTTTGAGTTATGACCAGTAATATCAACACTTCAAAAATAGCAGTCATCAGAATGATTTTTCGGCTCCCTCCATATCATAGGAACAGCAAATTTAAAGGTTTTTCTCTTCTTTTTTGACCATTTTCTTAGATCTTCAACACAAACATAACATACCTTATGTGGTGCCCAAGATTTCTCCTGATCACCCCAAGTTTAGTTCCAAAATATGATAGATAAACCTTTTTCACAAAGTCTGTAATGTTTCTTTGGTGTTTTTTAATCACAAACTCACCACAAATATAACAAAAACTGTCAGCAGAGTTTTTACAACCGCGATTAGTCATTTTACTGAGCACATTTTCTAGAAACGTTAAAGTGAGGTTTGGTTGACAGTAAAGAAAACACCAGCTGTTTGACCAGCAAATGTTTTTTGGCAGTGCTACCAACATCATCTACATCCATTAGACCTACTTTTCCAATTTACTTATAAATATTATAATACTATAAATCTGTTTAAATTCTTTAAATATCGCTAAACGCAAAAATTTCGAAAAAAATGCATTTAACTATAAAATGTGAAGAAATGGTAGGTGATTCAGTTTTTTAAGCATCATATTTGGATTCAGCAACCTAAAAAACATAATAATAAGGTATATTCATTAAAAAAGTTTTTTCATCGTTGGCTTGTGTAATTAAAGAATTGTATATCAATATTTTTTAAAGGGTAGAGCGAGAGCTCGGTGTCCCAGGTATTAATATTACCAGCCAAATCCAATAATAATGAATCATTTTTTTTAACTTAAGTACCGAGCCGAGGCTCGGGGTCCCTCGCGCGGTACTATATATATATATTTTAATAGTAGGTACCTCTTTACTTATGAATTTTTGCTTGTATATATATATATATATATATATATAATATTTTTATATAATTAATATATAAAATTGTTAATGATCCTTCCACAGGTTCACCTACGGAAACCTTGTTTCGACTTTTACTTCCTCTAAATAATCAAGTTTGGTCATCTTTCCAGTAACATCGGCAGCATTGGTAAATGCTATCGCGCACCAGTCCGAAGACCTCACTAAATCATTCAATCGGTAGTAGCGACGGACGGTGTGTACAAAGGGCAGGGACGTAATCAACGCGAGCTTATGACTTAGAAATACTTTTAGAGTGGTTAAATCAGTGGCGGATTAAAGGTCCAGAGCGCCCTAGGCAATCACTTTATCGGCGCCCCTGTATCGGCCATAAATGCCCATCATAATACTATAAATTTTAAAAATTCTGAGCTCGAGCGCCCCTTGTAACTACACGCCCCTAGGCACGTGCCTAGTTTGCCTTACGGATAATCCGCCTCTGGGTTAAATGTAAAATGTTTAAAATAGGAATAATATGGATTGTGAAAATTAATATAAAAAAATTATAATAAAAGTAGTTGTGTGATTTTTATTATTACCATATCTTAGGTACTTAAATTAAAATTAAAATTTATTAATATATTTTATATTTTTATTTTATTTTAATTGTTTATCTAACAAAATTACTATTTAATTCTATATTTTATGAAAGTTATCAATTCTACATTCTTTTTCTTCTTCACGAATCATATAAAATTTTGTTTTTATTTCCAACTTTTGCACATTAATTACTTTTATTCTTATATTCCTTTTCTTTTGGTTAGTTAATCGGAGTTTTCGTGTCCCTCGACAATCAAACGATGATGTTTGTTATCTCTTTTGGCGTTAAATCCATTTAATCTTCTTTCTCTCTCTCTCTTTTTCTTCTTTTTTGAGACAATCAACTCGAATTATTTTTCAACTTGGGAAATGAAGAGATCGAAAACGAAGAGATAAGAAAATAAAAGAATGTACTTCATTTGTATTTATTTCTAAGTGAAGTATGTGATATTTATTAAAAATAAGTTGACCTGTGGCCAGGTCCGAATCGACCGACGGTTTGAAGTAAATTAATTTCCAGCTACAGAAACAATTTCAAATAATTTTAATATATCTATTAATGTAATAAAAAACAGATAGGCATAAAACATAAATATTTTTAATTTTATTTTATTTATAATATATATGCAAGACCAGGCTGTGACGTCAAGAATGCCTGAATGACGTCATATAATTTTAAATTAAGAAAAAACTAATAAAGATGATTTTTCTCGAGGATAAAACCAATACAAAGTGCATGATTCGTGGTGATCTATAAAAAAAATCTCCTCATGTGAAATTTGGTGTGAAAATAACCCTTCCCTTCCTATCGTCGATCGGTAATACTACCACTTCTGGTTTCCGGATATACACCAAAAGTTAATCCATTCATGGTACATACTGATGATGCATTAAGTAAATATACCAAATTTTATCAAAATCCGTTGAGCCGTTCAGGCTGTACACATCTATACGGACGGACGGACGGACAGACATCATGCTAAAAATACTATTTTCTGTTAAGAAAATGCATGATTCATGGAGATCTGTAAAAATCTCCACATGTGAAATTTGGTGTGAAAACAATACCTCCCTTACTATCGTCGGTCGGTAAAAACAATAAAAAAACAAAACAAGTGCTTAGGTTCAATATGGAATGATAAAAAGTGATCAGCGATATCCCTTACTTTATTATTATTATTATTATATAAAATGAAATTTTCTTAAGAGAATTCTCTTCCCTAAATTAATTGGACAATTTATTATAATATAATATAGAATTTTTCCGGGTTCATTTCAATTCTATTTCATCCATATTTTATAAATTTTCTTTATTTCTATAAATCATTCGATATTATAGTTGTTTTTTATCTTATTAAATAATATCAAATATTATAATTGGATTATTTGAATAAATTTTTAATCCAAATAATTTCAATTCTTTTTGAAAATTATGATTATTATTATTATAATTTTTTTTTTTATTCTCTTATATTTCTAATTACTTACCTATAGCAAATAATTTATTAAATATCGTAGTATTAATATTAATAATATCTTATTATAATATAATAGTAAATCATTTTTGAGTATCACATAAGTGTGTATTATATCATTCATTACAAGAGTATAACAAGTAGTTTTTCATATTTCAGTTTATATTATTATTTATATTTTTTTTCTGAAAAAACATTTCCATTTTTATTTTTTTCTATTTAAAAAGAATTATTATACTTGCATTTCAAACAAATTGTAGGATAGATTGATTATATTTTCTGTTGATTCAGGTGTGTTTTTGTTGTTATTGTTATTGTTATTGTTTCCAATTGATTTGTTATTATCGATTTAAATTAGAAAGCTAAATTTATATCATACTAGCTGCTCAGAGCGCCTTCGGCGCTCTTCACACCTAGACGGGGGCTCCGCCCCCTGTACCCCCGAGTGGTACATAGTATTTGGTGGTTGAAAGTAGTAAAAGGTTTTCATCCATTTTGTTTCAATCAGTATATTACATAAAACATTCATTTCTTTTTGTGTTCTTATTTAAAAAATATATTTTAATTTAATCACTATATTAATTATATATATTATTATTGTATATGTTATATCTATCTACCTATGTGGCTCAAAGATACTCGAAAGTTCTTAGCCGCAACAACCACATTTCTCCAAGTGTCCCTATCCTGAGCCCTTGTTCCATCTCTCTTACGTCCCTTCCTACGCGTCATTGGTTTTCCAAGCGGACGTTTTCCAATCGGTCTTCCCACCAATATCTTTTTCCTCTCCCATTCTAGCCACGTGCCCTGCCTATCGCAGCTTTTTCCCTTTTATAACCCTAACTATTTCTGAAGATGCAGAGAGACCATGCAATTTCTTGTTATGCTGTCTCCCCCATTCCCCGGTGACCTCATCTTTCTTTGGCCAATAAATGCAGGGAAGAATCCTATTCTCAAACACTCTGAATCTACTCTTATCTCCCAGGGTCATAGACCATGCCTCCCACCCATATAATGCAACAGGCAAAATAATTTTTTTATATATTCCCTTTGATAATAATTTTGAAGAGATAAGCCTCTTTATTGCAAGATAACAGGCGTTTCCCGATTGCAACCCCGATTTAAATTCTTCTCAAATATTATTATCCTTCGTGACACAACATTCAATTTTTCTACATATTCAAATTCTACATTTTGTATCTTAAGATTTTGTATGTCAATACTCTTCCTCTTTGTTACTAAATATTTTTTCTTATCACTATTAATTTCAAACCTCCATTAATTTTTCCTCGCTATCTGCAATTGCAATTTCCTAATCTCCTATTATATTTAAGTCGTCTGGGTAACCTAACATTTTACAATTGATTTCTTCATCTTATTTTTTCTTTACTACCTTCAAGACAAATTTGAAGATCAAAATTTGAAAAAGTTTATGCTGATCTATATTGAGTCATGTGTATGTTTTACTAAAGTCTACAAATAATTAGTGAACAGAAATATTGAATTCGCAGTTTTTTTCCTAATATCTGTCATAATGAAAATATCTTAATTAATGTTGATCGATTTGGCCTTAACCCGCAATGATATCTCCTAATATTTCCACCGCCTATGGTTCTTAAGTATTTTCTATGTTATTATAGTGAAATAGAGTATAATATTTCTTGATCATTACATTTTGATATTTTATTTTCATTGCTAGATTATTATTGAATATTTTTAATTATAATGAAACTTGGGAAAATGCAAAAATAGAGACTTGAGACAATTTATAAAAATTAACGGTATAAAACTATAGATAAATTACCAATATATACATTCATTAATAGTATTAATTTAAATTAATTGATTTATTTGTTGTTTTTTTTATTATTTAGTTCATTTATTAATTTTTTTAGATCATAGTTATTTTCCTTAAAAGAAACTTAAATTCTGTGGTGCTAGGGGATTTGAAAATTATTCGTCGCAATATGAAGATTTCGCTTACAGTTTCTGTCATGTCCGACCTCCATCCAACAGTTATTTTCTGTCAAGTTTTTTGCTTCTCTTAATCATGTGATCTATATATTTAATTTTTTTTGATTCATTATAATAAAATTTAAACAAATAAAAATTTTTACTTTGTTAATTTATATAAATTTCAATATAAACTGATTGTGAGTGATACGCTTAGCCAATACTCTGAATAATTTGTGTACAAAAATATTGAATGTTCTTAGCGAGATTTGATATAATGTTGTACGATTTGTCCTAAATCTGAATTAGAAGAAAATTATAAATTGCCTCCTTTTCCAGCTCAATTCATTTACCCACCCATGTTGCATATGGCATCTAAATTTCTTAAAACTCCGTTTTTTTAATTTAAAATAGAAGGAGAGAAAGAGTTTTAAATTATATTCGAATAGTCTATATATTCTATATATCAGTATTTTTTTCTGAATTTAATAGCAAGTTGATTTTAAAAATTTTCCATTCTTAATGCATATGATTGATTACATGTGTTAAAATTTAAAAAATTCAAATATTCTAATTTTTATATTTATATACAATTTAATATTATTTTTTATTAATATCATATCAAAAAAAAAGAGAATTTATTAAAATTAAAAATAAAAAAAGAAGCCTATTAATAAAAAATTGAATGGTGATTTAAATATTTTATTAAATTAATTAAAATGAGACCTTTTAGAATAAATTATTTAATTGAAATGATATTTAAATATAAGAATTTAAAAAAATATTATATTCTTTGTTTGGCAATTGTTATTTAATTATGTGCAACATGATTCGACTTGCACAGAGCATCGTTATTTTTTATTAATATCACATAATAAAAATGAATCTTTTAAACATAATAAATAAAAAAGACATTTTAATAAATTTAAAAAATATACCCAATTTAAAAATGTCAAAAATTTAAAACAACTTTATATCATCATATTTTAATTTTTATATAATATATATATATATTTAGTAATTAATAATAGAGTAATTAAATTAAAATAAAAAACAAAGATAATATAATTCAGTCATTTTAATACAGGTTAAATAATATTTTTTTTTATTATTCAATGATAAAATTTATATATTATTATATATATATTATAGAAAAGAAGAAATATTCAATTAAATAAAAAATAATTTAAGATAAAAATATGATCTAATAAATATTTTAATTAAATTGAGAACTTTTAGAATAAATTATTTAATTGAATTGATATTTGTATATTAGATTGGAATTTAAAATAAAATGTGAAATATTATAATAATTCTTTGATTGGGAATAGCTATGATAATTCATTGTTTGAAATGATTCCGCTAGGCCGGCAGTGAGCCGCGAGCTGCTCTTGAATGAACAACACGGAGAATTATATAAACCTTTAAAAATTAATTTCTGCGGTTATTGATAAGATATTAATAAAATGTATAGCCTATGTTACTCTAGAGGTATATAAGAATATTGTGATGTAATTTCAAAGAAATCGGTTCAGCCAATTTTGAGTCTATAAAATAGTAATTTTCCGGACAGACAGACAGACCGACAGACAGACAGACAGACAGACAGACAGACAGACGTGAAAAATTCTAAAGTCACTTTTGGATTCTAGAGGTCATGAAACGCGAAGATATGCAAAAATTTTTAAATTCTGAGCAATGTGCAGACAAAAACCTTTTTTTATATATATAGAAGATTAAACAAAAAAAAAACAAAAAAAACACAACAAAACAAAAATTGATTCAAAGATATCTTAATAATTGTCAGTACCGGGACACCGAGCCTCGGCTCGGTAATTAAGTTAAAAAAAAATAATTCATTATTATTGGGTGTTTGGCTGGTAATATTAATACTTGGGACACCGAGCTGATATACAATTTTTTAATTATTTATTACAATTATTAAATGTTGCATCATTTCATCAATCTGATTAAAATGAATGGAACTGGCGAACTGGAGTCCTCAATAATAAATAAATATGTATTATTAGGTATGTTTCTAAGTGCATGAATATTTTTTTTTATTGGAAGAATGATAAATATATATCGTAATTTATAATTATAAAATATTATTAAAATATATATTTTTAATTTTATTTCGAAATTAAATAAAAAATTTTAAAGTATTTTAAATATAAAAAAATATTAATAGAATATCCTTTAAAAAAAGGCGGGAGTCAAATTTCAATATGGATGACATACTGTCGTCATCCATATATAAATTTAAATTAAGAAAAAACTAATGAAGATGTATTTTTCCAGAGATGTGATCAATAAAACTTAATTTTTCTTTATAAATACTATATCTAGTGTAAATTTCAAAAAAATCATTAGAGCGGTTTTTGAGAACCCATGGCCAAACAAACAAACAATTTTAGCTAGCATAATAAGATAAGATACCGGGACCCCGAGCCTCGGCTCGGTACTTAAGTTAAAAAAAATGATTCATTATTATTGGATTTGGCTGGTAATATTAATACCTAGGACACCGAGCTCTCGCTCTACCCTTTAAAAAATATTGATATACAATTATTTAATTATTTATTACAATTATTAAATGTTACACATTTGCATCAATCTGATTAAAATGAATGAACTTGTGCTCCTCAATAATACATAAATATATAATATATAGGTACATATATATTTTTTCTATAGTTTTTTTTTGAAAAACTGTTTAGCGCCCCAAGTGATTATAAAACAAACTAAAGACAAAAAAAACGTGCTTTGCAACTTTTCGGAATTAAAAAAGCAAAATTGGCAGTCGTGGGACTGGCCGACAGAAGTGAAAACTTCTGCGTAAGAAATTTTAAAACAGACGAAATTCGCGCTATTTCACGAGAAAGATGAATTTCATAAGCATGTATATATGTATATACATATATAACTTATATATTATTTTAAACATATACTTTAAACAAATTTGTAACTTATATTTATATATATATATACACAACTTTTTTTAAAATATTGCAATACGAACTGTTTTATAAATTGTTATCTCTTAAACAATGGCTTCTCGGAATATGAAATTAGGAAATTCAGTAAAACAAAAAAGACAGAAATCAAAAATGAAAATGAAAAACCAATATACAGATCACAAATAACATTACCTTATATAAAAGGAACAACAGAAAAAATAGCGTCAAAATTGAGGAAACACAACATCAGAGTAACATATAAACCTCATAAACAAATGTCTTCTCTCACCTCAAATATAAAAGACAAAATTAAAAACGAAAATAATGGAGTTTATAAGGTAACTTGTGAATGTAAAAAAGTATACATTGGTGAAACAAGTAGAAAGATTTCTATAAGACTGTCTGAACATGAGAGAGCCATTAGATTGAAACATCCAAATCAATCAGCAATTGCAGAACATGCCTTAACAACAGGACATAAAATAAATTTAGATAATGTAGAAACACTTCATATTGAAAATAATTGGTGGAAAATAAAAATAAAAGAATCTATAGAAATTAATAATCATCCCAATAATATTAACAAAGAGGATGGATATAGACTTCATAAGATGTGGAACATAGTGTTGGATGAGTAAAATTTGTCAGATTAAATGAAATATAATTAATCTAATGTGTATTTGTGTATATATCTTGATTATGGAAATAATTTACTATCTTCATTTTAGAGACATAGTGCACTATCATACTTCTTGATTGTAAACGCTTGCTTTGACAATTGCTGCTGACTTCATGTTGAGATTAAGAATTGGCGGTAAAAATTGGAGCCAAAAATTGGCGCCAATATCACTGCCTATATAAGAGGTGACGTGTCCCAACATACATCAGTACGCTTGAATCGGAGCAAGCGTACGGTTACTTGAAAACGACTGCAGAATAAGCAGTTGAAACGTTGTACAATTATTTTAATTTAATAAATAACACTGGGCAACAAAAAAGAAACATTTTTTTGTCTCAGAAAGAAAAATATGTGATTCTGGTAGCATTTCTTATCCTGAATTCAAATATGATATTCATTTTTTTCCATCACGCAAGGTTTTCAAGAGACAGGCATTTATAATTTCAAACACATTAATATTTTCTACATTCATAAGTACACAATATTCAAACATTTAGACTCGCTTACAAATTAAGAAATGACTATTTTCGGCTATATTTCGCCTGTGGAGCATCCCTCTTGATGGTCCAACAATAATCAGACAGCATATTAGGATTCCATTTGCCTTGATATCTCTTTTCTATTGCTGAAATCTCCTGATGAAAGCGTTCCCCATGCTCATCGCTCACTGCACCAAGATTTTCTGGGAAAAAATCTAGGTGCGAGTGCAGGAAGTGTATTTTTAAGGACATATTACAGCCCAAATTTTTATAAGCTATGGTAAGATCATTGACAATATCACGGTAATTTTCTGCCTTTATATTTCCCAAAAAACTGTGTGTTACGTTTTTGAATGCTTGCCATGCTGCTTTCTCCAGTGGATTCAATAGTTCCTCAACTTCTCATCATGCATTAGTGATCGTATTTGTGGACCCACAAATATCCCTTCTTTACACCCAAAATAAAGTTCATAACACTTTTTTACTAATGGAGTAAGGCTTCGCCTTTGGGACTTGAGCGTCACTTCACCACATATATAACAAAAGTTGTTAGGATGATTTATACAACCTCTAGACATTTTGTAACTAACAACAAATTAAAAGAAATGGATTTGTAAAATATGTAACATACAATAATCCAGACACGAAGCACTCACAATTACGTGTTTACTGGTTCACTGCTATCTCACAACTGACATCATTCTAATGAATGCATGCTACCCTAGATTTTGTTTGTGCCTGTCTGTACATGTCTGAACTTGCACAACAGTAGTAATGATACCATTTGAGATAGCTCATTTTGTTCCATCACATTTACAATGCTCTAGGAGTTTTTATTTTACAATGGACTAATGGTCGTTTATTTAAAAAATATTTTAAATCCATTAATTGAAATTAAAATTACAAAAAAACTGTGGGTGATGGAGAAATTTTGAATACATATTTGAAAACACAATAAAAAACTGCATTAAGTACAAATATTGGTACTCATGAGACAAAAATCATGTTGACCAGTGTAATTTTATACAAATAATGTGGTCTTTTAATAAAAATTCTCTTAATAATTATCAAAATAACCACAAAAGCTTTAATAAATACATAAAATATATATTTATTATGTAAAGTTCATTTCATATATACATATATAATCAAAATTATATATTATTAAGTGTTTCACGGGCTGTATGGCATGTGGCACCGTCTTGTTGAAACCACATATTAGCCACATCAATATCATCCAATTTCGGCAAAAAGAACCGTGTTATCATGTCGCGATATCGAGCAGAAGTAACAGTCACTGCTTGACCAGCCTCATTTTCAAAAAAGTATGCCTCCAGCCCAAAATGCACACCAAACTGTGACACGTTGTGGATGCATTTGTTTTTCGACAATCACATGTGGATTTTCAGAACCCCAAAAGCGGCAATTTGGGCGATTAACATGTATATGTATATTAAATTGTATATTATACTCTATAATACTCAAATATATATTTATATATATATATTCATTTATATTAATATAATAATAATAATAACAATTTTTAATTTAACATATTAATTATATATAATTGACAATTCATTTTTTTAATGTTTGAAAAATAATATATTTATCATTTATTATACATATATTAAAAATTTATTTATGTATATGTATATATAAACCTAAACCAATATATATATTCTCATCTATTTATAACTTAATATTCAGACATTTCTATTAAATTATTATAATATATATAAATTGAATCATTGATAAAATTAAATGTATATAATAATAATTTTTTTTATATCAATTATATATTCATTTTGAATAAACACGTAAACCTAAACCAATATATATATACATATATATATGTTATTGTTATTATTATTATCAGATTTATATCAGGGATATATATATATACTAGCTGCTCAGAACTCCTTCGTCGCTCTTCACATCTAGACGGGGGCTCCGCCCCCTGTACCCCCGAGTGGTACATAGTATTTGGTTGAAAGTAGTAAAAGGTTTTCATCCATTTTGTTTCAAACAATGTATAACATAAAACATTCATTTCTTATTGTGTGATTATTTAAAATATATTTTAATTTATTTAGTAAATTAATTATATATATTATTATTGAATATGTTATAACTATCTACTCGAAAGTTCTTGGCAGCTACAACCACATTTCTCCAAGTGTCCCCGGTGACCTTATCTTTCTTTGGCCAATAAATGCTGGAAAGAATAATCTGAATCTACTCTCATCTCCCAGGGTCATAGACCATGCGTGGCTCAACGGTACTCGAAAGTTCTTGGCAGCTACAACCACATTTCTCCAAGTGTCCTTATCCTGAGCCTCTGTTCCATCTCTCGTACGTCTTTCCCTGATGTACTCATCTTTCTTTGGCCCATAAATGCTGGGGAGAAACCTATTCTCAAATACTCTGAATCCACTCTCATCTCCTAAGATCATAGACCATGTCTCACACTCATATAATACAACAGACAAAATAATTGTTTTATATATTTTAATTTTCATTCCCTTTTATAATAATTTTGATGAGATAAGCCTCTATACTGCATGATAACAGGCGTTTCCCGATTGCAACTTCGATTTAAATTCTTCTCAAATATTATTATCCTTCGTGATTACATTCAATTTTTCTACATATTCAAATTCTACATTTTGTTTGTTAATACTGCTCCTGTTTGTTTCTAAATATATTTATTTATCATTATTAATTTCAAACCTCATCTCTTTTCCTACCTCGATTAATTTTTCCTCGCTATCTGTAATTGCAATTTCCGAATCTCCTATTATATTTAAGTCGTCTGGGTAACCTAACATTTTACAATTGATATTTCCGCATCTTCTTTCTTTACTACCTTCAAGACAAATTTTGAAAAAGTTTATGCTGAACTATATTGAGTCATGTGTATGTTTTACTAAAGTCTACAAATAATTACTGAACAGAATTATTGAATTCGCGGTTTTTTTAAATATCTGTCATAATGAAAATATCTTAATTAATGTTGATCGATTTGGCCTGAACCCGCAATGATATCGTCTAATATTTCCTCCGCCTATAGTTTATAAGTATTGTATATGTTATAATAGAGTATAATATTTCTTGATCATTTCATTTTGATATTTTAATTTCATTGCTTGATTTTTATTGAATATTTTTAATTATAATAAAATTTGAGAAAATGCAAAGTTAGAGAGTTGAGACAATTTATAAAAATTAATTTATAAAAATTAACGGTATAAAAGTATTGATAAAACTAAAGATAAATCAACAATATATACATTCATTAATAGTATTAATTTAAATGAATGGATTTATTTGATTTTTTATTATTAAGTTCATTTATTAATTTTTTTAGATCATAGTTAATTCCCTCCCTTAAAATAAAAGAAGTATTCAAATATAGAAAGAATAAATACACAATAATTTAAGTTAAATATGATTTAAATATTTTATTATATTAATTAAAGTGAGAACTTTTTTAGAATAAATTATTTAATTGAAATGATATTTGAATATTAGAATTTAAAATAAAAAGTTAAATATTATAATAATTCTTTGATTGGGAATTTTTTTTTTGTTTGTTTCTATGACAGCAAAAAAGTAAACAAATTACATACATACATACATACATACATACATACAAACACTCTCCTTTATATATATATATATATATATATATGTAAATTTCATTTGTATAATTATTATATAATATATTATATTTCATTGATAAAACAAATAACTATAAAAATCGATTTGCTTGTATTTAAGGTAAGCAAATCGCTCTTAAAATTGTATATTTTTTATCTTATTTTAATTAATAAAATTTGCTTGTATTTAAGGTACATCGATTTGGTTATTTAATTTATAATCCTAATCTCCATATTATAAATCGATTTTTGAAAGAAAAAAAAATGGAGCCATTTGAAATTAAATTTAGAATTGAAATGGAAAAAAGTGGAGATGTTTTAGTTACTAAAATTAAGAAAATAATCATGGAAGAAAATTCATATATATTACCTGAGGATCAACAGGATAAAGCAAAACACCAAGAATTATTTAAAATGGCAAAGGTGAAAAGCTGTTGTAAAAGTTTGAAGAAACAAGGTCAATATCGTAATATCACAGTAAGTCTACCACCAGATTTAATTTGTAAATATTTGGATGAAGATAAAAATGTCGTATTTAATGGAGAGTATCTTGAAGAAGAAACACAAGAGGAAAATTTAGAAAAAAAAAATATTGAAAAGGATTTTATTAAAATTATAAGAAATCTTAGTATAAAACCTGAATTAAGAGAGATAAATCCATCACAAGTGGAAAAATTATTTGTTTTGGAAAAATTTCAAGGAAGAGAAAATGCAAGAGAATGGCTGGACACTTTTGAAGTTGAATGTGAGAGACATGATATAGTTTTAGATGAAAAAAAGGTTAGAGTTTTAAGAGTGTTTTTAGAAGGAAATTCTATAGAATGGTATAAATCTACATTATATAAATTAACGGTTCATGGAAATTGGACAGAATGGCGAGATTCTTTTTTGGAAACATATGCAGATAAAAATTGGAATAATGTAATTTATGCATTTAATTATAGATATATTAAGGGTTCATTGATGGATTATGCACTAAAAAAGGAAAGATTATTGTTAGAGACAGAAATGGATATGTCACAAAAATCACGGATAAATCATATAGTGGTTGGATTGCCTAATTTTATGAGAGAATTCCTTGATAAGGAGGAGGTAAATACAACTGAAAAATTAATGAGTCAGATCCGTCGATACGAAGATTTTAATAAAAAAAAAACATAAAGAACCTAGACTTACACAAAATAATAGGGAATTTTCAACAAATAATTTCCAAAATATGCGTAAACAATTGAAGAAGAAACCATGCAGAATTTGTGAGTTATTAGGAATGCGTGGGAGATTTCATCCCGAAGAAGCGTGTAGAAATAGTAAACAAAATAATATGAAGAGAGTGAACTCAACAGAAATAGATTACTCGTATGAAAATGATGAACATGAGCCAAAAAACGGGCTGTTACACCACTAATTCGTTTAAAAATGATTCTTAATAAAAAGAAATCAATACAAGGAATATATGATAGCGGGTCTAATGTTACGCTAATCAATTCAAAGATCTTAGAAGATGTTCAAGATAATATAATAAATGATGAACAAATATTTAAAACAATTAGTGGTGTGGAAAAAAGTTTTAATAAAATAAAAATTTCACTCAAAATAAATAAGATAGAAAGAGAGATAGAGGTCTATGTTATAAAGAATAATAATTTTTCTTATGACATACTTCTAGGGTTAGATGCAATAAAAAAATTTAGATTAATACAAGATGATCGTCTAAAGATATATCAGAGAATGAATGATGGTAAGGTTGAAATGGTGAATAGATATGGCTTTGATCTTAATGATAGTGTAAATGTCATTGAGATCGAAAGAATAATTAAACATTTAGACGAAGAAAAAAAAAATAAATTTATAGGATTGATAAGCAAATATAAACAGTGTTTTGCGAAAAATAAATATGATGTAGGTCTTGTGAAAACTCACGAAGCTCATATAAAATTAATAGAAAATAAATATATATCGAAAAAGCCTTAGAGGTGCTCTATTATAGATCAAGCAGAGATTGAAAATCAAATATCAAATTTGCTAGAAAAAGGATTAATAGAAGAATCTAAGTCTCCTTTTGGGGCACCTGTGACGTTAGCATTTAAGAAAGAAGATGGAAAGCGTACGAGGCTATGCATTGACTTTCGAGAATTGAATAAGATATTGGTTCCGGAATCACAACCGTTTCCAAGAATTGACGACACTATAGTGAAAACAAGAAATTGTAAGTTTTATACAGTATTAGATATAAATTCGGCCTTTTGGTCTATTCCAATAAGAGCAAAAGACAGATATAAACTTGCTTTTGTAACACAAAATTCTCATTATCAGTGGACAAGACTCCCGTTTGGTCTGAAAATAAGTCCAGCGGTTTTCCAAAGAGTTTTGGCAAATGCTATTAGACGTAATGGGCTACAGGATTTTTGTCTTAATTATATAGATGACATTCTAATATTTTCAAGAAATTTTGAAGAACATTTGAAGCATGTAGAAAGAGTTATGCAAATAATTAATCAAGAAGGGTTTAAATTAAAGTTATCAAAGTGCGTTTTTGCCCAGGACACAGTTAGATACCTGGGACATGTTCTTGGGTATAATACAGTTAAACCGCATCATGATAATCTTAGATCAATAAGGGAGTTTCCAAAACCTAAAAATAAAAAAAATATTAGACAGTTTTTAGGCAAGATAAATTTTTATTATAAATATATACCCAATAGTATAAAATTACTCGAACCTCTTCATATTTTATTAAGAAAGAATTCTCCTTTTTTATGGACAAATGAATGTGACGAAACATTTGCAAAAGTAAAAAAATATCTATGTGAGAGTCCTATTTTAGCAATTTTTGACCCAAACCGTCCAACTATGTTATTTACAGACGCAAGTGGCGTGGGCGTGGGAGCAATCTTAAAACAAGTTCAGGAAAATGGAGAATTACTTCCAGTTGCATATTATTCAAAAAAATTAACACCAACACAAAGAAAAAAGAAGGCAATTTATTTAGAATGTCTTGCGATTAAGGAAGCAGTGCAATATTGGCAACATTGGTTGATAGGTCATAAGTTTTTGGTTTTTACAGACCATAAACCCTTGGAAAATTTGAAGATAAAATCAAGGACTGACGAAGAATTAGGCCACCTAGTGTATTATTTGTCCCAATATGATTTTCAAATAAAATACTCACCAGGCAAAGAAAATGTGGAAGCTGATGCTCTTTCGAGAAACCCTGTGTTGGAATGTTTTGAGGGGGAGGAGGACGAGATTAAAATTGTTAATTTAGTTTCAATAGAAGATGTTACTGAAAATCAAAAACTTAATAAAAGAGAAATTTTAAATATTTTTTTTTTTTTTTTTTTTTTTTTTTTTTTTTTTTTAATTTTATTTTACAAATCACAATCTAGTTATATACCTTAACTAATAAGTGATATTTATTTAAAGAAAATATATAAACTTATTCTTTCAAAAACATGCAAACATGAGCAGTTTAATCCATTAGTTCGTGAGGTTTATTCCTTTTTAATCTTCTCGTCTGGTTGGCTACGTCAAGGAGTCGAACGGCCTCAGTGTTTGTATGCCTTTGCAGTCTAATTTGATGAGCTGCTGCAAATCGTTGAATTTCTTCTTTTACTGTCTCGATCTTAAGATCTTGGTGAAGTTCTTCGTTACGAATATACCAAGGGGCATTGACAACGGCCCTTAGTATTTTGTTTTGACATCTTTGGATGATTTGCACATTGCTCTTTGCAGCACAGCCCCAGAGCTGACTACCATAGGTCCACACTGGCTTTAGGACCTGTTTATATAGCAATAATTTGCTATCAATAGACAGGACTGAATGTCGCCCCATTAGCCAATACATTTTTCTATATTTGATATTAATTTCGTCTCTCTTTTTTTTGACATGAGCTTTCCAGCGCAGCCTTGCATCTAATGTCATTCCCAAGTATTTTGCTTCATTGGCATATGGTATGATTTTGTTGTTGAGTATTATCGGCACATAATTTATTCTTCGGTTGGTGAAGTTCACATGTACCGATTTGGTCTCATTTAAACTGATCCTCCATTTTTTTGTCCATTTTTGGACCTTGGTTATGGAGAGGTTCAGTTTCATTGCCGACTCTTCCGTGTCATCTCCAATTGCCAAAATTGCCGTGTCATCCGCAAACGTTGCGGTGGTATTTCTTTCTATTTCCGGTAGATCAGCTGTATAAAGTAGATACAGCAGTGGACCTAGAACGCTCCCCTGCGGCACCCCAGCCCGGATATGTTTTAATGTAGAGTATGCATCATCTTGGCGTACTCTGAAGAATCTGTCTGATATATAAGACTCTAATATTTCGGCGTACTTTGCTGGGAGCACTTTATAAAGCTTGAGTTTCAGCCCTTGGTGCCAGACTCTATCAAATGCCTGGGTAACATCGAGGAAGACCGCCGAACACACTTTTCTACTTTCCAAGGCATCTTCAATGACCTGTACAAGTCTATGCACTTGTTCAATGGTGGAGTGCTGCCTGCGAAACCCAAATTGGTGATCAGGAATTAACTTTTTTTGTTCTAAAATAATTAATAGTCTTTTTTGAAGAAGCTTCTCGAACAGTTTGGATAATACAGGTAAGAGCGATATTGGTCTGTATGACGCACAGCTTTCAGATGGCTTTCCCAGTTTATGAATCATAATCACCTCAGCAATCTTCCAGATTTGAGGCACATACCTGATCTTTAGAGCTGAGTTTATTATATGTGACATTTTCACTATCGCCTTACGTGGAAGGTGTTTAATGACTTCCCCAGTAATGAGATCATAACCAGGAGTCTTCTTTGGATTAATCTCATGTTTAATGGTTCTAACAATTTCTCGAACCGTCACTTTCGGGATGTCAACTTCCTTCTCCATTGTTGTAATTGTTTCGAGTGGTATCTCGCCATCCACAGCAGGATTAGGAGTGAAGATATTTTCAAGGTACTCAGCAAAAACATCGGCTTTTCTTTGGTTATCTTTGATCCATTTATTATTTGTGTCTCTTATAGGTGGTGATTGAGTTATCGGTCTCTTAATAGTCTTTACTGTTTTCCAGAGTGAGTATTCCGTATCTTTAGTATAAGTTAAATGTCTAATATAACTATTAATTGATTCATTCTTTATTTGTTTTATCTTGTTTCTAAGTATAGCATTTAGTTGATTCCATCTTGTTTTATCCAATGGAGCCCTTGTTCTATGCCACTTATCCCGTGCTCTTCTTTTTTCATGGACAAGATTGACAATTTCTTTAGGATAATTTATTCCTTGTGATTTTCTTTTATTTATTTCAGGAGTATTAGTCCACGCTGCCGTTTGTATATTCAAGACAAGCTCTTCAAGTTCTTGGTCAATTTGATTCGGAGATACCATTTGCCTATTAATCTTCACTCGTTGAGCTAGGTCAAATTTAAAACTTTCCCAGTCAGTAAATTTGTTAACGAGAGTATAATTGCAAGATTTTTTAATAATTGAGTCGCTGAGTGTCAAAACAATTGGCATATGATCAGAGCTTAATTCATTACATTCATCCACAGTGGCATAGTTTGCAGATATATTTCGAGTGATGAAAAAGTCAATCAAGTCTGGAATCTTTCTCGGATCCGACGGCCAATAGGTTGGTTTTGCCGTTGACATTATATCGCATTTTTCATTACATATTGCCTTGTACAATTCTCTTCCCTTATCTGTGATAAGTCTTGATCCCCAGTAAGTATGTTTCGCATTGAAGTCGCCACCAAGAACAAATCGATTGCCAAGATGGTCAAAAATACTTTTATATTCCAATTTCGTTAACTTGTGACGTGGGGGACAATAAATGCTTGCTATTGTTATAGGATGATCACGAGTCCTTATAGTCACAGCGGTAATTTGAGTTTTCTCTGTTTCTATTTTGTTTTCTTCATAATGATGAATTACCTCTTTTATCAGTATACCACTTCCTCCTCTTGCCTGATTACTCGGGTGGTTTGCACGATAAAATTTATAACCCCGTATCTTACATATTGTTTCTCTGGTTGCATGTGTTTCCGAAATAAGACACACATCTATATTGTTTAGATTTAAAGTGACTTGGAGTTCATCTTTTTTACCAAGGAGCCCATTGGCATTCCAGCACATGATAGATAAGTTTTTCATTATTTTTTATAATTAGATTTTTTATTTTCAAGCGCTCCTATTCGCCTATTAATTGCCGTAATTGAGGTTTTCATCTTATTTTGAAAAGATTCAATTTTATTTATCTTATTCAGTACTATTTGGAGTGTCGCATTCAGGCTTGCGTCATTCTTAAGTTTATCTGAATAACTGTTATTATCTTTTCTTGGGAGTAGATCTATTTTTTCTATCACTTTTGGTTTAGTATGAGTTTGTTGTTGGGTTTTTTGGTGTAATGCATTCTCAATATTTGGCCTTTGTGAATTTACTTTCACTTGTTTAGCTCGCAATTCTTGAGCTTTTATTGCTATTTCGCATCCACGATAGTTTGCAGGGTGTTCGCCGCCACAGTTTACACATTCTGCCTTATTTTCTTTTGGTTTTGGGCAATCTTTAGTTAGATGACCCTTGACCTTGCACTTAACGCATCTCGGTCCTGTCGAACAGTAGTTTTGTGTATGCCCAAATTTTTGGCATTTTTTGCATTGTGGAACCAATTTTGACCCACGCATCGGGTGAATTTCAATTTTGGTATAAAGAATACTGTTTATTTTGTAAATTGTTTCAATGTTTTCTGAATTTTTGAAGGTTAGCATGAACATGTTAAGAGGCTTTTTTGATTTCCATGAAAGCTTTGGGGTAACTTGTTCAATAGCAAGACCTCTATTTTTAAGATCATTTAAGATTTCATCAGGATCCCAACTACAGTGGAGACCTTTTGCCATGACTCTTATAGGTCGGTTACTTTTGTTCTCATAAGTATGATGTGATACAGCGTTTCTTTTAAGAAAGTCAATCATATTTCGATATACTTCACATGTTTCTAAATTAATCTTAAGATCACCATTGCTAAGTGTTTTAGCTAGAAATTTATTCACCCCCAACTCATTTTTAAGTCTAAGTGTAAATTGTGCATGGTTATTTTGTTCCTTTACATAAATTGGTGGTGGTTTTGAATCGAATTTATCATCTTTAACATATTTTGATGAAGTGTTATTGTTATATGGCTTTTGCATTTTTTCACTTTCATATTTTTCTATATTTTTTGTTTTCATATTTTTATCAATATTTTCTGGACTGATAGAGATGTTCAACTTTCTTTTTTTATTAGTTTTAACAATCCAGTCAGTTCCTTTTTCAAATTCTTCTTCATCAGTACTATAAACTGGTTCAATTACTGTTTGAATAGATGACGATGCATTTTTTTCATCTATCATCTTTATTTTATTTTCCAGATTTTTAATCTGTTGTTGCATTTCAATTATTATTTGCTCAAGGGCTTTTTTTTCTTTTATTTCGTTTTGCCATTCATTATAATAACTTTTACTGTTTGTAAGGGTGCACGACATAAGTGGAGGGAGAGGAGACGAGGCAATTAATTTCTGCTCTTCATCATTTACTTTTGTACCATCTATTCGTGGGACTGGAGGTGATCGATTCAAGGTATTTCCCTTGAATGGATTGCAATTCAAATCACCTGCCTGCATGATTATATTTTTCAATTAATTTGGAGGCATAAAATAAAGAACGAAAATAATAATAACAAAAAAAAAAAAAAAATATAACAACAATAACATTAATAATAATAATAATAATATATACATTTAAAGAAAGGAGAGAGAAAGAATTTTGGGTGCCACCGAGGCCTTTCGGGGCATTTTTGGAGAGGGAAGGCCCTAGATAGGCTGTTAGTAAGAGGGTAAAGTTAAATAAGAAATATATATTAAAATTATATACAATTTTATATACAATAAAATTTAAATAAACTAATATTAATTATAAAAGAAAAGGTCATTTGACTCAACTCACATTTTAAATAGAACAAACTTTACTATATATAGAATTAAATATAAAGACTAGCTCTTGATCCTTTCTATTTGAATGCCAAAACTGAACTGAAATAAAATACTCACCAGGCAAAGAAAATGTGGAAGCTGATGCTCTTTCGAGAAACCCTGTGTTGGAATGTTTTGAGGGGGAGGAGGACGAGATTAAAATTGTTAATTTAGTTTCAATAGAAGATGTTACTGAAAATCAAAAACTTAATAAAAGAGAAATTTTAAATATGAAGGATAAAATTATAAAAAATGGTTTAGTATATAAGCAAATTGGAAAGAGAGAAAGAATTTTAATTTCAGAAGATTTTGGTTTGAAGCTCATTGAGAGAGTTCACAAGTTTTATGGTCATATAGGAATCGGTCATTTGGCTGCCAAGATTCGTCCCTTTTATTATTTTAAAAGAATGGATAGACATATAATAGAATTATGTATGAAGTGTGATATTTGTAAAAGAAACAAATCTAGAAGATGTAGAGAAATTGGGCGGTTATCACAGATAGGTCCAGCAAGTGAACCGTTTGAAATAATGGCTATTGATACAATTGGCGGGTTTTCTGGAAATAATTCACAAAAAAAATATTTGCATTTACTTGTGGATCACTTTAGTAGATATGTCTTTGTTTATCCGTCATCTGAACAAAAAGCCCAAGATTTTATAAAATTAATAGACCCTATAGTGAAAAAACACAAAATAAAGATTATTTTAGCAGATAGGTATGGCAGTATCAATTCTGAAGAATTTAAATCATATTTAAAAAAACATAACATCTTATTAGTTTTCACTGCCACAGATTGCCCATTTTCAAACGGCCTTAATGAGCGATTGAATCAGACTTTGGTCAATAGAATCAGATGCAAGTTCCAAGAAGAAAAAACAAGATCATGGGCTATGATTGCATTAGAATGTGCTGAAAATTATAATCAAACCGTACACAGTGTCACAAAATTTTCACCAGCATATTTATTAAATGGAAAAGAGCTATCAATAGTACCGGAAGAATTAAAAGTGAGAAGAAATTTAACGGAAGACAGGAAAACAGCATTAGAAAATTCTAAAAAAAATCATAATATTAATAAAGATCGAATTGATAAAAAGAAACAAAAACATACCTTTAAAATAAATGATTGGGTTTATGTCGAAACAGGAAATAAAATAAATCGGAATAAATTGGGTCCTATAAGAAGAGGACCATATAAAGTGATATGTAAATTATCAAACACAATGTACGAAATTGATATAGGAAAAAGACGTTATGGACCAAGTGTGTTTTATAGTTCTCAACTTATTCCGTGTTTTAGTAAAGTTCCACTGAACAATTTTTAAAATTGTTCTCTGCAAGAGGGGGAGATGTAAATAACATTTGTATAATTTGAATTATTTAATTATTTAGTTATTTAATTTTCTTGTATATTTTAAGTTGCCGGACTGAAATTCGTTTATGTTATTATAATATGATATATATTTTTCTTTTCATAGAAAATTGATTCTAATTTATAAATCTTTTTAAAATTAAATTTTGTTATATTATATTTCATTGATAAAACAAATAACTATAAAAATCGATTTGCTTGTATTTAAGGTAAGCAAATCGCTCTTAAAATTGTATATTTTTTATCTTATTTTAATTAATAAAATTTGCTTGTATTTAAGGTACATCGATTTGGTTATTTAATTTATAATCCTAATCTCCATATTATATATATATATATATATATTTATATTTATATATAATAAATAAATGATAGATAAATATACCATAAAAAAATAAAAAAAAAAAATATAGTCGGCCATTTTGATACATGAAATTGTAATGAAAGTTAATCCACATATCCCATCAGTCATCTTTAAATATCCAATCAAATGCTAGATAGATAGATAGATAGATAGAATAGATAAATATACAAGAAAAAATAAAAACAATAAAAAAAAAGTCGAATTGGCAGTCGTGGGACTGGCCGACAGAAGTGAAAATTTGTGCGTAAGAAATTTGAAAGCAGACGGAATGCGCACCAGCTTCACGAGAAAAATGAAATTTATATACGTATATATATATATATAAAATTTATAATTATTTTTTTCAGCAAACTGATTATTATTACAAAAATATTAAAAATACGATGTGTATGGATATATATATATATATCTATATATATAAAAGGCAATGTCTGTCTGTCTGTCTGTGTGTGTGTCTGTCAAATACTCAAAAACTACCCGTCCGATTTCGATGAAACTTTCAGGGATTGTTGTGGGCGTCCCAGGGAAGGTTTTATTGTAGTTAAATCCAAAATTAATTTAATTAGTAATATTTTGGTAAAAGTGTATTTATGGTTACCATGGTTACATTGAAAAATTTACAATAAATAAATAAAAATAATTGGAAATCTTTTCAACTTATTATTTTGATAAATTTTATTAATATTTTTAATTTTTTTTAAACTGCCAAAAATAACATACCCATAATAATAGTTGTAATAAAAAGAAAAATATAAATCACAATGTAAGTAAAATATTGAATCTTTTTATTTATATTGTTTCAATTATTGTTTGAATATTTATTAAATTTATATATAGATTAATTTACATGTTTAAATGTATATTTAATAAATTTATTTATTGATTATTAATATTAATAATTCCAATTACTTTCTTGAAATTTTTTTTTATTTAAAAGCATATTCAGCATATCTCGCAAATTTGAATTGGATTAAATAACATATATTAATTTAAATTAAATTAAATTAATTCAATTATAAATTAAAATTAATAAATAATATTTATTAAACCAGCGAAAGTTTGGCTCTTTTTTGATGGCACCACGTCACGTGTTGGCGCGTGAGATTTCCAGTGTTAAAAAATTAATTCTGGTACTTTCAGCAATTCAATTTTCGATGTTGAGATTTTGATGTTTTTGTTGTTATAAATAATATTTATTAAATTATAATTTAATTAATTTAATTTAATTTAAATTAATAAATATTATTTAATCAAATTCAAATTTGCGAGATAGTCTAGTGGATAGTGGAGTGTTTGGCTCTTTGTTGATGGCACCACGTCACGTATTGGCGCGTGAGATTTCCAGTGTTAAAAAATTAATTCTGGTACTTTCAGCGATTCTATCAAGCTGAAATTCTATATATAGCAGTTTTATACAATTATTAATCATGTGAAAAATTATTAAACATATATCTTTATTTTTACGGTCACACACACACACAGATATTTAAAAATTAATTTATTAAAATATATATTATATAATATATTATATATAGTATATAATTTAATATATATATATATATATTCTGAAATTAATTTTAAATTATATAAATATATTAGAAATTAATTTAATATAATTTAACATATAATAATATATTAAAATATTTTATTTTATATATACATAATTTAGTAATACTGATTATTAATTTAAATATAAATAATAATATTTAATACGGCAAATATGTAAAATTTTGTAAAGAATGTATCAGAAGTTTAGTGTCTAACATTCTGGCGTATTGCGCATGCGTATATCTGTCGGGTCGATCTCACCGGTCGGGTCGGTCGGGTCGTTTTGGAACGGTCGGGTCGTTTTGGAATCTATACTTTTTCCCCATCCCGCAAAAGTGCTCAACGCCGCTAAAGAAGTTTTCACTTCAAAAAAAAAAAAACATGGGAATGTGCAAGCTTGCATTGCCAAAACGAACTTAAGTTAGGGGGCCGTCTCATAATCTACAAATTGCAAATTACAACTTATCCCATATCTCATGAACCATATATCTTATCTTATTATGCTAGCTAAAATTGTATATATATTTCTATCTATATATAGCCATTGGTTCTCAAAAACCGCTCTAACGATTTTTTTCAAATTTACACTAGATATAGTATTTATAAAGAAAAATTGAGCTTTATTGATCACATCTCTTGAAAAATACATTTTCATTATTTATTTCTTAATTTAAAATTATATATGGAAAACGTCATATTTGGCATCCATTTTTATTTTTTAACTGAAATTGTATTAATATTTTTTTTATTTAAAATATTTTAAAATGTATTATTTAATTTCGAAATAAAATTAAAAATATTTATTTTTAATAAAATATATATATATATTTATTAATCCCTCTCAAAAAAAAAAACAACAAAATAAAAAATGGTTTGGTATTTGGTGTCGGAAGATAGTAAAAAAATTATCTAAATATCTTAGACCAGTGGGTAGAGAGACTGTTTTGACTGACTGTGAGTGGAGTTGAAGGGTCGAAGCTTGACTCGATCATCGATATTTAAAAATAATGAATTTGTTTTTTTTGTTTTTTAATCTATTTTCATGTTTATTTTTTAATAAATTACTATTTTATATTTATTTATTCATTGTTCTTTTATTAAATTTAATATTTATTAATATTATTTATTATTAATTTATATATGGACAAATGACACTCATAATGAAATTTGACTCCCGCCTTTTTTTAAAAGATATTGTATTAATATTTTTATTATATTTAAAATATTTTAAAATTTTTTATTTAATTTCGAAATAAAATTAAAAATATATATTTTAATAATATTTTATAATTATAAATTTTGATATATATTTATCATTCTTCCAATAAAAAAAAAATATTCATGCACTTAGAAACATACCTAATAATACATATTTATGTATTATTGAGGACCCCAAGTTCCATTCATTTTAATCAGATTGATGCAATGATGCAACATTTAATAATTATAATAAATAATTAAAGAATTGTATATCAGCTCGGTGTCCCAAGTATTAATATTATCAGCCAAACCGAATATATTAATGAATTTTTTTTTTTAACTTAATTACCGAGCCGAGGCTCGGGGTCCCGGTATGATCTTAATATATTGTCAGAATTAGATAAATAATGTAGAGAGAAAAATTATTTAAAAATAGATATTTATTTAAATGAAATAAAATTATTTAATTTACAGAATGAAAATGTCTATAATAATGTCTAAACATTTTTTCTTTATAATTTTACATTATAATAATACTAATTACAGTAGTTATAATATATGGGGAATTTTCAACTTTGACTGCCGATTTGACCATGTTCCCAAACGAATTTTAAAAAACCAAGACCACTTTATATTTACACATTTTAAGCTCTAATCCAGAGGTTCTTAAACTGTGGTCCGCGGACCCCTGGGGGTCCGCGAAGACTTTACTGGGGGTCCGCAAAGTCATCGTACAGGTGCACGAGAAAATGATGAGTCAGTTAAAACTTTATTTAATATAAAAGGAGCGATGGCATGGCTTTGTGAGGAAACAGAGATCAAATACCCAAATTCAACAAAATGTGCAAGAAAACTATTGCTTCCGTTTCCATCTTCATATTTAGCTGAATTTTCTTTCTTCAATATTATAATTTCTAATAAAATGTGTTCTACATTATGCAAAAAAATCGTTATTCACCAATCACTGTTAGAAATATTCAACATATATCCTTGTTCTTATGAGATCGTAAGCCAGAAATTAACTAATAAAATGACGTAAAGTACCTAAAGTTGGGATGGGGTCCGTCAAAAAAAATTTCTCCAAGTGGGGGTCCGCGGAGTACATAAGTTTAAGAACCTCTGCTCTAATCGAATCCAAAATCAAAATTTAAAAAATCGAAAAACAGACACACAGATATATAGATTTTATAAATGAACATTTATACAATTTATTTTAATTAATTTGAAACATTTTAGGAAACAAATTTTTAATGGGTCATTTTTAGAAATCCCATTTAACAATTATAATAAATAATTGAAAAATTGTAAAATTTTTAAAGTATATAAAAATAAATTGTATAAATTGGTTAAAGGGTCGAGTGATAATTCGGTGTCCCAGGTATATATTTTATATTAACACGCCTACTTTTCTGTATAATAAAGATATAAAGAATCATATTTTAATTTTTATATAACCAAGAAATCATTTTTTCACTTAAAATATAGTTGTAAAGCCCAAATCTCCGATCCATATAACATCATCGACTGGGCCGCTACCTTAAGGAGTCTTCTCTTGCTCTGATTAGGGCCACCGGTATTTGCCATTAGTCTCGAAAAAATAATATTAAATTATATATAAATTTAAAAATTAGAATATTTTAATTTGTTTAAATTTTAACACATGTAATCAATCATAGGCATAAAGAATAGAAAATTTTGAAAATCAACTTGGTATTAAATTCAGAAAAAAAATACTGATATATAGAATATATCGACTATTCGAATATAATAAAAACTCTTTCTCTCCCTCTATTTTAAATTTTAAAAAAGGGAGTGTTAAGACATTATTTTGCCTTATGTAACATGGTTGGTTAAATGAATTGGGCTCCCTACCTCCCTGAGAAATTCCCACTAAAAATGTTTATAATATTTTAGTTTATTAAATCAAACTATTATTTTTTATTTACACTAAGAGGCCTGGGACCCCTTTAAATATCGACTCCGCTCTCAACTCGAGTTAGTTGAAGTGTCATCGATGCCGTCTTCACGTCACTTTGATCACGGTTTCATCAACATCAAATTGACCCTCAACTCCGGCTAATTTCAAGAATTAATCGTTAAATCAACAAACGGCTCACTCTCAATCTCATCGGCGCATAATACCTTCTTCTAACCCCCGTTCGTGTCTGTGCCTACTAGTGTCAGGTAGCTCCGAGGTGAAATTCCTCGTCTTGAGGTGAACAGATGTCGTTACTCGCGATATACTAGTAACAGCTATCTACTAGAGTTCACACTCCTCCTGATAGACCATTGTGGTTAAGTCTATCAACCTCCCAAATCGGGTCGACATGATAGTGTAGTCACGACGTCAAAACGAACAACTCCCCCAATACCCCATTCTCATATTTGCTTCTACAAATACTTTATTGCAAATAATTATAATACAATTTATATTAATAGTATAATTAATGCAAATAAAGAAAATTATAATTAATAATTTTGTGCTGTCCTTTTAAACCTTGTTTCCTGTCCTTCAACCCTTAGATAAAATAAATTTGATAACAAACATTTAACATCAATACATTCCTCCTTTCAATCCTATTTGAAACTGAGCCGCTGTAACTTATATATATACAATATAAATAAATATTTTTTTAATATGAAATTAATTTCTATTATTAAATATAAATCATCTACACACATACATTAACATAATAAAAAAGTAGTCTCTGTGTGTGTGTGTGTCAGAATTTAAAGTATATAATATATATATATAGTACCGGGACCCCGAGCCTCGGCTCGGTACTTAAGTTAAAAAAAATGATTCATTATTATTGGGTTTGGCTGGTAATATTAATACTTGGGACACCGAGCTGATATACAATTCTTTAATTATTTATTACAATTATTAAATGTTGCATCATTGCATCAATCTGATTAAAATGAATGGAACTTGGTGTCCTCAATAATACATAAATATGTATTATTAGGAATGTTTCTAAGTGCATGAATATTTTTTTTTATTGGAAGAATGATAAATATATATCGAAATTTATAATTATAAAATATTATTAAAATATATATTTTTAATTTTATTTCGAAATTAAATAAAAAATTTTAAAATATTTTAAATATAAAAAAATATTAATACAATATCTTTTAAAAAAAGGCGGGAGTCAAATTTCAATATGAGTGTCATTTGTCCATATATAAATTAATAATAAATAATATTAATAAATATTAAATTTAATAAAAGAACAATGAATAAATAAATATAAAATAGTAATTTATTAAAAAATAATAGATTAAAAAAAAAAAATTATTTTCCGCCGGTTTCGATCCTGCGAAGTTGACTCGTCAAAACAGTCCCTCTATCCAATAGACTTTTTTTTTTTTTAAATGTGTTTATTAGCCAGAAGAAAAAGATACATAAATTTTACAATATATAAATATAAATCCCTAGTGGGATTAAGTGATACAATTAACAAAGAGTTAATAGAAGTAAGAAGAAAAAACATATTTAACAGAATGTTATGATCATGTTTATTACTTATAAATTATTTTTAATAGTTATTTTTTTTTATTTTTCTTATTCAATTATATAACTACTGAAGGAGAATCAAATAAATTATTTACAAAAGAAGCAAGTACAAAGAAACGTGACAATTTTTTAATTATATATAATTTTTTTTTAGGAAACTGGCTTTGGGAAAAAAAACCTAAAAATAACATTACAAGAGGGGAAAGATTTATATATTTACAGAAGGCAAGGAGATGAAGGGTGGGATAGGAGGAGTGGAAAGATTGAGAGAATTAATAAATTATTACAATATTTTATATTTTTTATACACTATTAAATTCTTATATTATAAATTTATTGAAAAGCCCTAATTACAATTAATTTTCAATCCACCAGTATTTTTTTTATCGATATTCTCACTCTTATCTCTCTTGGAGATTGACATATTGAAACGCCAGAATCTATACAGGTCTTTGCTATCTAGAAAGGGATCATAGGTTATGCTTCTGTCCGTGTTATTTCTGAATATATGGTAAATTATTGGAATATTATTGGTGTCTTGGATGTAGCCATTTGCATCCAAGTAGGTAAAAGCCTCAGGTGGAATAAAGCCTGTACTTAGGTTTCGTCTGAAATACATTTCGTTTGGATATAATGCCCCATATATTAAGCTATTATCACGAATATTAATTATTCTGCTGTAGTAATTGCGAATTAGTTTGATTATAAAAGAGTCTATTCTGTTTAAATTGGAAAGGTTGTATATTATTTCATTTTTGATATATTTTTTGAATTCTGATTCCTTGGTCCTATATATGCCCAGACATGCCCTAAGACATCTTCTTTCAAATTTTCTTATTGACTCCATTACTGAGGCCGTTTGGTTGAACCATATGCTACATCCATATGTGATTATAGGTCGAATAAATAAACTGTAACATAGAATTTTTAATTTCGGATCCAGATGAGGACAGTAGAATAACTTTTTTAATCCCATAAAAGCCGATCTGGCTTTGATTAGTTGATTTTTTACGTGTTTGTCAAAAAGGAGACGTTCTTCTATATAAATACCTAGATACTTGACTAGATTTTTATGAGGAATGCTTTGATCGTCAATTTTGATTTTAAATTTTTTCCAGTTTAATTTAGTATTTCTAGAACATTTAGAAATTTGGGGCCTAAATAAAATAGTTTCGCATTTATTTATATTAATTTTTAATTTCCAGGAATGATAGAAGGAAAAGATTTTATTTACTAAAGATTCCAGATCTTTTTGTAATTTAGTAGAGTTTTTACCAGAAAGATAAACAATCAGGTCATCCGCGAAAGCAATCCCATATTTACCCTTTGCCACGTTTAAGTTATAAGCAGTGAGAATATCGCTAATATATATATTGAATAATACTGGAGAAGTTACGGTTCCTTGCTGAAGGCCATTAGTGACTTGGCATTGGATAGTAGACTCAATGTCTTTGTCACATGTAACAAACGATCTGCCTTCGATCAAATTCCAAATAAGCCTAATTAGGCCTTCATCAAACCCTTTTGTGATCATTTTGAAAATAAGCCCTTCCCGCCAGACTGTGTCGAAAGCTTTTTCAACGTCAATTAAGCAGGCTGCAACTACCTCTCTATTATTTAGTGACCAGAGGATATCAGAAGTGAGTTTAGAAATTGCGTGTATTGTTGAGTGTTTAAAGCGGAAACCAAATTGGGATTCAGGGAGAATGTGAAGTTCTTCGATGGCTGAGACCAGTCTTTTATTTATTATCACCTCAAGAATCTTACCCATATTAGACAATAGGCTGATCGGCCGAAGGTTTGACATAGAAGAAGGGTCTTTACCTTTTTTTTGAATAGCAATTACATTTGCTTTTTTCCATTTAGATGGAAAGTAATGGTTGTTAATTGCATTGTTAAATATTATTGTGTTAAAATAAATTTTATAACAAAAAAATTTTTTTTTTTTATATTATTATATTAATTTGTTTATTTCTCTCTCTCTCTCTCTCTCTTTCTCTTTGTCTTTTTATATATATATAGTATTTAAAAATTATATAATTCACATACCTTTATGATGGTAATAATGAAGAAGAAAAATAATAAATCTATATAGAAACATTTAAATGGGAAAAAACCTATATATTTAAAAATAAATTTTATAACAAAAATTTTTTTTTTTTTAATTTATTATATTAATTTGTTTATTTCTAATTTTAATTTTATTTTATTTATAATATATAAGGGCTGGCTGTGACGTCATATAATTTTAAATTAAGAAAAAACTAATGAAGATGATTTTTCTCGAGGATAAAACCAATACAAAGTGCATAACACGTGGAGATATGTCCTCACGTGAAATTTGATATGAAAATAACCCTTCACTTCCTCTCTTCGATCGGCAATACTAGCACTTCCGGTTTCCGGATTTGCACCAAAAGTTGATCAATTCATCCTACTGATGTATTAAGTAAATATACCAAATTTCATCAAAATCCGTTGAGCCGTTCAGGCTGTACCCATCTATACGGACGGACGGACGGACAGACGGACAGACGGACAGACGGACAGACGGACGGACAGACGTCATGCTAAAAATACTTTTTTCTGTTAAGAAAATGCATGATTCGTGGAGAAATGTACCTAAAAATATCCATAGGTGAAATTTGGTGTGAAAACAATACCTCACTTACTATCGTCGGTCGGTAAAAAAGAAACGCTATTTGTATAGGTAAAATGTCACTTCCGGTAGTCAGATCATGATGAAATTTGGTATCTCAATTTTTTTCATATTTTTAAATCTATGTACAAAATATGAAGCAAATATCTCGAAGCAAACTGGTACTTTACTTGAAAGGTAAACGCAACCAGTGTAGGTAAAGTACCACTTCCGGTTAACCGATTTTGACGAAATTTTGATAGAAATCTACAAACTGTGAATAATATCGGTGTACCAAATTTCGAAGTCCTAGCTTGATTAGTTTTTGAGTAAATTTGCTTACAGACATTACATACATACATACATACATTCATACATACATACATAATGGTATTTTCCGACTCAGGGAGGTCTAAAACGTCAAGATCTATCGAAATCTCGAAGTCGAAATTTTTGACGATTCCAATACTTCCCTTATACGAAGTATGCGGGAAAGTAAAAAAGATATGTGATTGGAACAATTAAAATGGAGGGTCAAATTGAATGGAGAGGGGAGATCATAAATCCAAATAATTGTATAAAAATTGTAAATAAAAAAATTCTAAATATATGGCAAAATAGATGGGAGACTAGTGACAAAGGACGATGGACATATAAATGGTGGGAAGTGTACAAGACAGAATGAACGAGAAATGGATAACATGTAAATTCCCATTTGAAATAATAAAATGTTTTTGGACTTTGAAAAATTTCAAAATTTTTATTAAATTATAGTTAACAGGGAATAAAACAACATTTGCCGGTAACATTTTTTCGATTTTTGAATTTTTGAAGTGAAACTTCTTTAGCGGCGTCCTGACATTTGGTTGAGAATGGAGAGTGAATTGAAAAATTGAAATTTCGTAACGCATTCGTAACGCAAGAGAGAAAAAAGATATAGATATAACGAGTGAGAATGAGATAGCCTCTATCTCCGTCTCTCTTTTGTGCGGTGTTTCGTTCTTGCTATCTGCGTCTTTCTTTTGTCCGGTCTTTCGTTCTTGGGAAAGAGGCTATCTGCGTCTTCGTTTTGTGCTGTCTTTCGTTCTAATACCCTCTCGCTAGGTCCAAAGTCCACGGCGCGCATGCGCGCTAGTACGTTGACGCGGAATAATATTTCTCAGCCTCTGCTGGGTCAAAGAATAAAAATTAGTATGTGACCTCACAGTTACCGCCTTTTAGATATATATCTATTCTTAAAATAAAATTAAAAATATTTATATTATATTCATATATATGTAAAATAATAATTATATTATTTTAATATTCCTATAAGTTGGTATCACAATTTATTATTATTATGAATTATTTATAAGTAATTAATATTATTAATTGGTATTAATAAATAAATAATATTAATTATATTAACTTAATATTTCTAACTTTGTATTACAATAATGAGACGGAATTGTTGTGTGTTAAATTAGATTTAATTAAAGATTGAATTTAGAATAATTAAAAGGGTTATTGAAACCGCGTATGCTGATTAGGGAATGACAAGATTGAATAGGTTCAATTAAAAAATGCTTATATAAAATTATAACTAAAAATGATTTATTTAATAAAACTATAAGAATTTAAATTACAATTTAATTAATTTTTTGTGAATAAATAAACATATATAAAAAACTATATATAAAATTTGAATTTTCATTTATTCATTCATTTAAAATTATTTTCCGATTGTTCCTTTAAAATAACCCCTCTTAGGGGGTCGGAAGGGGAGGCAACATAAGGGAATTTTCTTTCACTTTGTTATTGGGAAAAACCAGGGGGGGGGGACAGTCTTACCAGGAAAAACCCAAATTGTCAGCGTCCACTCTGGGGTTTTAAACAGTTTTAAAGGAAATGTTAATTATAAGTTCATTTCTCAACGAGTTGTATCTTTAAATTATTTTTATTAATTTAATTAATTATAATTAATTTATAGCCAATAATAGTTTATTATAGCTAATAATTTTTTAATTTTTAGTGTAATTTGCATGATCATTATTTATATAAAAAAATAAACACATTTTGCAATTTCCCAGAAAGGCTTATAATGTCAAGCTCCCACATGTGTCCATTACAATTAAGAATAAGTAAGTTATGTTTGTCACGTTCACACTTCCACATGTGAACATTACAATTGAAATAGTAAGTTTATGATTCGACATAATTTGCAATGTATCAATCAACCTCTTAAAATTAAGGTTCTTAGCATTTAGCAGGTAAAACACTTGGCGAGAGTCATTCAATTGAAAATTGCAAGGGTGGACTTGTTAATTGTATGTGCTTGGAAATATTCTTTGTAGGAGAGGGCAGTGTGGTTTATTTTTCTCTATTTTTCTCTCACTCACACTCTCAACTAAAATTTATCTTATTCTCTAGATTGTAAGAAGTTTCACTTCCGCCACGTGTACGATGCTGCACATTTTGCTTTTTTTTGTATAGTGGACTTAGAAATTTTTCAACTGTGAACGAGTCCGAGCGATCCAAGTTCTGACCCCCAAATGATCGCTCATTGTCCGCCAAAAAAAAAAATCGTAATTTTTATAAAATAATATTAAATTCATCTATTTTACATCGTAGCGATACTAAAAATGTATATTATTGCCATTTTTGATGAAAAAGTGTGTTTTGGGTCATGTCGACCGACGGGACTTTTTCAACTGTGAACGAGTCCGAGCGATCCAAGAAGGTCTGACCCTGTGACGTCATTACCCTCACTCTGTGGTTGCCATGTGCGCGCGACTGCATACGTCGTACGAATGGAATCGTCCAGACGAGTTCATTTCAATTTTTGAACAGTTTGAGTGTGTCAGGCTATGAATTCATTTTAAATGTGAATATTATAATGTATCTTGTTATTTTTTTTTATATAAATTAAAACGTATATTATTAATTTTATTTCTTGTCTCATGTATGTATATATATTATAATTAAATTATATAATTTATATTTCTTTCTATTTACAAATATATTAATTTTTATTTATACATCATTCATTTTAAAATTATATAATTTAAATTATATGTTATTTCTTTCTTAATTAATTTAAATATTTCAATTTATATTTATATTTTTTTATTATTTTTTTTAGATAATATAACAAATTTTCTTCTTATTAATATGTCTAAAATAAAAAACATCATCAACAACATTTGCATTAAGATCCAAATATATATACAAGGTAAAGAATTTTAATATTAATATTAATATTTCTATTTTATAATTGCTTGTCATTTTGTTTTTGTTATTTTTATTATTATTATTATTAATTAAACATGTTGTTTTTTATTAACCAATCGTTCTATATTGGTTAAAAAAATAAAAAAAGCAGCGCGATAACGTCATTGTCAGGCTGGGCGAATCCATTATTCGAATTGTTCAACGAGCATCTATAAACAAGTGTCGGGCTATCATCGGGCTATGAATTTATTTTTAATGTGAATGTAAATATTGCAACATTTAAGGTAAGAATATATATTAATTTTATTTCCTGTCTCATGTATGTATGTATATATGTAATATTACTCTATTATTTTGAATATTCCCCGCGCACCGATGGTGGCGCTCTGATTGGATAGAAAGAGAGGAGTTAAAATTTTTATATTTGACAGATGTATCTGAGTTTGATTTGTGATATGATATGCCTAAAAGAATCTTGAAGAGGCAATATTTGGGTAAACAAAATATAATAAAAGGCTTTAAATGTTGTTTCTTCTGATTTGCAGGTAATATTGTAATAAATTTTATATATTTTTTGTACCTTAATTATAATAATAAAAAAAACCTTCTGATTTGCAGACTGAAACGCAATTAAGTCTTTCATTTCATATAAATTTCATTAAAATAGATAGATCATTATTATAAAACAACATTTTTGCCAAGATAAAATATAAATAAATAAAAATAATGGAAAAGCTAAGATTTGAAAAAAAAAAAAAAAAAAAAAAAAAAAAAGAATGACTGAATATATATAAATCAAAATAATTAATAATTAAGGTAAATAAAATAAATAATAAATAAAATTGAAATAAATCAAAGTGGAATTAAAATAGATAATAAATAAAATTAAAACTAAATAAATAAAAATACAAATAGAATCAAGCATATTTCATTAAAAGAAGATAATAAATGTTTAAAAGATGAAATAATTTCATTAAAAGAAGACATGAAAAAGGAATATAATAAAAGAAAAACGAGTGAATATAAATCATTAAACCAAGTAATCAATTTGCTGGTTTAAAAATACAAATAGTGGGAATCTCAATAGAGATCAACTACATACTGCCAACCACTCAGAGTTAGAAGTCGAATTAAATGAAGGTAACCCAAAAATTTTATAGTGCCACCATTAATTAAAATCAAGTTACTATTAAATAACTCAACGGAAGTTACAGCAATTTATGACTCAGGAGCAAATGTGTCATTAATAAATTCGAAATTAATGAAAAAAAAAAAAAAAAAAAAAAAATAATCATTCGCAAGGTATACATGAAAAGATTGTGGATTTAGAAATTACAAATAATAACCTGTTACGAGACATTGAAGAATTTCAATCATCTATTTCTAAAAAAAAAAAAAAAAAAAAAAAAAAAAAAAATAAATATAATAATAATAGAAGAATATGAAAATGTAAAACAAAAACTTATTGATAACAAGGCTTTGTTGTTACTAACGTATCAACTTATAATTCATTGCCTAAAAATCTTGAAAATAATTTAATTTCCTAAGATTTAGAAATTTTTAATCAATCCGACTTAAGTTTAAACAGTACTTTCAATATTTTAATGAGATGAAATTAAAAATAAATCTATTAAACGAACTAAAGAATTTTAAATTGGATATAAATCAAATTGATGAAATCAATAAACTATCTATCAATCAATTTAGATTAATCTTAAACGATTTAAACGATAAAAAAGCTAATATTGTGAGAGACCTTGATACTATTAATCAACTTTACATGCAATTCAAAGAAGTGGAACAAAATGAAATCGAATATAAAGAAAAATATGATAATATTTTAATAGAAGAATTGAATATAGAAAAAAAAAAAAAAAAAAAAAGAAGAGGTAGAAGTGCCAGAAAAAGAAGATAGATGTACCAGAAAAGAAAGAAGAGAAGATAGAAGAACCAGGAAAGAAGAAGAGAAGATAGAAGTACCAAAAAGGGAAGAAGAAAAAGAAGATGCTGAAGCTAAAGCAAGGAAAGGAAAAGAAGGAGCCGATTCTAAGGCAAAGAAAGAAAGAGAAGAAGCTGAAGCTAAAGCAAAGAAAAAAAAAAAAAGAAGATGCTGAAGCTAAAGCAAAGAAAGAAAAAGAAGATGCTGTAGCTAAAGCAAAGAAAGAAAAAGAAGAAGCCGAATTAAAGGCAAAGAAAGAAAAAGAAGAAGCTGAAGCTAAAGCAAGGAAAGGAAAAGAAGGAGCCGATTCTAAGGCAAAGAAAGAAAGAGAAGAAGCTGAAGCTAAAGCAAAGAAAAAAAAAAAGAAGATGCTGAAGCTAAAGCAAAGAAAGAAAAAGAAGATGCTGTAGCTAAAGCAAAGAAAGAAAAAGAAGAAGCCGAATTAAAGGCAAAGAAAGAAAAAGAAGAAGCCGATTCTAAGGCAAAGAAAGAAAAAGAAGAAGCCGAATTTAAGGCAAAGAAAGAAAAAGAAGAAGCCGGAGCTAAAGCAAAGAAAGAAGAAGAAGATGCTGAAGCTAAAGGCAAAGAAAGAAAAAGAAGAAACAGAAACTGACCCCATTGTTAAATACACTTGATTCTTAATTCGAACTACGTTCTCCCTTAAGGGGGGAGATGTAATATTACTCTATTATTTTGAATATTCCCCGCGCACCGATGGTGGCGCTCTGATTGGATAGAAAGAGAGGAGTTAAAATTTTTATATTTGACAGATGTATCTGAGTTTGATTTGTGATATGATATGCCTAAAAGAATCTTGAAGAGGCAATATTTGGGTAAACAAAATATAATAAAAGGCTTTAAATGTTGTTTCTTCTGATTTGCAGGTAATATTGTAATAAATTTTATATATTTTTTGTACCTTAATTATAATAATAAAAAAAACCTTCTGATTTGCAGACTGAAACGCAATTAAGTCTTTCATTTCATATAAATTTCATTAAAATAGATAGATCATTATTATATATATATATATTTAATAGCTAAATTCAATATTTCGTATCACAGTTTGTATAAATATATATGTATAAAAAATAACTTTCTATTTATTTATAATTATTATAAAGATATTAATTCATTTAATAATAGATATACAAAAAAGTTCAAATGCTTTAAAATGATAGCGATTCCTATAAATAAAAAAATAAAAAAACAAAGTATAATATTTTTCTAAGATATGCCAACGGATCATTTTATTTTTAAAATTTTAATTTCTTATTATATTAAAACAAAAAAAAAAACATTGTAAAAATGAATTTTTATTTTATTTAAAATGTATATCTATATATATAAAAAAAGGTTTTTGTCTGCACATTGCTCAGAATTTAAAAATTTTTGCATATCTTCGCGTTTCATGACCTCTAGAATCCAAAAGTGACTTTAGAATTTTTCACGTCTGTCTGTCTGTCTGTCTGTCGGTCTGTCTGTCGGTCTGTCTGTCTGTCGGTCTGTCTGTCCGGAAAATTACTATTTTATAGACTCAGAATTGGCTGAACCGATTTCTTTGAAATTACATCACAATATTCTTATATACCCCTAGAGTAACATAGGCTATAAATTTTATTTATATGTCAACAATAACCGCAGAAATTAATTTTTTAAAGTTTATATAATTCTCCGTGTTGTTCATTCAAGAGCAGCTCGCGGCTCACTGCCGGCCTAGCGGAATCATTTCAAACAATGAATTATCATAGCTATTCCCAATCAAAGAATTATTATAATATTTCCCTTTTTATTTTAAATTCTAATATACAAATATCAATTCAATTAAATAATTTATTCTAAAAGTTCTCAATTTAATTAAAATATTTATTAGATCATATTTTTATCTTAAATTATTTTTTATTTAATTGAATATTTCTTCTTTTCTATAATATATATATAATAATATATAAATTTTATCATTGAATAATAAAAAAAAATATTATTTAACCTGAATTAAAATGACTGAATTATATTATCTTTGTTTTTTATTTTAATTTAATTACTCTATTATTAATTACTAAATATATATATATATATTATATAAAAATTAAAATATGATGATATAAAGTTGTTTTAAATTTTTGACATTTTTAAATTGGGTATATTTTTTAAATTTATTAAAATGTCTTTTTTATTTATTACTAGCTGCTCAGAGCGCCTTCGGCGCTCTTCACACCTAGACGGGGGCTCCGCCCCCTGTACCCCCGAGTTGTACATAGTATTTGGTGGTTGAAAGTATTAAAAGGTTTTCATCCATTTTGTTTCAATCAGTATATTACATAAAACATTCATTTCTTTTTGTGTTCTTATTTAAAAAATATATTTTAATTTAATCACTATATTAATTATATATATTATTATTGTATATGTTATATCTATCTACCTATGTGGCTCAAAGATACTCTAAAGTTCTTAGCCGCAACAACCACATTTCTCCAAGTGTCCCTATCCTGAGCCCTTATTCCATCTCTCTTACGTCCCTTCCTACGCGTCATTGGTTTTCCAAGCGGACGTTTTCCAATCGGTCTTCCCACCAATATCTTTTTCCTCTCCCATTCTTGCCACGTGCCCTGCCTATCGCAGCTTTTTCCCTTTTATAACCCTAACTATTTCTGAAGATGCAGAGAGGCCATGCAATTTCTTGTTATACAGTCTCCCTCATACCCGGTGACCTCATCTTTCTTTGGCCAATAAATGCAGGGAAGAATCCTATTCTCAAATACTCTGAATCTACTCTCATCTCCAAGGGTCATAGACCATGCCTCCCACCCATATAATGCAACAGGCAAAATAATCTTTTTATATATTCCCTTTGATAATAATTTTGAAGAGATAAGCCTCTTTATTGCAGATAACAGGCGTTTCCCGATTGCAACCCCGATTTAAATTCTTCTCAAATATTATTATCCTTCGTGATGTAGGAAATAATTTAAATGATGGCGCTGTGTGAAGGCTATGTAGGCGACACCTATGCTACAATGTTGCAACGTGTGGTTGTTTATGCTCTGGCCGACACTCTTATGAAAGCAGTTGAATCTTGTGGTCGTTGTTTTATGTTTATGTTGGTTTACAATAAAGGATTGTTAATTTTGTTTATGATAATTAATTATTTTATTAAGTAATATCCTATAATTTATCAGGTGTGGGGTTGAATTCAAAATCGCCTCAAGTGTATTTTAAATTGGAATAAATTATCCAATACGTCAAGAAAAACAAATATACGTTAACAATTTATCAAGATGGTTTCCTTATGCGAACATGAAGAAATCAAGAAACGTGTAATAGAAGCAGATGCTCATACTGCAAAAATTCTACATTCAATTATTTACGGTCCGAATGCAAGATTAAACAGGAATAAAATTTTGGTTTTCACTGGATTTCACGATATTGAAGAAGATTCAACTGAATTTATGGTAAAATTAGATGAATTAGTGGAATCATTTCAGGCAAAACAATTATCTGAGTGTTGTTATATTTTAACTTTGAATTCGGACGGATCTCCTCAACAGATGGCGGCACGTATTTTAACATGCTTGGTCAATTTTGATAATTTTAAAACATTGTCTGAACAACCAACGCATCGTTATAATAATGAAGAAGAGGAAATTGATGATCTGAATGTTGAGACTACTAGTACCGTCTCCATGGGTTTTAATTCTGTATTTAATTTTAGAGATATAGAAGATAGTATAACTCCATTCAATGGAATAGATGACTATCCTATCGAACAATTCTTGGAATCCATTGAGGACAATGCAAATATTTTCCAGTGGACTGATTTGCAAATGGTTGTCTACGCCAAGAAAAAATTAGAAGGATTTGCAAAGAGATATATTCAAACTGAAAAAATCTCCAACTGGAAGGAAATGAAAAATATTCTTTTAGACGAATTCGCCAAGAAAGTTAAAATAGTTGATATTCATCGCCAACTTGGATCGACTTTCTTGAAAAGGAATGAAACGGTAAAAGAATATTTACTTAAAATGAGGGAAATTGCAAAATTGGGTAACATTGACGATCAATGTTTAATCCAATATGTAATTGAAGGCATTCCCGATTCAACTGCTAATAAAGCAATTTTATATGGTGCAACTCGTATGCATCAGTTCAAGCAAAAACTTGAAATTTATGAAGAAATCAGAAAAGGTAATAAAAATTACAATTCTGATTTTACCAAATCGCCGTCGGATAAAAAATCAAATTTAAAAAGAAATCCGCAAATTCAAAAATGCTATAACTGCAACGAAGAAGGACATCTAGCGGCTCAATGCCGTAAACCCAAGCGACTTCCGGGATCGTGTTTTAAATGTGGTGTTATGGGACACTTCAGTCGAAATTGCCCTTCGAGAAGTGATCAGAAGATTGAAGAAACTCACCCTACAAGATCGAACATGCATTTAGTGACTACACAAACTGAATGTGATGTTCCAGTCGTCATCCGTTATGAAGATGATTCCGAATCTAAGGTCATCATTGGAATTCTAGATTCTGGTAGCCCTATTTGTTTAATTAAATCATTTTTAGTTCCTATGTCATTAAGAAAACCTTTTAATGAAAATAAAAGTTTTGTGGGAATTAATTCTTCCCAGCCATTACCAATTTTGTCTATATATAGTTGTAAATGCTGTATTAATAATCAATTATTTTCTATTTTATTTCATGTTGTGCCTGATAATACAATGGGTCATGATTTGCTTCTTGGACGTGATTTTATATTTTCTTCTGGTGTAAAGGTGGAATTTAATGGAAAATTGGAAATTAGCAAAACAAATTCAGAAGCTGATGGATTTTTCTCGGAATTGCTGTTGATCGACAATGCTGTATTTCAGGGTACGAATTTGAATTATGTTGTTAATCCTTGTGTGTCGGTTCAGGATAAACATCTTTTAGAAAATTTAATAGAGAATAGTATAAACTCATTAGAACAGGGAAATAAAAATCAACCAATAGAGTATGAAGCAAAAATTATAGTAAAGAAGGAACATACCCCCTTTAATTTTCACCCTAGAAGATTATCTTATTTTGAAAGGGACCAATTAACAAAAATATTAGATGATTTGCTTAAAGAGGGAATAATTAAAGAAAGTAATTCACCGTATGCCTCACCTATTATATTAGTTCCTAAGAAATCAGGCGATTTAAGATTATGTGTAGACTATAGGGAATTAAATAAAATTAGTGTGAAAGATCGTTACCCTCTACCTCATATAGATGATGAATTAGATAAACTTGGAAAAAAGAATTATTTTACAAAATTAGATTTAAAGAGTGCTTTTCATCAAATTAAATTATCTCAGGATTCAACGATTTATACTTCATTTGTTACCCCTTTAGGACAATTTGAATATTTATATTTGCCTTTTGGATTTTGTAATAGTCCTAGTATTTTTATGCGATTTATTCACAATTTATTTGCTGATTTATTGAGAGATTTCAAAATTTGTATATTTTTAGATGATATATTAATTCCTACTAAAACCTTAAATGAAAATTTTGAAATATTAAAAATCGTTTTGTCAAGATTAAAATTAAATAAATTAGAACTTAGATATGATAAGTGTTATTTTTTTATGAATAACATAAATTATTTAGGATATAATATAAATTCTATGGGAATTGCGCCAAATTCAGAGCATATAGATTCAGTTATTAATTATCCAGTTCCTAATAATGTTAAACAATTACAAAGTTTTTTGGGCCTAATAAGTTATTTTAGACGTTTTATACAAAATTTTTCCATAATTGCAAAACCGTTATTTGATTTAATAAAGAAAAGTCCGATATTTGAATTTAAAAAAGAACATTTGGACACCTTCGAAAATTTAAAACAATATTTAATCTCCCACCCCGTGTTGTCAATTTATTCACCTAGTTTAGAAACCGAATTACATTGCGATGCATCCTCTGAAGGATTTGGTGCAATCCTTTTACAGAAACAGGAGGATGGAAAATTACATCCAGTTTCATATTTTAGTAAAAGGACTTCTGTTATTGAATCGAAGTATCACAGTTATGAGTTGGAATGTCTTTCAATAATTAGTGCCGTAAAAAGATATCACGTTTATTTACAAGGAATTCACTTTAAAATTCTTACTGATTGTAATAGTATTAAATTAACGATGGATAAAAAGGAATTAAATCCTAGAATCGCTAGGTGGGCGTTATTTCTTCAAAATTATAATTATACTTTAGAACATCGGCCGGGTGATAAAATGAAACACGTTGACGCCTTAAGTAGAAATCAAATATTAATCGTTGAACAAAATTCTTTTGAACAAAATTTATTTTATAAACAAAACCAAGATGAAAATATAAATAAAATGTTAAAAAATCTAGAAAATCAGGAACACCCTAAGCTTGAATTAAGAAACGGGTTAGTTTATGTAAAGCATGGTAAAAAATTGTTATTTTATGTCCCAAAGGCAATGGAAAATCCGGTTATAATTATGTATCATGATAATTTTGGTCATTTAGGAGTGGAAAAAGTTTTTGAATTGATCACCAGATGGTATTGGTTTCCACGTATGAGATCAAAAATCAAGGAACATATTGCAAATTGTTTAAAATGTATTACCTTTTCACCTGATTCTGGAAAACCATCGGGAGAATTACATACCATTCCAAAAGGTGATCAACCTTTTCAAACTATTCACATAGATCATTACGGTCCAATAGACAAAAGCAGTTTAGGTAATAAATATATATTTGAAATAATAGATTCGTTTTCGAAATTTGTTAAATTTTATCCTACAAAGACTACTAACAGTGATGAAGTTATTAAACATTTAAGAACTTATTTTAATCATTACAGTAAGCCAAAGAACTCCATAATATCAGATCGTGGATCTGCTTTCACTTCAACAAAATTTAAACAATTTATTAATCAGGAAAATATAAAACATGTTTTGATAGCTACTGCTGCACCCCAAGCTAATGGGCAAATAGAAAGGGTAAATAGAATCCTTACACCTATGTTAGCAAAATTATTAAATAATAAAAGTAAATGGGATCAATCTTTAGGAGAAATAGAATTAATCATTAATAATTCATTAAGTAGGTCTACAAAAACTACTCCCTCGAAGTTGTTATTTGGTATCGATCAAAAATTTTTAGACGAAGATCGATTAAGGTATTATTTAGAAAGTTTAGAAGAAAATAAATTTGATCTTGATGATTTAAGAAAGAATGCTAGTGAAGAAATGCTTAAAGTAGCTGAATATAATACCAAATATTATAACAAAAAGCACACGCCACCTTCTAAATTTCAAGTAGGAGAATATGTTATGATTAGGAACACAGATGTAACAGTAGGAGTAAACAAAAAATTAATACCAAAATTCAGAGGCCCCTATAAAGTAGATGAGGTTTTACCTAATGATAGATATATCTTGACTGACATACCGGGATTTCAGCATTCGCGAATTCCATTTAAAGGCACGTATGATGCTTCGAGAATGAGACCTTGGTTGTCGAGCAATATCAGTTCCGATTATTAAGGATTCAGATTTAAATTAATAATTTTAATTAAAATATAGCGTCCAATAGGGAATCTGACTTACACATATTTTAGAATTAAGAATACATTAAATATGTTTGGTTATTTTTATATTTTATTGTAGTTTTAAGTTTAAAATTAATAAATATTAAATTTTTAGTTGTTTAAGTTTGTTAAATTCAATGTACTTAGTTAAAAATATTTTTATATTTTAGTTATGTTTTATAATTTGTATTATCTTATGTTTCATAATCATGTTAAGTGCTTATTAAGTGAATGAAAAAAAAGTGATATTGTGTATGAATTTTGAATTTAAAGTGATTATAATGTTTTTATTTGTTAAACTTTTATTTTAAGTAATTAATAAACAATCGAGGTCGATTGAGGTCAGGAAGGCCGAAACTGTAGGAAATAATTTAAATGATGGCGCTGTGTGAAGGCTATGTAGGCGACACCTATGCTACAATGTTGCAACGTGTGGTTGTTTATGCTCTGGCCGACACTCTTATGAAAGCAGTTGAATCTTGTGGTCGTTGTTTTATGTTTATGTTGGTTTACAATAAAGGATTGTTAATTTTGTTTATGATAATTAATTATTTTATTAAGTAATATCCTATAGTGATTACATTCAATTTTTCTACATATTCAAATTCTACATTTTGTATCTTAAGATTTTGTATGTTAATACTCTTCCTCTTTGTTACTAAATATTTTTTCTTATCACTATTAATTTCAAACCTCCATTAAATTTTCCTCGCTATCTGTAATTGCAATTGCCGAATCTCCTATTATATTTAAGTCGTCTGAGTAACCTAATATTTTACAATTGATTTCCGCATCTTATTCTTTCTTTACTACCTTCAAGAGAAATTTGAAGATTGAAAATTTGAAAAAGTTTATGCTGATCTATATTGAGTCATGTTTTACTAAAGTCTACAAATAATTAGTGAACAGAAATATTGAATTCGCGATTTTTTTCCTAATATCTGTCATAATGAAAATATCTTAATTAATGTTGATCGATTTGGCCTGAACCCGCAATTTTAATATTAATATTAATATTTCTATTTTATAGTTTAAAAGTTTAAAAAAAAAAAAAAATTGGGACTTGGAAAAAAAACGCGAAAAATTCAAAAAAATTCAAACTTCTATAGATGAATTCAAACTTCTATAGATGGAATTCAAACTTCTATAGATGAAAAAAAATAACCCTAAGGTGAAAAAAAATTAACTTTAAAATAAAAAAAAAAATATTTTAAAGTTAAAAAAAAATCAACTAAAAAGAACACACAACACAAAATAATAATTATTATTATTATTGATCTTCTATTAAAATATTGTTTATTTCTTTACATTGAAAAATTGTTTTTGTAAAGCAATTGTAAATAGTTTTTGTAAATTTATTATATATTTGTTCGTTTTTCATATTTTTTAAATTAAATATAAAACCCTCTTTTTCCATAAATTTTTTCAAGTCCTCTCTTTCTTCTTCCCATCGTTCGCATTCGAATATGATATGCTTTGGATTCTCAACCATACCACATTCACATTTATCATCTTCACTTAAATTAAATTGATTTAGTTTTTCTTTGAAATCTCCGTGTCCGCTAAATATCTGTGTCATATGCCTATCCGTTTCTATCCAAGTATCATTTAATCGTTCTTCTACTCCACCATTCAAATGTCCATCGTCCTTTTTCGCTGTTTTCCCATCTTCTTTGCCACTGTTGAATAATTTTCTTTTTTATTTTGTTTTTACATTTATTCAAAACAATTCTTTCACCATTCCAATTTATTGTTCCATCCATTTTAATTTTTGACATAACTGTTAGTTTTTCGATATGTAAATCAATAGGGGTTACCCCAACAATTATACAACAGGCATCTGCTGATATTGTATTATATGCCCTAATGGTTTGCATAACAACCCTTCTCTGTTCGCTTATTAGTTTTGCTCTTGTTTTTACATTTAATTTGTCATACCATGCTACTGCAGCTACGAAACTTCCTAAACATAACATCTCTTGATAACTGTCAAGTTACAAGATTTTATGCTGAGCTTTTCCCTGTTCGCTCGCAGCTACTCAGGGAATCCTTGTTAGTTTCTTTTCCTCCGCTTATTAATATGCTTAAATTTAGCGGGTATTCTTTCCTAATCTGAGGACGATATATATAGTATAATATCTTTCATTTTATCGTACGTATTTTTTCACACACGAAAAAATAAAAAAAAAATATGTTCATTTATTATTTAAAATAAAAAAAAAAGATGTAAAAAACAAGTTGTTATTCGATATAAAATAATATAATTTTTGCGAGAAAAAAAAATAAAAAAAGTTTTTATTATTTTTTGAAAAACTTTTTCTTTATATATAGTTTTATTCTTTTTTTTCTTATTATTATCATCATTCAAATAACATACAAAACTTGTTTTTAATTTTTGTATGCATTTTTTTTTATATGTTGTGAAATGAAACATATTTTATAGACATAAAATTTATATTTTTATTTTCAATTTAAAAATATAAATCCAAATATTAGATAAATTTTTTTTTAATAAAAAAAAAAAAATTTATATTTTAAATAGAATACGTCCCTCAGAAAGGAATGGTCTAAGACAAAGTCCTAAGACCGCAATGTGCGTTCGAATTGTCGATGTTCATGTGTCCTGCAGTTCACATTTTGACGCGCAATTAGCAGCGTTCTTCATCGACCCACGAGCCAAGTGATCCACCGTTCAGGGTTATTTTATTAAGAATTTTTCATTCATTTTTAAAAAGAATAAAATAAAATATGCTGTATATATAATATATAATTTATCGATATTATATACCACACATATTTTATATAAACGTTTTTAAAAATAAATTCTTATTTTCGTGTAATAAATTTTATAAAATAATCTCAACGAGATTAAAAAATATTTGTAAAAATAGAAAAAATATATATATATAATTTATCGATATACAATTTTTCTTTTTACTTTAACTTCATAAATTATAAAGAGGCGAAAATCTTTAAACCTCCTAATTTTATTATATACATGTATTTTTGTTGTTGTTGTTTATATATATTTTGTAGGTATAGATATATGTGCGTGTTGTATTATTAAGAACACGATGTGAATGAAGACGGCAAGAGAAATTAGTATTGGAACAAATTACATTATTTAAGTTGATAATATAGTTCCAATTTTATTTTTTTCTCTTTAATTTTTGAATGCCGTTACTACATGCGTGATTTAATATTGTTTTGCTATATATTATATAATATAATATATATATTTTTGTTCAACAACAACACAAACCAAACCAAATATGCACAACTTTTGTAATAATACATTGTATATAAAAATAAAGAATTTCCATTAAAATATATATATATTTTAATAGTAGGTACCTCTTTACTTATGAATTTTTGCTTGTATATATATATAAATATATATATATAATGTTTTTATATAATTATTATATAAAATTGTTAATGATCCTTCCGCAGGTTCACCTACGGAAACCTTGTTACGACTTTTACTTCCTCTAAATAATCAAGTTTGGTCATCTTTCCAGTAACATCGGCAGCATTGGTAAATGCTATCGCGCACCAGTCCGAAGACCTCACTAAATCATTCAATCGGTAGTAGCGACGGGCGGTGTGTACAAAGGGCAGGGACGTAATCAACGCGAGCTTATGACTCGCGCTTACTGGGAATTCCTCGTTCATGGGGAGCAATTGCAAGCCCCAATCCCTAGCACGAAGGTGGTTCAGCGGGTTACCCGGACCGTTCGGCCTGGGAAGACACGTTGATACCTTCATTGTAGCGCGCGTGCGGCCCAGGACATCTAAGGGCATCACAGACCTGTTATTGCTCAATCTCGTGCGGCTAGAAGCCGCCTGTCCCTCTAAGAAGAATTTTATACCGCCGGCAGCATATGATGCCGGGAACGGCTAGTTAGCAGGCTAGAGTCTCGTTCGTTATCGGAATTAACCAGACAAATCGTTCCACCAACTAAGAACGGCCATGCACCACCACCCACCGAATCAAGAAAGAGCTCTCAATCTGTCAATCCTTCCGGTGTCCGGACCTGGTGAGGTTTCCCGTGTTGAGTCAAATTAAGCCGCAGGCTCCACTCCTGGTGGTGCCCTTCCGTCAATTCCTTTAAGTTTCAGCTTTGCAACCATACTTCCCCCGGAACCCAAAAGCTTTGGTTTCCCGGAAGCTGCCCGCCAAGTCATCGGAGGAACTTTGGCGGATCGCTGGCTGGCATCGTTTATGGTTAGAACTAGGGCGGTATCTGATCGCCTTCGAACCTCTAACTTTCGTTCTTGATTAATGAAAACGTTCTTGGCAAATGCTTTCGCTTCTGTCCGTCTTGAGACGATCCAAGAATTTCACCTCTAACGTCTCAATACGAATGCCCCCGTCCGTTCCTCTTAATCATTACCTCTGGTTCAGAAAACCAACAAAATAGAACCGAGGTCCTATTCTATTATTCCATGCACACAATATTCAGGCGTGAGGCCTGCTTTTAGCACTCTAATTTGTTCAAAGTAAACGTGCCGGCCCGCCACGACACTCAGTAAAGAGCACCGCGATGGGTGACAAGAGAATGTTACTGAACCGCAGTATTATGCCTTTTAAAAAAAAGACAAAAACACAAACGGTGGCAACAATCCCACCGGCAGGACGTCCCGCAGCATGTCAGTAAACACCATAAATGGCGCACCGACAGTGCGGGACACAGTTTCAACTACGAGCTTTTTAACCGCAACAACTTTAATATACGCTATTGGAGCTGGAATTACCGCAGCTGCTGGCACCAGACTTGCCCTCCAATGGATACTTGTTAAAGTATTTAAAGTGTGCTCATTCCGATTACGGGGCCTCGGATGAGTCCCGTATCGTTATTTTTCGTCACTACCTCCCCGTGCCGGGAGTGGGTAATTTGCGCGCCTGCTGCCTTCCTTGGATGTGGTAGCCGTTTCTCAGGCTCCCTCTCCGGAATCGAACCCTGATTCTCCGTTACCCGTAACAACCATGGTAGGCGCAGAGCCTACCATCGACAGTTGATAAGGCAGACATTTGAAAGATTTGTCGCCGGTACCAGGACCATGCGATCATCATAAAGTTATTCAGAGTCACCAAAAGAAGCGTTTGCCGAAACAAACGTATTGGTTTTGATCTAATAAAAGCGTTCCTGCCGTCACCGGTGGGAACTCGTTTTGCATGTATTAGCTCTAGAATTACCACAGTTATCCAAGTAAAATAATGTAACATCTAATGAACCATAACTGATTTAATGAGCCATTTGCGGTTTCACCTTAATTTGGCTTGCACTGAGACATGCATGGCTTAATCTTTGAGACAAGCATATGACTACTGGCAGGATCAACCAGGGAACTTTTTTTTTAAAAAAAAAAGTCTTTCGATATATATATATATATATATTTTTCATTATTTAATTGGAAAAATAAAATATATATATAAACGAAATTTTATAATAATATATATTTTAAAAATATATATATATATTTCACATTTCAATGTATTTTAACATGAAATGAGTTTTATTTTTCATGATAAATATATATTTTGTGATATGAATACACATATCATCAAATTATATATTAGGATGAACTATTTTTGATAGATTCATCTTTTTTTCTCTCCAACAAGTAGAGAATTGCTATATATCACTTTCCTTAAATAAGCATAAAACATTTTAGTATATTCAATACATAAAATTGATTTTTGCTATTAGTGAGTGATATAATCATTAAATTGGAAATGTTGTCTTTACATCGAATAATGTAATATTCATGTATAAGATTTAGCGATAAATAAAAAAAAAAATTTTTTATTTTTTTTTCTTCATACGTTCACAAGGAACGATGAAAATAATAGATTTAGTATCATTAGAAATTTCATGTTGAAATTTCGATACTCATACCAGAAACATAAGAGTTGAAAAAGTTAGTCGACATGATCCGGGGGCCATAAGGATAACATGTAAATTCCCATTTGAAATAATAAAATATTTTTGGACTTTGAAAAATTTCAAAATTAATATTAAATTATAGTTAACAGGGAATAAAACAACATTTGCCGGTAAATATTTTTCGATTTTTGAATTTTTTTTGTTTAGTGGACTTAGAAATTTTTCAACTGTGAATGAGTCCGAGCGATCCATGAAGGTCGACCCCCAAATGATGGCTCATTGTCGGCCAAAAAAAAAAATTGTAATTTTTATAAAATAATATTAAATTCATTTATTTTACATCGTAGCGATACTAAAAATGTATATTATTGGCATTTTTGATGAAAAAGTGTGTTTTGGGTCATGTCGACTTACGGGACTTAGAAATTTTTTGGGACTTAGAAAAAAAAACGAAAAAAATTCAATGGAATTCAAACTTCTATAGATGAATTCAAACTTCTATAGATGGATGGGACTTTGAAAAATTTTTCAACTGTGAATGAGTCCGAGCGATCCATGAAGGTCGACCCCCAAATGATGGCTCATTGTCGGCCAAAAAAAAAAATTGTAATTTTTATAAAATAATATTAAATTCATTTATTTTACATCGTAGCGATACTAAAAATGTATATTATTGGCATTTTTGATGAAAAAGTGTGTTTTGGGTCATGTCGACTGACGGGACTTGGAAAAATTTCACTTCAACTGTGAATGAGTCCGAGCGATCTATGAAGGTTGGACCCCCAAATGATGCCTCATTGTCGGCCAAAAAAAAAAATCATAATTTTTATAAAATAATACTAAATTCATTTATTTTACATCGTAGCGATACTAAAAATGTATATTATTGGCATTTTTGATGAAAAAGTGTGTTTTGGGTCATGTCGACTTACGGGACTTAGAAATTTTTTGGGACTTAGAAAAAAAAACGAAAAAAATTCAATGGAATTCAAACTTCTATAGATGAATTCAAACTTCTATAGATGGATGGGACTTTGAAAAATTTTTCAATTTTTGAACGACTCCGAGCGATCTATGAAGGTTGGACCCCCAAATGATGCCTCATTGTCGGCCAAAAAAAAAAATCATAATTTTTATAAAATAATATTAAATTCATTTATTTTACATCATAGCGATACTAAAAATGTATATTATTGGCATTTTTGATGAAAAAGTGTGTTTTGGGTCATGTCGACTGACGGGACTTGGAAAAATTTCACTTCAACTGTGAATGAGTCCGAGCGATCTATGAAGGTTGGACCCCCAAATGATGCCTCATTGTCGGCCAAAAAAAAAAATCATAATTTTTATAAAATAATACTAAATTCATTTATTTTACATCGTAGCGATACTAAAAATGTATATTATTGGCATTTTTGATGAAAAAGTGTGTTTTGGGTCATGTCGACTGATGGGACTTAGAAAAAAAAACGAAAAAAATTCAATGGAATTCAAACTTCTATAGATGAATTCAAACTTCTATAGATGGATGGGACTTTGAAAAATTTTTCAATTTTTGAACGACTCCGAGCGATCTATGAAGGTTGGAGGTTGGACCCCCAAATGATGCCTCATTGTCGGCCAAAAAAAAAATCATAATTTTTATAAAATAATATTAAATTCATTTATTTTACATCATAGCGATACTAAAAATGTATATTATTGCCATTTTTGATGAAAAAGTGTGTTTTGGGTCATGTCGACTGATGGGACTTAGAAAAATTTCACTTCCGAGTGGTGTTGGACTTAGAAATTTTTTGGCAATTGAATGGAATTCAAACTTCTATAGATGAATTCAAACTTCTATAGATGAAAAAAAATTAACTTTAAAATAAAAAAAAAATATTTTAAAGTTAAAAAAAATCAACTAAATATAATATTTTGCTATTTTTGGTAAATAAAAACATTTAAAGACGGTTTGGTGCAATTTGTATTGAAATCTGCTAAGCCACGCCTCCCGTCGACAAATATCCCCTCTTCGACACCTTTGTCGACCGGCCGACCACTCTACTCAATTCAACTCAACTCAACTCAACTAAAAAGAACTAATCATAAAATATTATATATATATATATATATATTTTATTATTATTAAAAAAAAATAATAATAAAATATATAATAAAAAAAAAAAAATAATAAAATACTCTAGAATTATTTTTTTTATTTTTTCTAATATATATATATATAATATTTTGCTATTTTTGGTAAATAAAAACATTTAAACACGGTTTGGTGCAATTCGTATTGAAATCTGCTAAGCCACGCCTCCCGTTGACAAATATCCCCTCTACGATGCTTTTGTCGCCCGGCCAACCACTATACTCAACTCAACTCAACTAAAAAGAACTAATCATAAAATATTATATATATATATATTTTATTATTATTTAATTAAAAAAAAATAATAATAAAATATATAATAAAAAAAAAAAAATAATAAAATACTCTAGAATTATTTTTTTTATTTTTTCTAATATATATATATATAATATTTTGCTATTTTTGGTAAATAAAAACATTTAAAGACGGTTTGGTGCAATTTGTATTGAAATCTGCTAAGCCACGCCTCCCGTCGACAAATATCCCCTCTTCGACACCTTTGTCGCCCGGCCAACCACTTTACTCAACTCAAGTCAACTAAAAAGAACTAATCATAAAATATTATATATATATATATATATATATATATTTTATTATTATTAAAAAAAAATAATAATAAAATATATAATAAAAAAAAAAAATAATAAAATACTCTAGAATTATTTTTTTTATTTTTTTTAATATATATATATATAATATTTTGCTATTTTTGGTAATTAAAAACATTTAAACACGGTTTGGTGCATTTCGTATTGAAATCTGCTAAGCCACGCCTCCCGTTGACAAATATCCCCTCTACGACGTATTTGTCGACCGGCCGACCAGTCTACTCAATGAGATAGCAATGAAATGATATTTGAAAACGAAATATAATGTTTTTTTTTAAAAAATAAAAATAAAATAGTTTTATAAAAAGAATATTAATTAAAAAAAATATATTTTACCGTTAGACATTTATTTATAATAGATAGAAAGAAATATTAAATGTTTTATTTTTTTATTTTCACTCTCTCATTTGATATTTATTCGTTCTAGGTGGCACATGTATTCGCTTACATATATATATTTGGCCTCGGACTGTGGTCCAGTGCAGACGTGTGCCGGTCGGTCTCAGGATTGCCCAGGATTCTTCCGAGCTCCACAGCAACGCAGTGAGTACAAAACCACCCAACCTAATATATATATATATATATATATATATATATATATATTTAATTTAATAAAAATCTAATATACATAATATCAATTAATTTAATTCGATACATGACACACACACACACACACACACACACACACCTCTTACTTAGTGGTAAAATTTTTATATATAATAATATAATATTAATAGATAAAAATTAGTAAAATAAAATAATTAAAAAAATAAATAAATAAATAAATAAATATTTTTACCAAAATTGATTCGATCCATATTTTAACTGCATCAATCGATCATACTCAAACCTACATGTTTAGTTAAATATATAAAAAGTTTTATTTAAATAAGAATTAATGTTGTTGTAAATTAGATGGCTGGGTGAGTGAAGAGAATTTAAAAAAAAAATAAAAAAAATAAAAAAAAATTGTTTTTACCAAGTTTCGAATGCCCACGTGTGATGTATGTATGTATGTATGTATGTATGTATGTATGTATGCATGTATGTGTATGACACACAGAAAAATTAAAAAAAAAATATAAAATTTTAATTTAAATAAATTAGATTGAGAGGAGATGATATTAGATTAGATTACGTATAAATAAAAAAAAAAAAATAAAATAAAAAAATAATTGTTTTTACCAAGTTTCGAATGCCCACATGGATATGTTATGTATGTGTATGACACACAGAAAAATTAAAAAAAAATAAAAAATTTTAATTTAAATAATATTAATTATTAATTAAGACATTATTTAAATTAATTTTAGATGGAGAGAGATATAAATAAATAAAAAAAAAAAAAAATTTTTAACTATGATTAGATTCGAACAACAACTTATACCCCCGTAATATATATAATATTTTTTAGCTAACAGCCTTAGTATATTGTTTGCATTGCTGATCAAACGATCACCAATGTTAAGCAACATCAGGCGAGGTTAGCACTCGGATGGGTGACCGGCCCACGACGAACGGCCAAGCCTAACATGGGTGATCGACGATCACCAATGTTAAGCAACATTTGTCGTGGACATGCACTCGGATGGGTGACCTAACTATGGGGTGAGACTCGCATATGCAAGACTAGATATATATTTTTTACTATTTAAAAGTTTAAAAAAAAAAAAAAAAAAAAAAATTGGGACTTGGAAAAAAAACGCGAAAAATTCAAAAAAATTCAAACTTCTATAGATGAATTCAAACTTCTATAGATGGAATTCAAACTTCTATAGATGAAAAAAAATAACCCTAAGGTGAAAAAAAATTAACTTTAAAATAAAAAAAAAATATTTTAAAGTTAAAAAAAAATCAACTAAAAAGAACACACAACACAACAACATCAAATATTATATATAATAAAAAAAAATAAAATACTCTAGAATTATTTTATTTTTTTTTTTTTTTTAAATATATATATATATATAATATTTGATGTTGTGTGTTGTGTGTTCTTTTTAGTTGATATATATTTTAAAATATTGAATTGAATTGAATTGAATATTGCGAGCGAGCAAGCAAGC